>JAPDNY010000172.1:0-85075 GCA_029375565.1 Gekko gecko | reverse complement strand
AACAACAACAACATAAAGAGCTATACCCTGACGTGGATGGCCCAGGCTAGGCCGATCTCCTCAGATCTCAGAAGCTAAGCAGGGACGGAACTGGTCAGGACTTGGAGGGGAGACCGCCCAAGAAGTCCAGGGTTGCTACGCAGAGGCAGGCCATGGCCAACCACCTCTGCTTGTCTCTGCCCTGGCCTGGATGGCTCCAGCAAGCCCAATCTCATCAGATCTCATAAGAACATAAGAGAAGCCAAAGTTGAATCAGGCCAAGGGCCCATCCAGTCCAACACTCTGTGTCACGTAGGAGCCAAAATATACCAGGTGCCCTCAGGAGGTCCAGCAGTGGGGCCAGGACACTAGAAGCCCTCCCACTGCTGCCCTCCCTCAGCATCAAGAATAGAGTGCATCACCTGCCCCAGACTGAGAGTTCCCATCTATACCCTGTGGCTAAGAGCCACTGATGGACTTCTGCTCCGTATGTTTATCTAATTCCCTCTTGAAGTTAGCAAGGTGGCCCCTGGTTAGTACTTGGATGGGAGACCACCAAGGAAGTCTAGGGTGGCTATGGAGAGGCAGGCCATGGCCAACCACCTATGCTTGTCTCTGCCCCGACCTGGATGGCCTAGGCAAGCCCAAATCTGTCAGACCTCGGAAGCTAAACAGGGTCGGCCCTGGTCAGTACTTGGACGGGAGACCCAGCAAGGAAGTCCAGGGTCACCACGCAGAGGTAGGCAATGGGAAACCACCTCGGAATGCTTCTTGCCTCAAAAACCCTAGATTTGTGTGTGGGGGTTTGTTGGCTGCAACTTGACGGCACCTTCCTCCACCACCACAAATAGCTTTACGACACTTATATATCGCGAAAATGAGTTCACTTTCGCCTTCGTCCGATGTAATGCAGGGACTTCGGGCTTCACAGCCTGCAGCTCACGCCCTGGGGCCCGGCCCATCACCAGCTCTCCTGTTTCAACTCGACCGCGCATGCGCCACTAGGAGGCGGGGGGAGGTCATTTACCTTCCAGGCGGAGGCTTGCCCAATACTTGCGCTGGACGGCAACCACGCGGGCCAGAGATTGCAAGGCGCTGGGATGGGGGGCCTTGAGTCTCCCCAGCGTGGGCGGCGGATCCCCCAGGAGACTCCGGGTGCACATGGTCATGGACTCGGAGATGGACTCCAGGTTGTAGCCGCCCTGGGAAGCAGAATGGATAGATCAGAATTTGGGCCCAGCCTGTTGGCCGTGGCCTATGCGCAGGTCTGCTGGGTGAATTCCATATGTATGTTACACATGCTCAAACACTGTATACAGGTGACGGCCTTCGAGACAGCCTTCGCTTTTCGTCCCGAATCCCCCAAACGAACTTGAAACTCTTTTAAGGGGCATGGTTCGAGGGGAATGAATAAAGATCAACCGTTACCAGGAAGCGTTACCTGGGGGCTTCAGGTCAAAACCACTCACCTCGTAGAAAAGTTGCCGTGAAAGGAGGAGAGGATGCTGAGTGTGAGGAGGAGGAAGAGGAATTAAAAAAAGGAGCGAGGAGGAAAACTGAGGAGAAGGGGCAAGAAGAAAAACGCGAAGGGAAGATGGATAAAGATGGATAAAAGATGGCTAGCCGTGTTAGTCTGTCTGTAATGGCAGAAAAAGAGCAAGAGTCCAGTAGCCCCTTAAAGACAAACAAAATTTGTGGCGGGGGGGGGAGCTTCTGCGAGTCGCTGGCTCACTTCTGATACCAGATACCTGACAAAGTGAGCAGTGGCTCACGGAAGTTCATCCCCCTGCCACAAATTTTATTCGTCTTTCAAGGGATGATGGTGAGGCTGAAGGCCAAGGGCAGGTCAGGCAACTAGCCCCCCTTCCTGTCTCACCCTGACTTAGCCACGGTAATCCACGCTAACGGTCACCTCCAGGCTGGACAACTGTAGCACGCTTTACACAGGGCTGCCCTTGAAACTGATCTGGAAATTACAGCTTGCCCAGAACGCAGCGGCACGGGTCCTTACGGGGACCCCATCGACGGCACATATTCAGCCGGTGCTTTGCCAGCTGCACTGGCTCCACGTTCAAGGTTCTGGTGTTGACTTTCAGGAAACTAAACGGTCTGGGACCAGCGTATCTACGGGGCCGCCTCTCCCGGCATTCTCCCCCAAAGGGGGTGCCCTGGAGACAAGAACCTCCTGCTTATCCCTGGCCCGAAGGATATCCGGCTGTCCTCAACCAGAGCCAGGGCTTTTTCGGCCCTGGTGCCAGCCTGGTGGAACTCTCTGCTGAATTACATCTGTGCCCTGCAGGCCCTAAAACAGTTCCGCGGGGCTTGTAAGACAGAGATGTTCCGCCAGGCCTGTGGTTCAGAACAGCAACGGTTTTGCCATTAAGCCTGGCCTTCCCATCTCCCCCCTTGCCCAGGGAAGGATACATAATAATTCCCCACTCCTCCGTGTGCAGCTGCTGGTGTGACCTTGAGTCAGTCACCAGTTCTTTCAGAGCTGTTCTCTCAAGAGCAGTTCTCAAAAGAGCTCTCCCAGCCACCACCTCCCTCACAGTGTGTGTTGTGGGGAAGGGAGAGGAGTTTGTAAGCCGCTCTGAGACTCCTTCGGGTCGTGAGGGGCGGGGCATAAATCCAATCTCTTCTTCTAACACCACCTGATTAGTTTGATCATTGTTGTTTTATTGTTTTAAATTTTAAGCTGTGTATGTATTTATTACGTTTATTAGAACTGTATACCTATAAACTGTTGTTAACCAACCTGAGCCCCACTTGTGGGGAGGGCAGTATTCAAATCAAATCAAATCAAGCAAATACATAAAGGCTACCAACTCAGCAGGAAGGGGGACGATGACAAGCCAGAGTTACAACGGTGACTCTCACTAGCAAAATGTTAGTTTTACAGAGAAAGGGCCCCTGGTTTTCACAAGCATCTCACACTTCTGCCCCCACCTCCACCCAGTCAGTGAAGGTCAAGCGGCATCAGAATTGCCAAGCGTGGCACAACTGCTTGTCAAAGAGGGATCTTGCACGGTGGCCCTCTGCTGTAAAGCTCCTGGCCAGCCCCCTCTCCTTCACTCGTCTACCTACACATTTTTATTCCACCTTTCCCGGACGGAGCCCAGGGCGACACACCATTTGGTCCCCACAACAGCCCTCTGAGGTAGGTCAGCTCGAGAGAAGGTGATTGGGCTGCGAGCTGCACGGCAGAGGAGGGATCTGCAGCTGGGTCTTCCAGGTCCTAGCTCAGCGCTCTAGTCGCTATACCTGACCGGCTCGCCAAGCAATTCGGAGGGTACTTTGAAGCAGAGGGGAAGAGGAAGGGTCTTGGCCTGTCCCTTGCTGACCCATTTCCCCAGGCCTGTAGCCAGGATTTGGTGGCTTGGGGCTCAAATTATTTTTCTGGTGGGGCTGAAGTTCTTAGTGCAGAAAGAAAAGCCGTTTAGCCGATAGAAAGCTGCTGCCAGGATAGATCTCCACATTGCAAGCTGTCAGCCGCTTGAGATGACAGGTCTCAGCTGCTGCAAGTTAATCGCTGCTGCCAGCCTAAGCAAGAGTTCTGAGAACAAGCCAGCAGGTGGGGGTGGTGACTTCTATAGTCAAGAAAGCTCACACTTGGGCAGAAAAGCTCTCTGAAAGGAGACCAGTTTTTTGACACGGTTAGAAGGGATCCCAGAGGTCACCTACTCCAACCCCCTTGCTCAATGTGGGAATTAGTCAACCGCAGCACCCTACTCTGCTTAAAGGAGTGTATGTCTTTAAAAATATTTAAAAATGATTGAAAAAAAAATTATAGGAGAAATCCTTGTGGGGCTGTGCCTTTAAGAAAGGGGGCGGAGCCCCCGAAAGCCCCACCATAGCTACGGGTCTGCATTTCCCCCAGAAACTACCACCTCTTGGCTGCATTTAGCCCCACACGTTTCCCAATTTCCCTGTGCCGGTGTAGAAATGTGATTGCTTCCAACGTCTAGACCATGTGCATGGACTGTTGCCTACCTCTTACCCCAACAACAGCCCCACATTTCCGTTCCCTCCCCTCCCACCAGATGCTTCCCTCCACCCAGAGCTGTCTCCCCAGCAGTGCCCCCCCACCCCCAAAAAAGGAACTTAAACGTACTTCCAGCACAAGAGCCAACTTGCCGCCGGCCAGTCCTGAGAGGAGGTGGGTCATGTGCGCATAGCATTCCGGCGTCACGACGCAGCCGCCCAGCGGGTCTCCCCGAGCAGCGTCAAAACCGGCAGAGACCAGGACCAGCTCTGGGTTGAACTATGACGGAGAAAGAGACGCGTGAGCGTGCCTTCCGGGCTAGCCGACTTGCCCTTTCAGGGACACGGTGCAGAAGATGGGGGGGGGGCCCCCTCTCCCTCTTTCTAACTCCTTAGATCTGGCAAGGGCACGTCCATCTGGTTCCCAAAGGGACAGCAGCTCCCCAATCGGCCACAGAGCACGGAATAATACCAGACTTGACAGCGGTCACATGAGCCTGAACTTTGATCCGTGACTGGATGATACAGAGACACGCCCCTGCTGCTGGAAATGGAAGCCTTGCGCCTCCCTGATGCTGCCTAGTCAAAATGCAGGCGGTTCGGATGCCCGCGTGCTCCAAGCTGCCCTGCCCCCTGCTTCCCTTCATTGGCAGCAGTTTGCAGGAGAGGGAACCCTAGGCCCAAAGAGGAGGACACCAAAATGGACTTTAAAAAACACACCGAAGCACACCCCAAAGCCTTTGAAACCTCTCTCTTGCTGACCGCCTCTCCTTCGTGGTTTTCTGATTGTATGGAGTATTCCAGGGCTTTTTTTTTGTAGGAAAAGCCCAGCAGGAACTCTTTAGCATAACAGGCCACACCCACCAGCCGGAACGCATTAGCCTATTAGGCCACACCCCTGGCAGCACAGCTCATAGGCATATTAGGCTGCACCCCCATGTTACCAGAAGCGTGGTCATCCGGCCACACCCACCTTTGGCTTCTTATTCTGTTTGCCTTGTTTGTTGTCAAAACCCAGGGCTTTTTTTGGAACAGGAACTCCTTTGCGTGTTAGGCCACACACCCCTAATGTAGCCAATCCTAATGAGTTTCTGCTGTTGGGTGTGGCCTGTTATGCTAATGAGTTCCTGCTGGGCGTGGCCAACTCGGGAGCCAGCCGGAACTCCGTTCCTGTGCGTTCCTACCCAAAAATAGCCCTGGCGTGTTCTACAGAAGCCCACCAGCTGTTTCTTGCCCCCCTTTCAATCCTCTTGCTCACAAGCTGGAACAGCTTGCCGGCAGCTGTTGCATGCTTCCTTTCTCTTCCTATTCGTTGTGCTTTCTTGTCATTAATTCACAGCGACCCCATAGGGTTTTCAAGGCAAGAGACATTGCCTGCCTCTGTGTCATGACCCCGGTATTCCTTGGTGAGCTGCCTCCCATCCAAACCCTGCTTAGCTTCCCACATCTGATGAGATCAGGCTAGTCTGGGCCACCTAGTTCAAGGCAGGAGACGTTCAGAGGTGATTGCCACTGGCTTGCCTCTGCAGAATAACCCTGGACTTCTTTGGTGGTCTCCCATCCAAGTACAAACCGAGCCCGACCCTGCTTAGCTTCCCAGATCTGATGAGATCGGGCTCTAGCCTGGGCGACCAGCGTCAGGGCTTCTGTTCCCGTAGTCCTGTTTTATAAGCAGAGCGTCACTCTTCCCGCTCACGCGCACCCGCCCTCCCAACCCGAGACCGGGGCCAAACGCGTGCAAACAAATCCCACATCTTGGCCATCTGGTGTGATTGGGAAATCTGCGTCAGGATCTGGAAATGTCCGACGCCCGCCCCGCTGCTGGGTTTAAATGCTGTACAGCAGTAACGAAAAACGAGACAGGAAGTTCACTTAATCGCTGAAGTGTGCAGGGAATTGTTGAAGTGTGCAGGGAATTGCTTCTTCCCCTGGAACTCTGGGATTTGTAGTTCTGGGAAGGCGTGATGACGAGAGGTCTCAAAGCTCAGGGTTCCCCAACATGCTGCTTATGGACGCCTTTCATACAAATTAAGAGGCTTTTCGCCTTGTCCTTCTCTGTGTCTGTTTTAACCTCCCTTTCACCCTTTGTTCCTAATCATCTTCTGCCTCTGTGCGTTATCCCTCTTGCCCTTTTCCCCTCTGGATTTCATACCCCCTTATCCTCTCATGAGTGTCTATGAACTTGGCTCTGCATCCTGTGGCAGCCATTTTGTAGGGGTGAGGAGGGCTGCCAATCTCCCAGTGGGGCCAGGGGATCCCCCGATTTTGGGGGGCCCAATCCGCCATGGCCGGCGGGGGGAGCCCCAACCCCCAGAAACCCCCTCCCGGCGTTACTACCGCCGGTGCAATGATGTTATCTGGGAGTGATGTCACCATGCTTCCGACACTGGGGGTGACGCTCTAGGTTTTGGGCAAAACTCTATGGTTTTGAGGCCACAAAAACCATAGAGTTTTGCCCAAAACCTAGAGCGTCGCCCCCGACGTCGGAAATGTGATGACATCACTTCCAGGTAGGACCCGGCGACCCTATTGGTGACTCGTGCTTCAAAAGCCGCCCACAGGCTCAAAAAGGTTGAGGGGCCCAGCTTGAACTGAATTCTAAGCATCCTGACCACACACCTTCTCCCAGCTGAACTAGCATAAAACGGATGCAGATTTACGGTCTGGCTAGGAGCCAACAGACCTTCCTTCTCGGCCTTCTGCCAACTGAAGTATGACGTTTGCCTGACCCCACCACCCCAAGCCCGTTCAGCTGCGTCTCCTACCTCGTAACTGACAGGCATGACGATCTGGTGAAAGGCAGCCAGGTATTCCACGTCTCCCATGCGGGGACAGTTCCAAGGCACGTTCACGGTGAAGCCCTCGCCGGGCCCGCTGCCCACCCGGTCGTAGTCCGCATCCTCGGAGGTGGGGAAGAAAGTCCCGTTGTCATAGCGATGGAGGGAGATGTACAGGACGCTGCGTCGGAAAGCAAATCACAGGAGGGGATGAACAGTCGTCTGCCCCCTCCCCAAACTGTCAAATCCAAGCTGTTGACTGAGTTCCAATATTTATACCCCAGCTTCCCGTTCTAACCAACGCCCTTGGCGGCTAGCAAAAAACGTAAATACAAAAGCCGTCGTATTGATCGGGGTCCCCGACCTTTGAGCCTGTGGGCCACCTTTGGAATTCTGACCTCCCAAACCAGCTTGGATTGGGGGAAGAGCGTTTCTCAAAACGGAAGAGCCAGGCATGCTACCTGGGATCGTCTTCGAACATGTGCTGCGTCCCGTTGCCGTGGTGGACATCCCAGTCGAGTATCATCACCCTGAGGGGAAAAGGACGGTGAGAGACCCGCGTTATTTCCTTAGTTTCGGAAGGCGGCCGTGTCGTTCCGCAGCGAAAGAGCTGGATTCGATCCCAGCGGCACCTGAGTGACCAATGAGATTTGGAGGGGAGTGGTCCAGCCCAGTCTTGTCAAGTCTCAGAGGCTAAGCAGGGTCGGTACTTGGAAGGGAGACCGCACGGAAAGGCCATGCATGGCAAACCAACACTGCTTTCTCCCTTGCCTTGAAAGCCCCTTGCTGGGGTCACCAGAAGTCGGGCGTAACCTGACGGCACTTTATACACACACACACAATATGCACAATTTAAAAAAAACAACAACAACATGCCATATAGAGTGGCATAGGCTGCAGTCATGTGCAATGCTCCCTCTAAGCTGTGGAGGCCTGTGAGCAAAAATTGTACTTTTGTGAGCACCTGGCACTAAAGTTGTGAGCGAGCGATTGGGCTGCTGCATCAGTTAGTCTGCTCTGGAGCCCTCCCTTCCTGAGCTGAGACAGAAATGTGTGAGCTGGAGGCTAAGAAAACGGTGAGCTAGCTCACACTGACTCAGCTTAGAGGGAACACTGTTCTGCAGCCGTTTAAAGATACAAACTTTATAAAGGACACAAACACAAAGATTTTTTTTTAACTTAAAAACATGCTTAAGACATCAGCACTCTTGCAATATTTTGTTTATTTAACAGTATCTGATAACTGACAGCTCTTGCTCTGAGTTATTGCATCAAAATGTCTGTGCTGTTGCAATCCCGAGTTGGCTGTCCAAGTGTGTATCTGTAAGCTGCAAAGTTACTTTTGATTTATTGAAGTTCACCATAGAAATCTCATGCTGAGAGTTCTGAGTCTAGGACCTTTAACCTCAGGAAATACCCTATACAGAGCAGTAACCTTCAAGCTCTTAAGATTATGTCTTCTGTGATATTCACTTTGGGAATATTTTGCGTTCTGCACTCGAATGATTGGTTATTGCTCTTGCTGAAAAATAGACATAATTTTAAGAGCTCTATATAGGGTATAGGGTATTTCCTGAGGAAGAATTCCATTTGAAACGTTGGAAATAATCTGGAAATGACGTTGAATAGGATTTTTCTTATGATACTGTACATTGTATTCATTTCAAACACACATTGTTTACTGTATAAAAGATGCATTCCTTTTAAATAGATTTATTTATCATTTTTCCATTACAAAGAAAATAAAGATGCATTTCAAATAGATATTACTCACTGCATATACAAGTTGTCTGACTGTTGATACTTTGGGGTCTGATGTTCATGGTTCTTTTCTGATTCTGTTTGCTACCTTAGACCATGTTTATCATTATTTATTTTAGCTTATTGGGATCACTTTACCATTCATGGTCAACAGGACCAAGATTCCAAGTCAGGGAGCAGCCAGGGGAGCTAAACCACCTTCCATCATCAAGCTGCCACGCTCTGTGGCCCCCTGGAGTCAGCTCCACTCACCTCATGGGCCGCCCGGCCAGGCGCTGTGCGTATCGGGCTGCCAAGGCCACCGAGTTGAAGAAACAGAAACCACAGGCTGTGTCCGATTCAGCGTGGTGCCCGGGTGGTCGGACAATGGCCACAGCATTCTGGACCTGTAGCGCCCCCCAAAGAGAAAGCACAGACTAGACATAGACCTTCCCCAACAGACTATAGAAAAACACCGCTAGGACAGAGAGGAAAATGAATATATGAAGCTGCCTTATACTGAATCAGACCACTGTTCCATCGAAGTCAGCATTGTCGACTCAGTCTGGCAGTGGCTCTCCAGGGACTCAGGTGGAGGCGGTTCCCGTCACCTATGACACCTGGTCCTTTTAGCTGGAGATGCCGGGGACTGAACCTCGGACCTTCTGCGTGCCAAGCAGAGGCTCTGCCACTGAGCCAGGGTCTCAGGCCAAGGTCTTTCTCATCACCTCCTGCCTGGTCCTTTTAGCTGGAGATGCCGGGGATTGAACCTGGGACCTTCTGCATGTCAAGCAGAGGCTCTAGCATGGAGCCACAGCCCCTCCCCAATTGTCATATGGTGATCATGTGATCAGTATACAGCTGGGGCTTAGAGAGTTGTGGTTTCACGCTGTGTTAGCAGAAATCAAGGTCACGTGTGCAGTATTGGGGCCACTGTACACTGCTTTGGTTAGATCTCAGCTGGAGAACTGTGTTCGGTTTGGGGCACCACAATTTAGGAAGGATGCTAATAAGCTGGAAAGAGTCCAGCACAGGGCAGCGAAGCTGGTGAGGGCTTTGGAAAACCGTACCCTATGAGGAGAGGTCGAAGGAGCTGGGAATCTCTACGCTGGAGAAGAGATGCTTGTGAGGTGATATGATGGCCATCTTTCAACACCAAGAGAAGCAGGCCCATAGCTACAGTGGGGCTTTGGGGGGGGGGCTCTGCCCCCCTTCTTAAAGACACAGTCCCACAAGAATTTCTCCTGTAAATGCTGTTTTCAAGCATTTTAAAACATTTTTTAAAGGCATGTACTCCTTTAAGCAGAGTAGGGTGCAGTGGTTGACTAAGTCCCTGCACTGAGCAAGGGGGTTGGAGTAGGTGACCTCTAGCGTCCCTTCTAACTCTGTGTCAAGAGACTGGTCTCCTTTAAGAGAGTTTTTCTGCCTAAGTGTCAGCTTTCCTGACTATAAAAGAGAAGGAGAATCAGGAGACCAGCAGTAGTGAGGAACAAGCCAGGTTTGCTGCCATGGAGAAATCCTTTCCACCACCACCCCCCCAGCTGACTTCACCTCAGCCCGTGAGCCCTGACACAAGGGTTCAAGACCCCTAAAATGTAGCCTCACTTTAGAGGCGAGGGTATGTGCCATTTGAAAAACTCATGAACAAGTACATAGAATCCCAAAGTTGGATGGGTCATACCGGCCATCTAGTCCAAACCCCTGGTTCAATGCAGGATCGGCCTAGAGCATCCCTGACTAGAGTTTGTCCAGCCGCTGCTTGAAGAGTGCCAGTGAGGGGGAGCTCACCCACCTCCCCAGGCAGCTGGATTCCATTGTGGCACAACTCTGTCAAAAAGTTTTTCCTCATATCCAGCCGGTACTTTCCCGCCCTTAATTTAAACCCATGGTGGCGAGTCCTGCCCTCTGCTGCAAACAGGAACAGCTCCCTGCCCTCCTCGAAGTGACACAGCCCTTCAAAGACTTCAAGAGGGTCACCCTGTCCCCCCTCAGCCTCCTCTTCTCCAGACTAAACATTCCCAGGTCCCTCAGCCTTTCCTCAGAGGGCTTCTTGGTCTCCAGGCCCTCGATCATTCCCGTCGCTCTCCTTTGCACCCGCTCCATTCTGTCCACGTCCTTTCTGAAGTGAGGCCTCCAGAACTGCACACAACACTCCAGGTTGAGAATCAGCCCTATTTTGATGCTTCCAGAGTGACCAGCCCACGACGGCAAAGCGAACGCCCTTCCTTCCCGGTGCCCCGGCAACAAAAAGCTCCCGCTGCTCACCTTCCCAGAAAGCACCGCTTCCACCGCACTGAATGCAGAACCGGCTGCCAGTCGGGCACACTCGTAGGAGCTGGCACAGATGTAGATGGAATTGTACTGGTTGCCATGGCGGTGCAGGTCACGGGGCTTCATGGTGGCCGTGGACTTCACCGCCTCCACGTATGCCGGGCTGGGGAGAAGAAGGGTGATGGGCTGGGGAGAAGAAGGCCACACAAGGGGAGGCGCAAGGACTTTCCAAGTGGCCAAACCCACTGCTTTTCCCCAGAGACACGAACAGACACTAGGATGGGGGTTCCCAGTCTTTCTGAGCCTGTGGGCAACCTTTGGAATTCTGACACAGGGCAGTGGACACCACCACAAAATGGCTGCCACAGGAAATCACAAAATGGCTGCCATGGGAGGACAGAAAGAAGAAGAGTTGGTTTTTATAGCCTGCTTCTCTCTACCCTAGGGAGTCTCAAAGTGGCTTACAATCGCCTTTCCCTTCCTCTCCCCACAACAGGCACCTTGTGAGGGAGGTGGGGCTGAGAGAGTTCAGGGAGAACTCTCACTGGCCCAAGGTCATCCAGCAGGCTTTGTGTGGAGAAGAAAAACAGCTGGGTTCCATACCCCACTTTCCTCTACCTTAAGGAGTCTCAAAGTGAGAGCCAGTCTGTTGTAGTGGTTAAAGAGGGGCAGACTCTAATCTGGGAGAACTGGGTTTGATTCCCCACTCCTCCACATGCAGCTGCTGGTGTGACCTTGGGTCAGTGACAAGTTCTTTCAGAGCTGTTCTCTCAGGAGTAGTCCTCAAAAGAGCTCTCTCAGCCTCACCTAGAAGAAGAGAAGAAGAGATTGGATTTATACCCCGCCCTTCACTCCCCAAAGGCATCTCAGAGCGGCTTACAAAATCCTTTCCCTTCCCCTCCCCACAACAGACACCCTGTGAGGTAGGTGGGGCTGAGAGAACTTCTGACAGAAACTGCTCTTTTTCAAGAACAGCTGTGCCAGAGCTTGTGACTGACCCAAGGTCACATCAGCAGGTGCAAATGGAGGAGTGGGGAATCAAACCTGGTTCTCCCAGATAAGAGTCTGCACACTTAACCACTGCACCAAACTGGCTCTCACTTTGAGACCCCTTAAAGTAGAGGAAAGTGGGGTATGGAACAGGGTGTCAGTTGTGGGGAGGGGAAGGGAAAGGAGATTGTAAACTGCTCTGAGACTCCTTTGGGTAGTGAAGGGCAGGGTATAAATCCCATCTCTTCTTCTTCTTCTACAATTGCCTTCCTTTCCTCTCCCCACAACAGGCACCTTCTGAGGTAAGTGGGGCTGAGAGAGTTCAAAGAGAATGGTGACTGAACCCAAGATCACCCAGCTGGCATCATGTGGAGGAGGAGTGGGGAATCAAGCCCAGTTCTCCAGAGTAAAGGCTGCCACTCTTAACCACGACATCACGCTGTCTCTCCCAAAACATCAAGGAGTGAGGTTAGACATAACTCTGACGGCAAAACCCAACATTTCAGGCACAAGCTCTGTTTTAACCGGCTGCCTTGTAATCTGCACAGCCAATCAGAAGCCGGGCTGGGCAAACGCCCCCTCCCACTTTTTAAAATCACTTAGTGGCTGCCGGGAAAGGTGGCGGGGACCACGGCATCCGTGGGCACCAATTGGGAGTCCCAGCGCTAGGAGTTCCTCTTTCTAGTCCAGCCCTGGCACACCTGTGGCACATCTGCAACTCCTCTTCAGAGGCAAGTCGGGCCGGGAGGCGGCAGCATCGCTCGGTCAGACGCAACTCCCCGTGGCGCTCGAAGATCCTGGAGACCCGCTGGGGCAGCTCTGGATGCTGGCTGCAGGAAAGAGAGAGAGAGAGAGGGGAGGTGTTTCCCCCCCCCACAAAGGGACCGGCTTGTGTAGCTTCCCTGTTGTTGCTGAGGTTGCTCGCAGAGCACAGGCGTGACGGTGCTACGCCACAGCCGCTTCCCCTAGTTGTTTGGTTGGTGTTGTTTTTACAGCACTGATATATGTGTTCCTTTTATATAAATTGATTTTTGTGCATAACTTTTTGAGCACTTGTTGGCCTGCGTTATTTGTGCAGTGCTTGTTTATTTGCTGTATATTGTATACGGTGATATCGCACTTGTGAATGGTGTTGTTTTTATACCCGTTTGGTGTAGTGGTTAGGAGCGCGGACTCTAATCTGGGAGAATGAATGAATGAATGAATGAATGAATGAATGAATGAATGATGTCTCTAGCACATTTCGGGGCAGAAATCAGCTGCTTTCTGTTTATCCCCGCTAGGAAAGAAGCTAGAGACGACTTTTTTTTTCTTTTAATGAACACTAAGAATTCAGAGAACCTGATACATATTTTTGGCACTGTTTATTTATTTCTTCACATTTATTGCCTGCCCTTCCCAGAAGTGGGCTCGGGGCGGGTAACAGTATGTCATTTATACAAAATATATTAGTTAATGTAATAACGTTAACATTTAAAACATCGTCATAATTATTAAAATGGTGGTCATGGCTGACGACAAGAAATTTTTTTGTTCCTGGTTGTGGGAGGTTCCTGGCCATAGCCAGTAGTTGTTAACGGTGTGACAACCACCTCGGGGAGGCCGTATATGGACGTCTGTTGCCTCAGCCAAAGGCCTGGCGGAACAGCTCCGATTTGCAGGCCCTGAGGAATTGAAGTAGATCCCGCAGGGCCCTGATCTCAATGGAGAGCATGTTCCACCAGGCAGGGGCCAGGGTGGAAAAAAGCCTGGGCCCTGGTTGAGACAAGGTGGACATCTTTCGGGCCAGGAACTACCAGGAGGTGTTGATCCATAGAGCATAGTGCTCTTTGGGGCATATATGGGAAGAGGCGGTCTCAGGCCGCGTAAGGCTTTAAAGGTTATTACCAACACCTTGAAGTGGATCCAGGACTCTACTATGGCACTGCTAAAACGCTGATTTAAAATAAAAGAAAAACCCTCTGCAAGAGGGAGGGGAAATGGTTGCCTCGAGGTTGCGATGTTGGCAGGACCAGGGAGATCTGAACTCTCCCACCCACACGGCAGGCATACAGGCATGAGCAAAGCAGGTTTAAGAAAGACAGGGGGGAAAAGCTGGAGAAACTGAGGAGGTGCATGAACACACCACGATGCCGTGGGGAGGCAGGGGGAAAAGAACCTGGATTTCCCAACATCATTGAACATGGGACTAAATACTGAGAGAGAGAAACAGACAGACAGAGACAGACAGACAGACAGAGACAGAGAGAGAGACAGAGACAGAGAGAGACAGAGACAGAGAGACAGAGACTGAGAGAGAGACAGAGAGGGACAGAGAGACAGAGAGAGAGAAAGAGACAGAGAGAGACACAGAGAGAGAGGGACAGAGAGACAGAGAACACTTGCATACAGTTAGGAAGAGTGAAAGGCAGGACTCCAACGCAGGTGCCAATCAAAGGGCTGTGACGCATTGCCTCCAGCTGGCAGATAAAGGGAAAAGGGGGCATGTTCAGCAGACCATTCGTCAGGGCAGCAGCTCTTCTTCCTCCAGGGATCCATCACCACCACTGCTTAGCTTGTAAACAGGAAGGCACTAAACCTTGAACACGTGAAGCTGCCTTCGACTGAATCAGACCATCGGTCCATCAGGGTCAGGATTTGTCTCCTCAGACTGGCAGCGGCTCTCCAGGGTCTCAGGAGGAGGTCTTTCCCATCACCTCCTGTCTAGATCTTTTAACTGGAGATGCGGGGATTGAACCTGGGACCTTCTGCATGCCAAGCAGAGGCTCTG
This sequence comes from Gekko gecko, assembly GCA_029375565.1. NCBI lineage: Eukaryota > Metazoa > Chordata > Lepidosauria > Squamata > Gekkonidae > Gekko > Gekko gecko. The sequence goes on along the minus strand of JAPDNY010000172.1, from coordinate 70,567 downwards.
CCACTGAGTCAGGGTCTCAGGTCAAGGTCTTTCCCATCACCTCCTGCCTGGTCCTTTTTAACTGGAGATGCAGGGATTGGACCTGGGACCTTCTGCATGCCAAGCAGAGGCTCTGCCACTGAGCCAGGGTCTCAGGTCAAGGTCTTTCCCATCACCTCCTGCCTGCTCCTTTTAACTGGAGATGCGGGGATTGAACCTGGGACCTTCTGCATGCCAAGCAGAGGCTCTGCCACTGAGCCAGGGTCTCAGGTCAAGGTCTTTCCCATCACCTCCTGCCTGCTCCTTTTAACTGGAGATGCAGGGATTGGACCTGGGACCTTCTGCCAGTCAAGCAGAGGCTCTTCCACTGAGCCAGGGTCTCAGGTCAAGGTCTTTCCCATCACCTCCTGCCTGCTCCTTTTAACTGGAGATGCAGGGATTGGACCTGGGACCTTCTGCCTGCCAAGCAGAAGCTCTGCCACTGAGCCAGGGTCTCAGGTCAAGGTCTTTCCCATCACCTCCTGCCTGCTCCTTTTAACTAGAGATGCCAGGGACTGAACCTGGGACCTTCTGCGTGCCAAGCAGAGGCTCTGCCACTGAGCCAGGGTCTCAGGTCAAGGTCTTCCTCATCACCTCCTGCCTGGTCCTTTTTAACTGGAGATGCCGGGGACTGAACCTGGGACCTTCTGCATGCCAAGCAGAGGCTCTGCCACTGAGCCAGGGTCTCAGGTCAAGGTCTTTCTCATCACCTCCTGCCTGCTCCTTTTAACTAGAGATGCTGGGGATCGAACTTGGGACCTTCTGCATGCCAAGCAGAGGCTTTACCACTGAGCCACGACCCCTGCCCTTCCTGGAAGGCAGGCCATGTATTGCAAACAGATTTTTGGAGAGGTTTTTTTGGGGGGGGGGTATTTTTGCATTTTGTGTATGTGTGTGTGTGTTCATGTCCATGTGCCTGGAAGTCATGGAGACCTCTGGCAACTCCTACTGGGGCACGGAGGACATTCAGAGAAGTGGCTTGATCGTTTGCCTCTGGCCTCCCAGCCCTGGTATTCCAAGGAGGTCTCCCACCCAAGTACTTGCCCGGGTCAGCCCTGCTTGTCTTCTGAGATCTGATGAGATCGGGCTTGCCTGGGCTACCCAGGTCAGGGCATAGACAGATTGTTTTATTGAAAGGACTGTGAGCACCGTAGAGCCTGGGTTGGTACCTGAAGCGGAGACTTCCCAACCTGCAGCTCATTCCTCCTCCCGGCCCTTAAAAAGACACCCGCCTTCCCCACAGACTCACCTGGCTCAGCCCCGCCCGGCTCCTCACCTGTCCCACATGTTGTAGTGCTGCGTCATCTTCTCATCGTAGACCAGTCCGGTGCGGGAAGGGGGCAGGGGTCTCACGGGTTCAGCCGCTGGTCTGGGCAGGATTTCCGGCACCGGTTGAGGGCCGGATGCAGGCAGAGCGACACCAGCGTCTCTTCCACCCTCCTGGGGCAAGTCAGCACCTGCAGCACATGAAGGGAGAACACGAGTTTTAGGGTTCCTGGAAGGAGACGCAGCCGGTTGGGTAGGGAGAGAGGTACGGAGACAAGACTGAACAGGAAGCCAGCGGGGTGCAGCGGTTAAGAGTGTCGGACTAGTATCCAGAAGATCCAAGGTTCGAATCCCCACTCGTGCCATGAAAGAAGGAGGAGGAGGAGAAGAAGGAGAAGGAAGAGGAGGAGGAGGTTGGATCAATGTTCCCTCTAAGCTGTGGAGTCTTGTGAGCAAAAATTCTACTTTGTGAGCTACTGGCGTTAAAGTTCTAAGCCAGAGATTTGGCTACTGCATAAATTAGTTTGCTCTGGAGCCATTCGTCCTGAGCTAAGACAAAAATCTGTGAGCCAGAGGCTACAAAACTGTGAGCTAGCTCACACAGACTCAGCTTAGAGGGAACACTGGACTGGATTATACTCCGCCCTTCACTCAGAGTAGTTTATACTCTCCTTTCCCTTCCCTGCAACAGACACCCTGTGAGATAGGTGGGGCTGAGAGAGCTCTGGCAGAAACTGCTCTTGAGAGAACAGCTCTGAGAAAACTTGTGACTGACCCAAGGTCACCCCAGCAGCTGCATGTGGAGGTGTGGGGAATCAAACCCAGTTCTCCCATATTAGAGTCCGCCCCTCTTTAACCACTACGTCAAACTGGCGGGTCACACACTCTCAGAGTAACCTACCTCATGAGGCTGTTGTGGGGATAAAACTGAGGAGAGGAGAAGGGTGCAGGCTGCTTAGGGTTCTCACGGGGGAGAAAAGACGCATAGAAATGAATAAAATAAATAGGGTTCCCCTCCCCCCCCGGTTTGGTGACTGCCTCAGGCAAGGAAGAAACGGGAGCTCTTCTTGGACACTGACCGGTCCTCCGGAGGCTCTTCCAGTACTTGCAGTGAGCAGCCAGCGTCTGGGACACCGAGCGGAGGCCGCTGTGGAGAAGAGAGAGAGAGAGAGAGATGGGGAAATATCGGTCAGCTGGACCACCACAGGCTTGATTTGGGAGGGGAGAGAAAAACCGTCCCCCTCCTGATGCCCAGCACCATCCTCTTTGCTCACCTGCTACATGGGACATGGGGAGGCTCCAGCAGGGGACAGGAGTCTCCGAGAAGAGTCTTCAGGGCCATGCAGGCTCCCTCCGCCAAGGACTGGAGATTGTACCCTCCCTGAGGAGGAGAAACATTATAGCACGGGTCCCCAACACGGTGCCCAGGGGCACCATGGTGCGCACCAACACCTTTTTTGGTGTCCATTGTGTTTGGTTTTTTTAAAGGTGGGGCGGAGGGAGGGGGCTTTGGCCCAGTCAGGCGTCTGATTGGCTGTGCAGGTTTTTAAAAATGTCGCTTTGGCAGCAGCTGCTGCCACAGCACACGGATCCTCATTGTGTGACTGACGAAGAAGAAGAGACTGGATTTATACTCCGCCCTTCACTCGGAGTCTCAGAGTGGCTTACAAACTCCTTTCCCTTCCCCTCCCCACAACAGACACCCTGTGAGGTAGGTGAGGCGGAGAGAGCGCTTTCGAGGACTGCTCTCGAGAGAACAGGTAAGGTTCTCTTAAGCGGAGGGTAAGCTGTGGCAGCCACTTCGTGGCTGGCTCCACCTCTTATGGCAGCCATTTTGTGGTTGGCGCCACCTCCTGCGGCAGCCATTTTGTGGTTGCACCCACCATTCCCCGTTGGAATTCCAAAGGTGCCCATGAGGTCAAAAAAGTTGGGAGACCCCCGCGTCGCACTGTCCTGCTGCATCTTCAAACGAGCTGTGCAGGGTCGGGGTGGGGGGGATAGTAGCAGCAGCAGAGAGACGGAAACCACAAATCACTCACCTCCAGAGACAGAACCAGCTTGCCCCCGGCCAGCGACATCAGCAGATGTGTCAGGTGTGCAAAGCATGCTGGGGAAGCAGCCATCTCCCCCTAAAGGAACAAAGAAAGGTAATTTTCCCCACTCTCCCGACCAAGGAAAGGTTGTCAGTCAGGGAAAAGGGGAGCTATTGCTGACGGGTGCTGTCCCTGGCAAGCAGAAGAGAGGCCTTTTGTACCTTGGGGTCACCGATGACCGAGTCGAAACCAGCAGCCACCAGGACCAGCTGGGGCTGGAACTGGAAGAAGAAAACGCATAAAACACATTAGCACCGATGTCTGTCCCCACCCCCAGCCACAGAAAAAAACCCACACTTTTGCTTTGCAGCCTCGTGGCTAACTGGAAGCCCAAAGCTCCCGGAGGGGCCTTCACAGCAGGAAAAAAAAGCACAGGGCCAAGACAGCTTTGCATTATGGGAAGAAGAATGGCCCCACTGCTGGACCTCCTGACGGCACCTGGTATTTTTGGCCACTGTGTGACAGAGTGTTGGACTAGATGGGCCATTGGCCTGATCCAACATTGGCTTCTCTTAAAAAAGAAAAAAAGAAAAAGAGTAGGAGATTGGATTTCTACCCTGACCTTTGCTACCTGAAGGAGTCTCAGAGCAGCTTACAATCTCCTTTCCCTTCCCCTCCCCACAACAGACACCCTGTGAGGCAGGTGGGGCTGACAGAGCTCTCTCGAGGACTGCTCTTGAGAGAACGGCTCTGAGAGGACTTGTGACTGACCCAAGGTCACCCAGCAGCTGCATGTCCCTAATCATTTATCCAAGTAACTTTGCGCACCGTTTAGGACTAGCCTGCGTCGTCTTTGGAACGGGCAAAGGCCGCTCTGTCCGTTTCGCGCTCCTTACCTCGAAGGCGACAGGCAGGAGGATATGCAGAAAGGCAGAGAGGTAGTCAGCATCTCGCATTCCTGTCTAGAGGGAACGACAGAGCAGGGTCGGCTCTTGAGAGAGACTCCAAGCCTGCAAGAACTTTCTGAAAATACACGTGCGTACGCGGCTCACGCAGGCTCACACACAGATGCTGGGCGAAGAAGAAGGACGTGCCTCCAGAATGGAGTGGAATTTCTCCTCAGGGAATACCCAATGTCGTTTCGTGGTCTGGGTTTTAGGCAAGGCCTTGGAAGGCCGGGTTTTAGGCGAGGCCTTGGAAGGCCAGGGAACAATCTCCTCTCCACCACCCCCCACCGCCATCCACGAAGGGTGATGGGTAACCATTGGCTGGTCACAGTCTTTTAGCCTAACAGCATCACAGGATTGTTGTGATGGAAAGGAACTTGGGGGCAGGGGGCAGGGCCAGCTCCAGGTGTTTGGGCGCCCTAGGCAGAACAACTTGGGGCGCCCAACCCACCGGGGATGCCAACCTCCCGGTGGGGCCTGGAAACCGGGGCGGCAGCAGAGCGCCGGCTTTCCTGGTTGCTCCGCAGCTGCGGGGCCCCCAGGAAAGCCAGGGAAGGGCGGGGGTTCTAACCCCCGACCCTTCCCTCCCAGCGCTGGCTTTCCCTCCCAGCCCTTCCCTTTGAGCTGCAGCGGGTGCTCAAAGGCAAGCCGGCGCTCGGCTCAAAGGGAAGAGGCGGGGGTTTAAACCTCCGCCTCTTCCCTTTGAGCTGAGCACTGGCTTGCCTTTTTTTTTTTTAAAGGTTTTATTTACATACATTTTTCAATATACAGAAAAAAAAAGAATAATATAAGTTTCTGGTAACATACATAAATTAGTTTGAGGTCAACATGGGCAGTTACTATTTTTTTCAATCCATTTATTAATTTTTTCCCCATCTATTTTGATGTATTGACTCGTCCCTTCCTAGGAGCAACAGATTTTACTTGTCTGATTCAGCTACTTCCATCAATTTGTCTATTATTTCTTCTTTATTGGGGACAGTCTCTTTTTTCCAACACTTAGCAATTGCAGTTCTTGACATCGTGATTGTATAAAGTATAATTCTTACATCATCTTTTTTAATTCCTACCGGTAGGACGTTAAGTAGGAAGACTTCCGGCTTAAATTCTAGATTAACATTTGTAGTTTCTTCTATAATTTTATTAATCATTTGCACTGGCTTGCCTTTGAGCGCCCGCTGGTGCGCTCTTCGCTGCCGGCCGCCACCCCCGCCTTCTCTCCCCCCCAGCGGGGAGGGGGAGGGCGGGCAAGCTCTGCCGCCGCCTCCTGAGCCCTGCAGGGCACTCTTCACTGGCAGCGGTGGCGGGGAGGCGGCACCAGTGGCGGTGGGGCTTTTCACGGAGGGGGGAGGCGGGGGGGCATTTGGCACCCCTGCGGGCCCGGTACCCTAGGCGAGCGCCTAGCTTGCCTAGTGGGCGAGCCGGCCATGGCGGGGGGGGGGGCGGGGGGAACCAAGAACAAGCTGCTTCTTGGAGGAAGGATGGAACACAAACGGAGCGATACATAAATGAAAACTGCACAGGGATCTATGCAAAGAGGGGGGCTTGATCGGGATCCATGCTGCGTCGGTCAGGCCGCATCTGGAGTGTGGTGTGCTGTTCTGGAGGCCTCCCTTCGAAGAGGATGTGGACAGAACGAAGAAGCGGGCGCAGGGGAGAGCGACGAGGATGATCGGGGGGGCCTGGAGACCAAGGGCCCTAGGAGGAAAGGCTGAGGGACTTCTTGGGAATGTTCAGTCTGGAGAAGAGGAGGTTGAGGGGGGACAGGGTGGCTCTCTTGAAGTATTTGAGGGGCTGTGTCATTTAGAGGAGGGCAGGGAGCTGTTCCCGTGGGCAGCAGAGGAGAGGATACTCCCAATAATGGGCTCAAATTAAGGGCAGGGAGGTACCGGCTGGATACCAGGAAAAACCTTTTTACAGGTAAGAGTCGTGCAGCAGTGGAACCAGCTCCCTGGGGAGGAGGTGAGCTCCCCCCCTCATCGGCGGTCTTTCTGCAGTGGCTGGGCAAACATTTGTCAGGGCTGCTCTAGGCCGATCCTACATTGAGCATTGAGGGTTGGACTAGATGGCTTGCATAGCCTCTTCCAACTCTGGGATTCTAGGGTTCTATGATAGCCGGAAGCTTTCTCCAAGGCTGCTGCTGTGCTGGGATTTGAACCCGGAGCCGAGCCCGAGCCATCGTCCACTACTCAGAAACACGTCTTCTTCCTTGCATCCACAACGTCAAGCCAGGGCACGGGAAACCCCAGGAGTTCCGCGCTACCCCAGAGCCTTTTCCCTACCTGGTTCCAGGCCACGTTGATGTTGTAGCCCTCTCCCCGGCCTCTGCCCACAGCATCGCTGTTGGATTCCGGGAGGTAGGGCCAGAAGTTGCCTTCTTCGTAGCGGTGGACGGAGAAATAAAGGACGCTGGGCAAGAGAAGTCATGGCAATGAGGAGGACTGTCCCTTCTCCACACCCCCCCTGGTCTGGCACCCCATTCAAAGCCAGCCCTTCGTTCCACACCTGGGATTGTCCTCAAAGAGGTATTGGATGCCTTGTCCGTGATGTACGTCCCAGTCAACAATAAGTACCCTGGAAACGAAAGAAGATTTAAAAAATTAGGTGGGGGGGCAGCAGGCCTGTAGCTACGGTGGAGGCTTTGGGGGCTTGAGACTCTGTCGCTGAAGCCAACCAGCCTGGCTTTGGGGACCCGGGAGAAGAGTAGCTTGGGACCCAGAACGCTGAATGGGTAACATCTTGTCTTTCGGAAACGGAGGATTCAAAGTGCCTCGTTAGCCTCTTCATCTCATGGGCACTCCATGAAATTGCTGAGCAGTCGGGTTAGAACAGACAAAAGGAAGTCCTTCTTCACCCAGAGAGTGATTAACACGTGGAATTCACTGCCACAGGAGGTGGTGGCAGCTACAAGCATGGACAGTTTCAAGAGGGAATTAGATAAACATATGGAGCAGAAGTCCATCAGTGGCTATTAGCCACAGGGTATAGATGGGAACTCTCAGTCTGGGGCAGGTGATGCACTCTGTTCTTGGTGCTGGGGGGGGCAGCAATGGGAGGGCTTCTGGTGCCCTGGCCCCACTGCTGGACCTCCTGATGGCACCTGGTAGTTTTGGCCACTGTGTGACAGAGTGTTGGACTGGATGGGCCACTGGCCTGATCCAACACTGGCTTCTCTTATGTTCTTATCTCTAGTTTTATTGTTTTCCTTCCTCACAGCAGAAGAAGAAGAAGAGAAGAAGAGATTGGATTTATACCCCGCCCTTCACTTGGAGTCTCAGAGCGGCTTACAAACTCCTCTCCCTTCCCCTCCCCACAACAGACACCCTGTGAGGTAGGTGGGGCTGAGAGAATTTCTGACAGAAACTGTCCTTGAGAGAACAGCTGTGCCAGAGCTTGTGACTGACCCAAGGTCACATCAGCAGGTGCAAGTGGAGGAATGGGGGAATCAAACCCGGTTCTCCCAGATTAGAGTCCGTGCTCCTAACCACTACACCAAACTGGCTCTCCAGTATTTTCAGGAATTTCTACGCAGCTTAATAAAATCATATTTTTAAATATTGATCTCTGGTTCTTTGTTTCTACAGCTGCAATAAGAAAGCTAGTGCCTAAATTGGCAGTCCACTACCGTAATAGTAACTTTGGTGGGTTCCCCAATGAGAGCCAACCTCGCAGGGAGGACTCCGTAGGTAACCCCAGGGAGGTGAGGAGTTCATCCTTTGACTCCTGGCTGGGGGGACATAGAAGGACTGGTAGCAGACTGCCTATGTTGGAGATGCCCAGGTGCTTCCAACACCTTTTGTCATTTGCAGGTAGCCAGCCTCTTGGCGAAAAGGTCTTTAGCCTGGGTTGGGCAGGGCGACCTTTTAGACAGATACCAGCGCACCAGGACCATAGAAGCTTGAGGACACCTTCTCCCAAACCCACGGGTGTGACCCAGGCCCACGTCACTCACCGCTCCGCCCCCAACTTCTGCCGGGCGTACTGGGCCGCAATGCCCACGTTGTTGAACATACAGTAGCCATCCATCTTGTCATGCTGGGCGTGGTGTCCGGGTGGCCTGAAACCCAAAAGAGACACTAGCTAATCCTGAAATGTATAGGAGGGGTGTTAGGCAGCCACGAAGGGGATATACTTCTTCATGCAACAATTAAACTGTGGGATTCGCTGCCAGTGGATGTAGTGATGGCCACAGGCATAGACAACTTTAAAAGGGGACTAGATAGAGTCATGGAGGAGAAATCTGTCAGTGGCTACTAGCCTTGATGTCCAAGGGGAACCTCCATGATCAGAGGCAGCTAACCTCTGAATCCCAGAGCCAGGAGGCAACATCAGGGGAAGGCCTTGGTCTCTGTGCCCTGTTGCTGGCCCTCCAGAGGAACTGGCTGGCCACTGTGTGAGACAGGATGCTGGACTACATGGACCTCTGGTCTGATCCAGCAGGGCTCTTCTGATGTTCTTATCAGGGGAAGGCCTCAGCCTCTCTGACCTGTTTCTGGCCCTCCAGAGGAACTGGCTGGCCACTGTGCAAGACAGGATGCAGAACTAGATGGACCTCTGGTCTGATCCAGCAGGGCTCTTCTGATGTCCTTATCAGGGGAAGGCCTCGGTCTCTGTGCCCTGTTGCTGGCCCTCCAGAGGAACTGGCTGGCCACTGTGTGAGACAGGAGGCTGAACTAGATGGACCTCTGGTCTGATCCAGCAGGGCTCTTCTGATGTTCTTATCAGGGGAAGGCCTCAGCCTCTCTGACCTGTTTCTGGCCCTCCAGAGGAACTGGCTGGCCACTGTGCAAGACAGGATGCAGAACTAGATGGACCTCTGGTCTGATCCAGCAGGGCTCTTCTGATGTCCTTATCAGGGGAAGGCCTCGGTCTCTGTGCCCTTTTGCTGGCCCTCCAGAGGAACTGGCTGGCCACTGTGTGAGACAGGAGGCTGAACTAGATGGACCTCCTGGTCTGATCCAGCAGGGCTCTTCTGATGTTCTTATCAGGGGAAGGCCTCAGCCTCTCTGACCTGTTTCTGGCCCTCCAGAGGAACTGGCTGGCCACTGTGCAAGACAGGATGCAGAACTAGATGGACCTCTGGTCTGATCCAGCAGGGCTCTTCTGATGTCCTTATCAGGGGAAGGCCTCGGTCTCTGTGCCCTGTTGCTGGCCCTCCAGAGGAACTGGCTGGCCACTGTGTGAGACAGGAGGCTGAACTAGATGGACCTCTGGTCTGATCCAGCAGGGCTCTTCTGATGTCCTTATCAGGGGAAGGCCTCGGTCTCTGTGCCCTTTTGCTGGCCCTCCAGAGGAACTGGCTGGCCACTGTGTGAGACAGGAGGCTGAACTTGATGGACCCTCACTGCTCTGATCCAGCAGGGCTGTTCTGATGTCCTTGTCATACCTGACCAATGCCAGCCCGTTCCGGAGCTCCCCAGTCAGCACTTTCTCCACAAGTTGCAGGACGGAACCAGCGGCGAGGCAGGCACAGCGGTAGGAGTTCTTGGGGCGGGGCAGGAAAGAGAGAGAACCAAGTTAGACTGGGTAACTTCCACCTGAGTGACAAGCTTCCCCTCCTGTACGGTGAAACGGAATTCCCCACATCCCAACCAAAAGCCCGAGTGAATCCTGATAGGTTCTCTGGGGTTTTTCCCCGCCCTCCTGTTCTGGGAAGGGAGAAAGAACCAAGAAGCTCAGTGCACTCTGCGCTTCGAAGGAGAAAACAACCTGAATCCTCTAAGGCAACACATAACACAGTCAGAATATGTCCGGTAGCAGGTGCAGAATCTAACAATCTCAACTTCAGGTTGTGGTGTGCCCTTTCAAGAGTGCTCATCCCCTTCTGCCACTGGGGAAATGGGAAACAGCGGGACGTGCGCTGCTGCACTGCCCCTTCCAAAATGACCTCAGACACACATTTATTGCACCCATCCTCCCCAAAAAATCCCAGGAAGATCGGAGGAATGCCAGACCCCCTTTCCTCTTGCAGACCGTGAAGCTGAAACCTCGGACCGAGTTGGACAATTCTGTACGGCTGCCAGAGTACATTGAGGTACAGTGTTGGTTCAGTGACCAGTGTTCCCTCTAAGCTGAGTTAGTGTGAGCTAGCTCACAGTATTTTAGCCTCCGGCTCACACTTCTTTGCCTTAGCTCAGGAAGGACGGCTCCAGAGCAAACTAATGTAAGCAGTAGCCAAATCACGCACTCACAGCTTTAATGCCAGTAGCTCACAAAGTAAAAAAATTGCACACAAGACTCCACAGCTCAGGGAGAGCATTGTCAGTGACATGTATTTACGTTTTCAGATATATTTTAATGGTACAAAGTTTGAGTCCAGTGGCACCTTTAAGACCAACAAAGTTTAATTCTGGGGTATAAGCTTTTGTGGGAGGGCTAGACTTTTTTTGGGGGGGAAATCCTAGATTCCGCATGTCCGACCACTGCCTTCCAAGGAGGAGGAGGAGGAGGAGATTGGATTTATACCCTGCCCTTCACTTGGCGTCTCAGAGAGGCTTAAAATCTCCTTCCTTTCCTCTCCCTACAACAGACACCCTGTGGGGGAGGTGGGGCTGAGAGAGCTCTGAGAGAAGAACAGCTCTGAGAGAACTTGTGACTGGCCCACAGTCACGCCAGCTGGCTGCATGTGGAGGAGTGGGGAATCAAATCTGGCTCTCCAGTTCAGAGCCTGCCACTCTTTAACCACTACGCCCAAACCGCCTCGTGCGCATGGTCCTGAGGGTACGCACCGGGTGAAGGTAGACGGAATCATACGTGTCCGACAGAGACCTCAGCGCAGCCTCGTTCATCGTTTCGGTGGATTTCATTAGCGCCAGGTACTCCTGACTGTTAGGAAAAAGCAAGAGGTCAGCTGGGAAGGGCAGCCCTCGCCCCCTCCCCAGCTCACATCCCGGCCCTCCAACAGCCGCCTTCACCTGTGAGCCAAAAGGATCTCCTCCTCACTGATTTCGCAAGCCTGCAAGGGAAGAAGAGAAGAGACTGGATTTGTGCCCCGCCCTTCACTACCCAAGGGAGTCTCAGAGTGGCTTACAAACTCCTTTCCCTTCCCCTCCCCACAACAGACACACCCTGTGAGGTAGAAGAAGAAGAAGAGACTGGATTTATACTCCGTCCTTCACTCGGGAGTCTCAGAGCGGCTTACAAACTCCTTTCCCTTCCCCTCCCCACAACAGACACACCCTGTGAGGTAGAAGAAGAAGAAGAGATTGGATTTATACTCCGTCCTTCACTCGGGAGTCTCAGAGCGGCTTACAAACTCCTTTCCCTTCCCCTCCCCACAACAGACACACCCTGTGAGGTAGAAGAAGAAGAAGAGACTGGATTTATACTCCGTCCTTCACTCGGGAGTCTCAGAGCGGCTTACAAACTCCTTTCCCTTCCCCTCCCCACAACAGACACACCCTGTGAGGTAGAAGAAGAAGAAGAGATTGGATTTATACTCCGTCCTTCACTCGGGAGTCTCAGAGCGGCTTACAAACTCCTTTCCCTTCCCCTCCCCACAACAGACACACCCTGTGAGGTAGAAGAAGAAGAAGAGACTGGATTTATACTCCGTCCTTCACTCGGGAGTCTCAGAGCGGCTTACAAACTCCTTTCCCTTCCCCTCCCCACAACAGACACACCCTGTGAGGTAGAAGAAGAAGAAGAGACTGGATTTATACTCCGTCCTTCACTCGGGAGTCTCAGAGCGGCTTACAAACTCCTTTCCCTTCCCCTCCCCACAACAGACACACCCTGTGAGGTAGAAGAAGAAGAAGAGACTGGATTTATACTCCGTCCTTCACTCGGGAGTCTCAGAGCGGCTTACAAACTCCTTTCCCTTCCCCTCCCCACAACAGACACACCCTGTGAGGTAGAAGAAGAAGAAGAGACTGGATTTATACTCCGTCCTTCACTCGGGAGTCTCAGAGCGGCTTACAAACTCCTTTCCCTTCCCCTCCCCACAACAGACACACCCTGTGAGGTAGAAGAAGAAGAAGAGACTGGATTTATACTCCGTCCTTCACTCGGGAGTCTCAGAGCGGCTTACAAACTCCTTTCCCTTCCCCTCCCCACAACAGACACACCCTGTGAGGTAGAAGAAGAAGAAGAGACTGGATTTATACTCCGTCCTTCACTCGGGAGTCTCAGAGTGGCTTACAAACTCCTTTCCCTTCCCCTCCCCACAACAGACACCCTGTGAGATGGGTGTGGCTGAGAGAGCTCTTTCCAGAACTGTCCTTGACAGAACAGCTCTGTCAGAACTATGGCTTGCCCAAGATCATCCAGCCGCTGCAAGTGGAGGAGCGGGGAATCAAACCCGGTTCTCCCAGATTAGAGTCCGTACACTTAACCACTACACCAGACTGGCTCTCAACCTCAGGCCGTGGAAGGAGGAGCCAGATTTCTCATTCTCTGGCTAGTTCCCCGTTCTCCTTCTATGGCAGGAGGGGTTAAAAACCCTCGGGGGGTGTGGGGGGTTCTTGCTCTCTCCCGCCCTCTCACCGTCACTGGGACGCAACGCTCCAGCAGCTCCCATTCCAGCAGTTTCTCCCGGATGGCCACCAACCTTTCTGGGCACTCTGGAAAGCTGGAGGAGAAAGAAAAAGCCGGTAGTATGGGGGTGGGTGGGACCGAAACACGTTCGATCCGGAGGCGGTCCAAAACGGTGCAGGGAGGGGAGCAAACACAAGGGGGGAGATCCCATCCTGAAAACGAGGGGAGGGACAGCACCCACCCCGACGCAAAACGCACACACAGACGCAACCGACGCCTCTCGGGCCGAGGCGGGGTCCGACGATGTCCGATTAGAGGCAGGGTAGTAATCGTTACCTAGATCCCAGTCCTTTAATCTGACAGGTTAAGGTGACAGTGAGACGGGGAACAGGGAGGGCGGGGGGAGAGAACAGAGTGAGTCTGAACACTTTTTAACGGCCGCCGTCATCGCAAGGAAAAAGCAAGGAAAATGGGGACGGAAGTGGGATCACAAGGAAGGAGGAGGGGAGATGAACGCTGCACGTCATGGTCGCAGGGAGCCGGGTCGGGAAAAGGCTGAGATCAGAACTTACTCTCGGAAGTCAGGGGTGGTGGGAAGCAGTGCTCCCTCTAAGCTGAGATAGTGTGAGCTAGCTCACGGTTTCTTAGCCCCCAGCTCACACGTTTTTGCCTTCGCTCAGGAAGGAGGGGCTCCGGAGCAAACTAATTTACGCAGCGGCCAAATCGCTCGCTCACAACTTTCTTGCCCGTAGCGTAATGAGCAGAGTTTTTGCTCACAGGGTTCCACAGCTTAGAGGGAGCGTTGGTGGGAAGGCTTCTAAGACCCCAAACCCAAGGCGCGTACACATGACCGAGCCTTGAGCTTTTACACAAGATTCTAGACCTCATTGGAGCTGCGGTGGCTCAAGTCGTTAAGACGCTGAACTGCAGGCTGTGGGAGGTCAGTAGTTCAGCAGTTCGAGACCCGAGAGTGCCGCATGATGGAGTGAGCTCCCGTCTCTAGTTCCAGCTCCTGCCAACCTAGCAGTTCGAAAGCAAGAAATTGCAAGTAGATAAATAGGTACCACTTCGGTGGGAAGGTAACAGCGTTCCGTGCGCCTTGGTGTTTAGTCATGCTGGCCACATGACCACGGAAACGTCTTCGGACAGTGCTGGCTCTTCGGCTTTGAAACGGAGATGAGCACTGCAACCCTAGAGTCGGATTCGACTGGCTTTCAAGCAAGGGAACCTTTACCTTTTACCTAGACCTCATGGCCGTGGAGAAAAGCACCTGTCGAATATTCGGGAAGTTCACCAGACTGGCTTGTGCACATCTGATTTCCTTTTTAATAGCACGGCAGTCCCATCCCCAGACGAGGTCTCTACATTTCTGCCTCCGTCGCTGCACTGTTACGAACCTTCATTCTGGTTCGTCTCAAGAAAGAAACAGAAATCCCAAATTGCCACACACGGTTTTGCAAGGGCTAAATCTGGTATACCTGCAAACGGGCTTCACAGATAATTTATTCAAACGGCAGCACCTGTCCTCCACCCCATCGTCGATTCGGCACCGCAGTCCCCCTACCGGCGGCGTGACTGTAGCAACCCCTGCTCTCTCCCCCGCCCCGAACTATCGTCTACTGTTCTAATCTCTGCAAAAATCAAAACACTGACTGTTCCGTGTGCCATCTTTATATCAGGGCAACCTTAAAACCGAGATTTCTGGAGTGAAAGTGATACGAAACGGGCACCTGATTTAGCCGTATCAGGGTGACCTAGACAAGAGGATTTTCGAAACGCAGATTTTAAGATCTTTGTGGGTAAAAAGGTTCTGAGGCGGCCCCCTCAGGAATGCGGTCGAGAAGGGTCTATAGAGCAGTGATGTCAGAAAGAGTGAAATTTAGGAAGGAATTACAACAGCATTTCTCAAACCGGCGGGGCGGGGGGCAGCACAAAGAATTCTGCGTTCATTTGGGTCTTTCCTCTCTAATTCAGACTCCTAATCGGGCTTATCGATAGCACAGGCAGGTAAACAGAACAAAGTTTTGAGTCCAGCGACACCTTTAAGACCGACAAAGTTTAATTCTGGGTATAAGTTTCTGTGCGCATGCACACTTCATCAGATACACTGAAACAGATTTCCTCAAGTGCGCATGCACACGAAAGCTTATACCCAGAATTACACTTTGTTGGCCCTAAAGGTACTGCTGGAGTCCAACTCCATTCGGTCGCTTCAGACCAACATGGCTACCCACCTGTCTCTAGGCACGTAAACAGCTCAAAGACACAGGGTTTGCCAAAGTGTGCCTCACAGATTTCACACAGGTAAGGCGGGATGGCGGTATCCGAACGCGGTGGGACCAGTTACCTCAGGATGGAGACGAGGAGTCGATTCTGATGGCAGGCCCACAGGTGCAGTGCTCAAACACTCCCGTGGGAAAAGTAACCCAAAATAAAGTCCTTACGTATAGAGGGGGAAATCACCCCAGGGAGACTCGATGAGCCCTTCTCCTCTTTCACACTAGCTTTCTAAGCGCTGGGAGGCAGTTTGGGGGGAGGACCACTCAAAGGTGAAAATCTCATCTAATATCTGCAACCTGAAGTGGTACAGTCTACCAGGCAGTGGGACATCAATGCTGCCGCTGGATTCTGTCAGCTCTATGAAGCGGCCCTCCGACAGCTAGAGCAGCACGGAAGCCCTTGGGGGTGGCTAAACCCCACACTTCTCCGGGAACACCTCAGCCCGGGGCCCCCCAATCTCTTTGAGCCGGTGGGCACCTCCAGGATTCTCACACAGGGCGGCGGGTGCAGCCACAAAATGGCTGCCACCGAAGGCAGAGCTGCATGTGAGGGGGAGAAGAGAGATAATTTAAAAATACACTGGGGGAAGAGGGATGGGAGGAAATAAAATGAAACACTGTGGTGGCGGCTCCCGCTGAAACATTGCTATTTTAAGAACAAAGTTTTGAGTCCAGCAACATCTTTAAGACCAACGAAGTGTAATCCTGTGTATAAGCTTTCGTGTGACGTGCACACTTGAGGAAATCTGTTTCAGTGTGCATGTGTGTGAAAGCTTGTACCCAGAATTAAACTTTGTTGGCCTTAAAGGTGCCGCCGGACTCAAAACTTTGTTCTGCTGTTTCAGACCAACACGGCCACCCAACTGAAACTAACGTTATTTCAAGCTGCACAGTGGCCAATCGGAAGCCTTGCTGGGCAAGATTGTCCCACGTGACCACACAACCGCTTTCTAAAAACACGTCAAGGGGCCAGGAAAGGTGCCAGAGGGCCCCATGGCGTCCACAAGCACCATATTTATTTATTTATTTATTATTTTCAATTTGTATCCCGCCTTGCCCGAGAACATATTGGAGACCCCTGCCTCAGTCTCTTGCCATATCATGGTTCTGGGAAAGAGACTTCCATACCGCCCTGATAGTGGAGGAACTGCGCAAAATGTCATAGGAAGAGGCTCATAGTGAGAAGACTGTGAAGACGTTGGAGGGGGGCGCGGCACTGTAGCCTACTCGAGTAGCCCAATGTGGTTTGTAGGCAATGTAGGAAATTTACCGACTGGTCTCTACACACAGCAGAATGAGGACGCAGAGAGGCTGCGATGGTCAAAGGGATTGTACCATTTCCAGAGTGAGGGAATCGCGCTTTGCGACGTTCCCCTGCGTTCAGAACTCCCTGCAAGTGGAAAATTAACACAGCGTGCAAAGAGCTGGGTTAGATTTCCCCCCCTTGATGTGCCCTTGTGTGCTAATTTTCAGGGCCTTTTTACGTGCGATTCTCCCCGCCTGTCGTCTGAAGTAGCAGAACGCGTTTCGATTATCTCAGGATTCTGTCAGCTCATTCTGCCAGATGTGCAGACCAGATCCTGAGTTCTGAAGTTCGAGAGACACCACAACTGATAAAGGGAACGCATTCTCTTGGGACTGAATATCTGAAAATGGCGGGAGCCGGGGATACGATGGCAGCCACAGGATTACGACTGGATGTGAAGGGAGGAAGTGAGCGGGAAAGGGCGGCGCACGAGCCCCGGGCGGAGGGCGCAGGAAGGGGACTGGGGTCAGAGTGCAACGGAAGAGTGAGCCAAGCGGAAAGGTATTCAAAATGAAGGAAACACCATAGATTTACAGGCAGCACAGAGGAGGATAAAATCCGGGTTATATTTACCCACATCCAAACCATGGGTACTTTTCCCCCCTGCCAGGAAAAAAATAAGTCAATGGTTTTGGAGTTAGGCAACATACAGTAGACACCCAGAGTGCATGATGGGAAATGTAGTTCCGAGACCTGCTGGACTACAACACCCCCGTGGATTGTAGCATGCTTTTTTCACAAGAACCATCCCTCTTTCCACACCTTCCCACCTCCATTTACTTTTATTTTTAAGGCTTTCAAATATCAAAAGAAACAGTCACAACCAAGTGGAGTTATGGGCACAGACAGCTGCACCTAAGAACCAGGGTTACCACCTCCAGGTTGGGGAATTCCCGGAGATTTGACGGTGGAGGCTGGGGTGGGGAAGGCAGGACGTGATGCCACAGAGCCCACCCTCCAAAGCAGCCATTTTCTCCAGGGGAACTGAGCTCTGTTGTCTGGAGATCACACGCAACTCCGGGAGAGCTCCAGGCCCCACCTAGAGACTGGCAAGCCTACATAACAGGAGCAAGAAACCTGCCTCCCCCCCCCGGAAGCACAATCACAGCTTTTCCTCACAAATTCACTCTTATTTCCAGGATAAAGCAACTTTAAGGGAACTGTATTCTGCCGGTTTGCTACAAGTGTACAAAGCACTGATTGGCTAGTGCTAGATCATCAGAACACCAGCCCTGCACTACCCGGCACAATTTTTCAATTTTAAAAAATGACTGTTTTTTCACACCTAAAAACAAGGTGCCATCTGGACATTTACACATTTAAAAGTTCGAGCAGGACCTCCTGCTTATCGCAGGAGGTCCTGCTTGAACTTTTAGATGTGTAAATGTCCAGATGGGCACCTCATTTTTAGGTGTATAAAAACAGTCATTTTATCGCAGGAGGTCCCACAGCATGTTCACACAAGAGGGCTAGCCAGGCTGGCTGGGATGGGCCATCACCCTATGGGAATTGATAAACTTCCCGGAAAGTTCAGGGTTCCTAGAAACACAACACGAAAAACACTGCTCTAATAAGGCGTATGCAAGGACAGACAGGGCAGCTCTCTGTGAACTTGTCTAATCCTTTCTCAAAGTCAACTGAACAGTGCAACCCCAATAGCTCTTTCCTGCGAGTAAGCCCCACTGAATAAAATGGAATTTCCTTCCGAGTGATCCTACTTAAGGTTGTTCTCACAGTCTCAATTAGGGAGCGATGTCAAGCAGATGCACATAAACATAAGCTCCAACGGTACCCAGTGAGGCATCCTCCCGGGAAAATAGCCTTGGAATTGCAACTTACATCAGCCAAAACATTCCCATCCTAGCACTCATTATCCTCGATATGGCCTCCTGTTATAAAAACATTTCACCTTGCTTGTATTTAGAAGAAGAGGAGGCGATTGGATTTATAACCCGCCCCTTCACTTGGGAGTCTCAGAGCAGCTTACAATCTTCTTTCACTTCCTCTCCCCACAACAGGGAGGTGAGGCAGGTGGGGGCTGAGAGAGCTCTGAGAGAACTGCTCTTGAGAAAACAGCTCGGAGAGGATTTGTGACTGACCCAAGGTCGCCCAGCTGGCTGCCTGTGGAGGAGCAGGGGATCAAACCTGGTTCTTCCCGGATCAGAGTCCGCTGCTCTTAATCCTTACATTGAACTGTGTATTTAGATTCACACATACACACACCCATGTGCTCTCAAAGATTCAGGGCATCCTCCACTTTGAAATTCCCACCCCTTTTCAGCCTCCTTGCTGTGTGACCAAAAGGATGCTGCCGCCTGACTCTGCCTGAACAGGGCAAATCAAAGTTGCTCCAGTCAAAGTCTGTTGAAATCAGTGTTCTTAGATTAGAGTAACTCTGCACAGGACTGCAATGTGGGTCACTCTGCGGATGACCCCCTAAGAGAAACTGTGGGGCGGGAGTAAAAGACGAAGCAAGCACAGTGGAACGGAGATAGTCTTACGACTGCAATTCAAAAGAGCAGACAAGGCCCAGATTAAGGGACTGGGATTAGGAAAAACTGAAAACTTGCATCTTTCCCAAGATTTCAGACACGTATCTATGCAAAACATTTCAATACAGTTTCACAGTCATGACACGCATACACATACATGAATCATAGGACATGGGGCCCTTTAGAGGGTCTTTTTGTGCGTTTCTCTGAAGCCCCACTGATTTCAAACCCCCAGAGATCCCCCAGGGAAGGTTAATCCATTTTAAAACCAGTTTCAAGGGTGTATCCCGGCTATTGCTACGTCTGGGGTTGAAACGCCCATCCCTCTCTCCCAAGTACCTCTCGTCCCATAAGCAGTGGAACTCCGTCATCCGCTCATCCCAAACCAGGCCTGTTCCGACGGGCACCAGGCATTCCGCAGCAAGGTCCTGGAAGGAAGAAATGAGACTGAACCGTGATTGATGTCAGAAAGTCCCTTGCAGGGAATGGTGGGTATTGTAATCCTGACTTTCAGCTTCCCTCTCATCTATGTCCCTGCCTCCCATTTTTTAAAAAGAAAATATTATATACTAAAGAAAAGTACCTTGGTGTATATGTGTGTGTGTGTAAAGACTATTTTCCCCTTACCATGAATGACAAACAGCCAAAGAGCCAATGTGACATTTGAGTTACAGTGCTGGATTAGAAACATGGAGAGGAGGAGGAGGAGGAGGAGGAGAGGGAGATTGGATTTATACCCCACTCTTCACTTGGAGTCTCAGAGCGACTTACGAACTCCTTTCCCTTCCCCTCCCCTCCCCACAACAGGCACTCTGTGAGGTGGGTGGGACTCAGAGAGCTCTTTCAAGAACTGCCCTTTCAAGGACAGCTCTTGTCAGAACTACGGCTTGCCCAAGGTCGTCCAGCAGCTGCAAGTGGAGGAGTGGGGAATCAAACCCAGTTCTCCCAGATTAGAGTCCACGGACTTAACCACTACACCAAACTGAGCCCAGTCCACATCCCCATTCACCGTGAAAACTCACTGAGCGGCCTCAGGACAGCGAATTTCCTCCCAGCCTATATCCTACCTCAAAGGGATGTTGTAGGGATAAAAAGGGAAGGGCTAAATTACATAAATTGCCCTCCACGCCTCGAAGGGCAGTAGAAAAAGAGGTAAACAGATTGTTTGCAAGTGGCCTCCCCTGAAGCTTTTAGAATTCTGGAATAGGACTTATTTCAATGCCTAGCAGTAAGACACTGACACAAACTGGAGTCCTGGAATCACTTTTATTTATTTACTTAAACATAAGAACATAAGAGAAGCCAACGTTGAATCAGGCCAATGGCCCATGTCAGTCCAGCACTCTGTCACACAGCGGCTAAAATATACCAGGTTGCCATCAGGAGGTCCAGCCAGTGCGTGAGTTAGGACGCTCAGAAGCCATCCCACTGCTGCCCCCTCGCAGACACCAATGAATGAGCCGGAGGCATACACCTGAGCCAGCTCAAACTTATTTATTTTATTGGGCTTGTAACCCGCCCTTCCCGCAAGCAGGCTTGGGGCGGGTTCCAACAATTTTAGTACACTATACAATACAATGAAAAACCACTTTAAAACAACAGATTAAAACGGCACATAACCATTAGATGCCGTGTAAACCCTAATTAGATGCCTCAGCAATTAAATGGGACAGGAGTGTGGTTCCCGGATAGCTATTATGTGTATCAAGAGCTATTATGTGTATTAAGTGCCGCCAAGTCGCTTCCGCCTTACGGTGGCCCTATGAATTAATGACCTCCAAAATGTCCTCTCGTTAACAGCCTTGCTCAGGGCTTGCAAACTGAGCGCCTTTGTGGCTTCCTTGATTGAGTCAATCCATCTCGTGTTGGGTCTTCCACATTTTTTGCCACCTTTGACTTTTCCTGCCATTACTGTCTTTTCCAGAAGCTCATCTTCTCATCATGCGGCCAAAGTATTTGTTGTTGTTGCTCGGTCGCACAGTCGAAACCGACTCTTCACGATCCCATGGACCACGTCACGCCAGGCCCTCCTGTCTTCCATCATGCTCCAGAGTGTGCTTAACCTCATGTTCGTTGCATCGATAACACTATCTAGCCATCTCATCCTTTGCCGCTCACCTTCTTCTTTGACCTTCAGTCTTTCCCAGCATCGGGGTCTTCTCCAGTGAGTGCTCCCTGCTCATTGGGTGGCCAAAGTATTTGAGCTTCAGCCTCGATCTCTGGTCTTCCAGGGAACAGTCAGGGTTGATTTCCTTTAGGACTGACTGATTCGATCTCCTTGCAGTCCAAAGGACTCTCAAGAGTCTTCTCCAGCACTATAGTTCGAATAGCATCTGTTCTTCGGTG
The DNA here is from genome assembly GCA_029375565.1 of Gekko gecko. Classification (NCBI taxonomy): domain Eukaryota; kingdom Metazoa; phylum Chordata; class Lepidosauria; order Squamata; family Gekkonidae; genus Gekko; species Gekko gecko. The sequence goes on along the minus strand of JAPDNY010000172.1, from coordinate 49,405 downwards.
CTCAGACTTCCTTATAGTCCAACTCTCACAGCCGTACGTTACTATGGGGAATACCATCGCTATGACCATGCAGACTTTTGTTGGCAGGGTGATGTCTCTACTTTTTATTATGCTGTCTCGGTTTGCCATCGCTTTCCTCTCAAGGAGCAGGCGCCTTTCAATTTCATGGCTGCAGTCACCGTCTGCAGTGATCTTGGATCCCAGGAATGTGAAGTCTGCCACTGCTCCCATGACTTCCCCTTCTATTTGCCAAGGAGCGATGGGGACAGATGCCGTGATCTTAGTTTTCTTGATGTTGAGTTTCAAGCCAACTTTTGCACAAAAGTGACCAAAGTAAGATTGCTTCAATTTAGTCATTACCGCTTCTGGGGAGAGTTCAGACTCATTTTGATGTACAACCCACTTATTTTTTTGGCAGTCCAGGGCATCCGTAAAACTCTCCTCCGACTCTACATTCCACAGAAATCCACTTTCTTCTTGTCTGCTTTCTTCATTGTCCGACTTTCACACCCATATGTAGTAATGGGGAATATTACGGTACAGATTATCTTGGTCTTGGTCACCAGCGACACATCCTTACGCTTAATCTTTTCCAGCTCCTTCAGGGCTGCTCCTCCCCAGCCTTTTAATTATTACTGCATTTATTTTAATGTGTGCTGTGTTCTGAACGCGGCAGTTCACAGATTAAATCGGAACGTCAAAAAAAAAAGTATAAAAATCATTAAAATTGGTGCAACGAACTAGCCGCACGAACACACGCTGACGCCAGTAAGATGATAACAGTAATCGACGGCGGCCATAAAAATAGCGATGGCGTAAGAAAGGGGAGAGTTTAAAAACCACCTCAAACCAATTAACCGAGTCAAACTGCCCACTATCAACACACGCCTGGCCCAGGTCCTATCCCGGCACTGAATCGTCAGATTTCGGTCACGGGGAGGACAAAGTCGGTTCTCTTGTAATGAGCGGCTGCCAACAGGTTTTGTTGCCGCCTTTTCAACCAAATAAAGCTTCCGAACCGCCTTCAAAGGCACCTGCACAAACACTGCCTCATCATGACAACCTTCCCTGAACGTCAGGTGAGATGTGCCGGCTCAGAAGACCCCAGGTTAAACCAGCAGCGTCTCCAGGTAGAGGATCAGGTGGTAGATGAGGGGGGAAGACCTCCACCCAAGATCGTGGAGAGCCGGCAGAACTCAGAATAAGGCAATACTCAGGGCTTTTTTTGTAGAAAAAGCCCAGCAGGAACTCATTAGCATATTAAGCCACACCCCAATGTTACCCAGTGTGGTCATCCAGCCACACCTGTCTTTTGCTTCTCATTCTGACTTGTTTGCTGTCAAAACCCAGGGCTTTTTTTGGTAGTAGGAACTCCTTTGCATGTTAGGCCACACACCCCTCATGTAGCCAATCCTAATGCGTTTCTGCTGTTGGGTGTGGCCAGTTATGCTAATGAGTTACTGCTGGGCGTGGCCAACTCGGGAGCCAGTCAGAACTCCATTCCTGTGTGTTCCTGCCCCAAAATAGCCCTGGCAATACTTAACTTCAGAGACCAAGAGTCTGATTTATGTCGCCCCGACCCGGATGGCCCGGGCTAGCCCGATCTTGTCAGATCTTGGAAGCTAAGAAAGGCCCGGCCCTGGTTAGTATTTGGTGGGGAGGCCACCAAGGAAGCCCAAGATCGCTGCACAGAGGCAGGCGATGGCAAACCGCCTCTGAACATTTCTTCCTTTGAAAACCCTACAGGGTGGCCATAAGTCAGCTGTGACTTGAGGCACTTTACACACCCACACACCAATGCTCCCTCTAAGCTGCGGAGTCCTGAGAGCAAAAATTCTACTTTGGAGCTACTCTGGCATTAAAGTGGTGAGCAAGCGGTTTGGCTGCTGCATAAATTAGCCTGCTCTGGAGCCATCCCTTCCTGAGCGAAGACAAAAATATGTGAGCCGGAGGCTAAAAAGCTATGAGCTAGCTCACACTAAATCAGCTTAGAGGGAACACTGACACACACACACACAATTTCACGTTATGCGTTCAGAGCCTGAAACCGGGTCTCCCGCTGTCCACTCCACCACTGACAACGCAGTCCTAAAAATGTTCCCATTTCAAAGAAAGGTGGCGCTCCTTCACCACCATGTATTTATTTACTAACTTCGATTTATATCCCGCCTTGCCTGCTGCACTAAACTTCACGCTGCTCTCTTAAGTAGCCATATCGGCTCATTTTCACCCGCCGAACACCAGTCCTGTTTTCCAGGACCTCAGCAACGGCAACCGGGATCCCACACGCACCTTCCCGCCCCCCCCGTCGCAGAACCCAGGAAGCCCAACCTACCAAATGCTGCATGCCCGAGACCAGATCCTCCGCATCTTTGTTCAGCCGCCTGGCTCGCCCCTTCCTCTTGGCCTCCGGCAGCCCCCTTTTCTGTTCGCTTTTTTCTAGAGAGGCCAAGAGACGAAAAATACATCAGTTGGAAGGACGGCCACACGACAGAGGGCGCAAACAGTTGCCCGCCCCGCTTGAGTCAACTGAAGATGCGCCTTTGATGGGGGCAAACGAGAGAGGTCCTTTGTATGGCCTGGGTAACTCCCATCTTGGTTAGAAGAAGAGGAGATTGGATCTATACCCTGCCCTTCACTCGGAGTCTCAGAGTGGCTTACAAACTCCTTTCCCTTCCCCACCCCACAACATACACCCTGTGAGGTAGGCGGGGCTGAGAGAGCTCTGACAGAAACTGCTCTTTTTCAACAACAGCTCTGACAGAACTATGGCTTGCCCAAGGTCATCCAGCAGCTGCGAGTGGAGGAATCAAACCTGGTTTTCCCAGATTAGAATCCGCGCATTTAACCACTACACCAAACATGCTGGTGCTTAGTTGCCCTGAGCTTGGTGGGAGGACAGTGTTCAACCACTCCCGAGGAAATCTTCCTCTCTCTCCTTCTTGTTAGCAGGGCGTATCTTCAAGGCCTGGGTTGTTTCTTCCCCCCACCGGACGCCAGGTGCAAGAGGGCCTGGCTCATCCTCATGTTTGGGACATCTTAATTAATCATTCTTTGACTGGTAGCCAGCATTTAGGGCATAAGACGCCTAGTTTGAGTTGTGCAGGGGGGGCTCAGATTCTGGAAAGCTCTGCTGTATGTGCATGTGCTTGAGGTAGGGTTGCCAGGTCCCCCCTGGCCACTGGCAGGGGATGTAGTAGAAGAAGAAGAAGAGATTGGATTTATACCCTGCCCTTCACTACCTGAAGGAGTCTCCGAGCGGCTTACAAACTCCTTTCCCTCCCCCTCCCCACAACAGACACCCTGTGAGGTCGGTGGGGTTGAGAGAACTCTCTCAAGAATTGCCCTTGCCGTTCCAGCAGATAAAGAGGATAAAAAAGGAAATGCCAGCAACAAGGGAAGTGAAGAAGGAGTACTGGCTTCTTCTGATGAGGACTCAGATTTGGAAAAGGGGGCGGCTGCCCCCAAAACAAGAAACAGACTGAGGAGCAAAAAAGCAAAAAAAGAGTTGTAATTCTCTCTTGATCCTGTTTTAAGATGAATTTAAACTAGCTTTCTTTAAGCTTCTTTTTATAGTTACATTTGTTGGTAATTTTAGTTTAAACAGTAATAATTGTGCACTCACTTGACGTAACAATTTTAATAGTACTTAATTATGAGCTAATTTTATAAGCATTATGTATGACCACCATCTCTTGGGTTTTTAGTGGCTTTCTTTACTTTCACCCGTAGTATGTAGTTACCTGCCCTTTATTCTTTGTAGTTTATAGAAAAAGCAATAAAAAAATCCCGGGGGGGGGGTCAAAAAAGAATTGCCCTTGAGAGAACAGCTCTGAGAGAACTTGTGACTGTTCCAAGGTCACACGAGCAGCTGCATGTGGAGGAGTGGGGAATCAAACCCAGTTCTCCCCGATTAGAGTCCGCACTCCTAACGACTACACCGAACTGGCTCTCAGTAGGGTTGCCAGATCTAGATTGAGAAACTCCTGGAGATTTGGGGGTGGAGCCTGGAAAAGACAGGACCTCCGTGGGGCACAACACCAGAGAGTCCACCCTCCAAAGCATCCATTGTCTCCAGGGGAACTGATTTCTGTAGTCTGGAGACGAGCTGTAATTCCAGGGGACCCCCAGATGGATGCTCAGGCTGCATTTCCTGTAAGTCTGACGCTTTATTAAAAATCACCTCGGAAGCAAACCTGGATCCCACTTATCATTTCCCTTGGGATTTCTGCGAACCTGGAACGACCTTTTCCGCAGTGGCCCCACCGTTCTGGAAGCACCTTCCCATGGAGGCGTGTCTGGCCACCTCACTCCCAACCTTCCAGAGGCCGTTGGAAGACCGTTTTACTTAGGACTGCACCAGACTGCTTCGACTTTTATTATCGGCAGTCCTAAATGAAGTTCTTAAATTGTGACTTTCCCTGGGTTTTATAACAACCGGTTTTATTGTGTTTCTTTATACTGTTTCATTTATATCCTAAGCCGCCTTCAGTCCCTCAAGGGAGAGATGCAGCTAATAAACGTTTTCAATAAATAAGAATCTTTTTAAAAAAAGAAGTGGGTCACACTTCCCACCCAACTGTGGCTTGCAGGGGCCTGGTTGCAGCCTCCCAGTTAGAGAAGAGGTTGGATTTATACCCTGCCCTTCACTCGGAGTCTCACAGTGGCTTACGAACTCCCTTCCCTTCTCCTCCCCACAACAGACACCCTGGGAGGTAGGCGGGGCTGAGAGTGCTCTCCAGAGAACTGCCCTTGAGAGATCAGCTCTTGTCAGAACTATGGCTTGCCCAAGGTCATCCAGCAGCTGCAGGTGGAGGAGTGGGGAATCAAACCCAGTTCTCCCAGATTAGAGTCTGCACACTTCACCACTGCACCAAACTTAGAGACACGGAGCTGGAAGGAACCTTAAAGAGTCATCTAGCCCAACCCCCTCCCCCCGGACAATGCAGGAAACTCACAGCTTCCTCCCCCTCCACTCCCCCAGTGACCCCTGCCCTATGCCCTCGAAAGGGGTGACTTTACCGATGGTACCCGAGTCTCCAGAAGGGGCACCGAGGGGGGTTCCAAACTTGAGGTATCTCCTAGGTCAGAAGCCATGATGGGGGCACCAGATGGTTCCTCGATCTAATCCTGTGGAAAGGAAGGAACAGAAGACAACTTGTGTTAACCAGGATGACGATACAGAGCTCAGTGCCAGAAAGCCAACCACCCAGCTCCAGACAGATCTCTGAAACACCCGATTCTCCCAAACAGGACAGGCCGTCAATAAAGAAATCACCCCATCAATAAAGAAATCACCCCCGGGAAAAGAACCCGCCTCCCATACAATCACAGAACCATAGAATTGGAAGGGACTTTCAAAGTCATCTAGTCCAACCCCCTGCACTCTGCAGGAAATTCACAAATACCTCCCCCCACCCAGTGACTGCTGTTCCACGCCCCAAATATGGCAAAAAACCTCCAGGATCCCCGGCCCAACTGGCCTGGAGAAAAACTGCTTCCTGACCAGTGTCCCCTCTAAGCTGAGTTAGTGTGAGCTCGCTCACAGTTTCTTAGCCTCCAGCTCATACATTTTTGCCTTAGCTCAGGCAGAGCAAACTCATTCGTGCAGTAGCCAAACCGCTCCCTCACCACTCTAATGCCGGTAGCTCACAAAGTAGGATTCTTGCTCACAAGACTCCACAGCTTAGAGGGAGCATCGTTCCCGACCCCAACGTGGCGGTCAGCACTTCCCTGGGCGTGTAAGGAAGGGCCGCGAGAACTCTGCCATGCCGCCAAGAAATAACCTGTCCCCGGCGCTGAGATCATTTGGTACCGGCTGCGGCCAAGGAAGGAGAGACGCAAACTTCTTCCACCAATGAATAAGCCTGCCCCTTCCGATCGTCCGAATGGGTCTTCTTCTTTCCCTACTGCCTTCAGCTTTTCCTAACATTACTGCCTCCTCCCAGTGGGTCTTGACGTCTCATAATGTGACCAAACTACAAATGCCTCGGCGTCAGGGGAGTCTCTTAAATTGTACTTCCAATGAAATCCACCACCACCCATTCTCCAAGATATGCCTGGGAGAGGAAAAAACGCACTTCAAGGCTTTCCCTCTAGCAAAGCAGGCAGTTTTATTTACGAAATTCACTCTGACACCAGCTCGTTCAACAGGCTGGGCATTCTGAACAGATAACGGAGTTTGTCCTTTATAAGAAAGTAATAATAAAAAAGGACAGGCTTCAGTAACTCAGAACAAGGTAAAAGTAAAGGTTTCCCTTGCTTGAAATCCAGTCAAATCTGACTCTAGGGGGCAGTGCTCACCTCAGTTTCCAAGCCGAAGAGCCAGAGCTGTCCAAAGACATGTGGCCGGCATGACTAAATGCCGAGGCGCACGGAACGCCGTTACCTTCCCACTGAAGCAGTACCTATTTATCTACTTGTAATTTCTTGCTTTTGAACTGCTTGGTTGGCAGGAGCTGGAACCAGAGACGGGCGCTCACTCCGTCACGCGGCACTTGGGGTCTCAAACTGCCAAGCTACCAACCTTCTGGTCTGCAGCTCAGCATCTTAACCTCTGAGCCCCCGCGGACCCAGTCAGTAACTCACAGGTAAAGGTAAAGATTTCCCTTGCTCAAAAGCCAGTCAAATCTGATTCTACGGGGCAGTGCTCATCTGTTTCCAAGCTCAAGAGCCAGCGCTGTCCGAAGACGTTTCCGTAGTCATGTGGCTGGCATGACTAAACATCAAGGCGCATGGAACGCTGTTACCTTCCCACCGAAGCGGTACCTATTTATCTACTTGCAATTTCTTGCTTTCGAACTGCTAGATTTGGCAGGCGCTGGGGCCAGAGACAGGAGCTCACTCCGTCACGCGGCACTCGGGTCTCGAACTGCCGAGCTACGGACCTCGTGGTCTGCAGTTCAGCATCTTAACCTGGGAGTAGGCCCTACCAAACAGATTGGAAAATGATTCCAAAATAGCCCCGCTTAGGAAGGCACTGCTGAAAACCGAAACAAGTTAAACCAAAAGCAAAATACCCAAAGAAAACTACTTCTGTCCCTGCTAACCTTGGTAACCCAAAGAGAGTTTCACAACTCTTTTCGCCCAGGTTTTGAAGAACTTCCTGGAACAGTCAGAGCAGTTCCTCAATGGAACAGGCTTCCTCGGGAGGTGGTGGGCTCTCCTTCTTTGGAGGTCTTTAAGCAGAGGCTAGATAGACATCGGGCAGCAGTGCTGATTCTGTGAATTTAGGCAGATCAGGAGAGGGACGGAGGGAAGGGATGAGCCGGTGCTCAGCTCTTGTGGCCCTTTCTTACACGCCCCGGGGAATGCTCATTGCCACTTTGGGATCAGGAAAGAATTTTTCCTGCAGGCCAAACTGGCCAGGAATCCTGGAGGGTTTTTTGTGTTCCTCTAGGCTGCGGTGGCTCAAGTGGTTAAGACACTGAACTGCAGGTGGAAAGGTCGGTAGTTCAGCAGTTCGAGACCCGAGTGCTGCATGACGGAGTGAGCTCCCATCTCTGGTTCCAGCTCCTGCCAACCTAGCAGTTTGAAAGCAAGAAACTGCAAGTAGATAAACAGGTACCACTTCGCTGGGAAGGTAACAGCATTCCGTGCACCTTGGCATTCGGTCATGCCGGTCACATGACCACCGAAACGTCTTCAGACAGCGCTGGCTCTTCGGCTTGGAAACGGAGATGAGCACCGCAACCCTAGAGTTGGATTCGACTGGCTTTCGAGCAAGGGAAACCTTTACCTTTACCTAGGCACAGAGCAAGGATCACTGGGGAACTGTGGGGGGGGGAGGAATTGTGAATTCCCTGCATTTTGCAGGGGCTTGAGCTAGATGACCCTTGAGGTCCCTTCCAGCTCTATGTTTCTATGACTTCAAGCAGGCCACCATACTTCAGGGGACAGCAACAGCAAAGGGAATCTGTATCCATAAAAATGTCAAGGCTTTTCCACCCCACTCTTAACGCCATTCACGCAGGCATGCATTTTCTCGCAAGGAGAAGAAGCCAAAATATGGAAAAAAACATTCTTGTGTTTGTAGAACTCTATGAGAAAAGGATGTAAACAATTGACTTAGTTGACTTAAACCGCAGCCAAGTGCATTTAAAATTTAACTTCTGTCTTTCATGCGTGTCACCTAATAGTAGGGAAGAGGCCAAAAGCATTTTTAGGGGGAACAGGTGAAACCCATCCCAGAGTACAATCCTATGCGTGTCTGGCCACAAAAATCTCCCTTCGATTGAGTGGGACCCCTGGTCTATTGAGGTCACCTTTGCTTACACCTACTAACAGAAGCTCCCTAAGTTTGAGAGCCAGTTTGATACAGTGGTTAAGTGCGCGGACTCTAATCTGGGAGAACCGGGTTTGATTCCCCACTCCTCCGCATGCAGCTGCTGGATGACCTTGGGCAAGCCATAGTTCTGACAAGAGATGTTCTTGAAAGGGCAGTTCTGGAAAGAACTCTCTCAGCCCCACCTACCTCACACGGTGTCTGTTGTGGGGAGGGGGAGGGAAAGGAGTGAAGGGCAGGGTATAAATCCAATCTCCTCCTCCTCCTCTTCTTCTTCTGTCCCAGGTGGAGAGCTTTCTTACCACCTGATCCTTTTGAAACCAGAGATGCCAGGGGTTGACTTTCTGCTCCCAAGGTAGATGTTCTAACCTCACACCCCTCCCCAGTTTCCTCATAACTAAGGCCTATTATGCACACACAGCCTTCAAGCTTGACTTCGGATTCTGTGCCTACTGTATGCACCGTTCTTTTTTCTCTGGTGTATTTATTCTGCTGCTACAACTAAAAATGCAGTTTTTCTTAATTGGGGTAGGAATGTCACTTGTGACATGGGGCAGGTGGCTTCCAAAGGCTTTTTAAAAAAAATATATGCAATTGCCCTATCGCAACTGTGCACTGGTGTCCAGCAAATGGAAGTCCACCTTCCATTTAAGTCCTCCTGGTTCAGGTTTTGCCCGTGCATTTTAGCCTGAATGAAAAGGAACAGGAAGGAACCCAGGCAAAAGGGGGAAATCCACTGTTGAAACTAACCAGACTTTTTCTGAAACTGCCAAACCTTGTTTTCCATATTGCTGAGCGAAGAAGAAGAAGAAGAAGAAGAAGAAGAAGAAGAAGAAGAAGAAGAAGAGGAGGAGGAGGAGGAGGAGGAGGAGGAGGAGGAGGAGGAGTTTGGATTTATACCCCGCCCTTCACTGCCCAAAGGCGTCTCAGAGCAGCTTACAAACTCCTTTCCCTTCCCCTCCCCACAACAGACACCCTGTGAGGTAGGTGGGGCTGAGAGAACTTCTGACAGAAACTGTCCTTGAGGGAACAGCTGTGCCAGAGCTTGTGACTGACCCAAAGTCACATCAGCAGGTGCAAGTGGAGGAGTGGGGAATCAAACTCGGTTCTCCCAGATAAGAGTCCGCGCACCTAACCACTACACCAAACAAGTGGATTCTCTGCTGTGTTATCGGCCACTGTGAAAAATGGGAAAGAGTCACATGATCTCAAAATACAGGAGAAGATGCTGAGTGTACAAAATGTACGATAGACCCACTGACACTGCAACTTGAGATCTTGGCAACGTGCGTGTGTGCACACTTGTAGGAGGGGGCAGCCCAGCCGGGATTGCTGTGCCTGTGGGGAGCTGACCCCCCCCCCCCCAAATGCAGCTCTGCACTGTTTTTTCCTGCCGCCTGCAGCTTGCACACTGATAAATGGCAGAAGGTAAAAAGCGGGCAGAACAACCTCAATGTGGGCAGGGAGTGACCTTCAAGGGGTGGCAAAGGGCGGCGGGGGGAATCCGAGGGAATCTGTATGCTTTTGAATTGCCTTCAGTTCAGAAGCAAAACAAGGGGGAAATCGGCACAAAACCACTCTCAGAAAACCCAGGGAAACAGTGACCAGAAAGTGAACCAGGTGCTGAAAGGATGGGGGGTGGGGGAATAACGCAGAATGAAAAAGAAAACCCGATGGCGATGCACAGCAAAAGTGAGGGAAAACACCCAGGCATACCAGACCTAAGTCACATTTTATTCAGTGAACACATGAAGTTGCCTTCCACTGAATCAGAGCCTTGGTCCCTCAAGGTCAGTACTGTGTACTCAAACTGCCAGCTGCTCTCTAGGGTGTGAGGCTGAGGTCTTTCACATGGCCTGCTACCTGATTCTCTAACTGGGAATGTCATGGACTGAACCTGGGACCTTCTGCATGCCTAGCAGGTGCTCTGCCAATGAGCCAAAACCCCTCTCCTCATAATGAACACCCAGGAAGCTGATTGACACTGAAACAGGACATTAGCCTATCAAAATTTCCCGCTCGGACTGGCAGAAGCTTCCTGGGGGTATCAGGCAGAGGTCTTTCACCTCACCTTCTGCCTGGTCCTTTTAGCTAAAGATGATGTGGGTTGAACCTGGGGCCTTCTACATGCAAAGCAGAGGCTCTGCCACTGAGCCAGGGTCTCGGGTCAAGGTCTTCGTTATCACCTCCTCCCTGGTCCTTTTAACTGGAGATGCCGGGGATTGAACCTGGGACCTTCTGCATGCCAAGCAGAGGCTCTGCCACTGAGCCAGGGTCTCGGGTCAAGGTCTTCGTTATCACCTCCTCCCTGGTCCTTTTAACTGGAGATGCATCGGGGATTGAACCCTGGGACCTTCTGCATGCCAAGCAGAGGTTCTACCACTGAGCCAAACCCCCTCTCCTAATAATAAACACCCATAAAGCTGTCTGATAGTGAGACAGGGCATTGTTCCACCAAGACTGTCCACTCAGACTAGTAGTAGCTTTTGGGGGGTACTAGGCAGAGATCACCCACAGCCTATGCTATCTGATCCTTTTAACTGGAGATGCCGGGTACTGAACCAGCGACCTTCGGCATGCCTAGCAGAAGCTCGCCTAGCAGAAGCTCTGCTACCGAGCCACGCCCCCTTCTCAGAGGGGCTTAGTCCCTAACAGACGTGCACAGTATTAATCTCCTAGCAGCATCGGATTGCACCTGTCCCCAGCCTATTCCCTGCAATCCCAGCGCGACCCCTCACACCCCCTTCCCCCCGAACAAACAAAAACCTTTATTTCTCTTTGTCTCCGCCACCATCTCTCTTATCGTGCCCCCTAGCCCTTTATTCTCCCTAGCCCTTCCCCAACGAGGCAGACACTCCAAGACCAGAGCCCTGCATGCAACCCCCGCAGACCCCCTTCCCCAAAAGCACCCTCCTCCCACCACCCTTTGTGGGAGCCTCAGCGGGGAACAATGCCACGGAGTCCGCCTTCCAAAGCATCCATGCCCTCCAGGGGAACTGATCTCTGTCGTCTGTGGCTGTACTTCCAGGGGACCTCCAGGTCCCACCTGGAGACTGGCATCCCTGCAACATTCCCTATTATTGTCACAATGCATTGCCTGAGAGGGGAGGACAAAAACTGCAAAACCCCACCTTGAGTCCCATTAGGAAGAAGCAGCCCCAATTCCCACCCTCCGCGCCCCCCACTTCCCTTCGCCTTCAGTGACAAGGCAGCATTGCTAGACTCACCTCCAGTGCAAGCCCCCCCCCGCCCCTTCAAATACACGAGTATTGCATTCACACGCACTCACGCAATTCAGGGCAGCCAAGACACTGACTTGCAACGCAGCACCTGGATGCCAGCCACTCCCCTCCCTAAGGCATTAAGGGAAATGAAGAAGAAGGGGAGGGCAACGACCCAGCCCGCCACTCACCCCCAGCCCTCTCCCCCCCGCCCCCTCTCCAAGCCTACCCCGGGAGGCGTGTCTCCTTCCTCACCTGCAGCCTCTGCGAACACACCCACGCGCGCCCGCCTCCCCCTCTCCGCGCACTTGGACTCTCCCAGGGCGCCGCCTGATGTTGTCACCCAGCGCCGCCCTCAGCCTGCGGTGGAAACCACTCCGCGGAGCCCTGGGCGGAACCATTCAGTTCCGGGGGGGGGTTGAGCAGGAAAGCGGGCGGGACGGTTAAAGAAGGAGAAGGCGGTTTCGGGGTCCTATGGGGGGGGGGGGGGGAGAGGTGTTTAGAGACCGTTGTCTGTGGGGAGGGGGCAGACGGGCTATGCCGTTGGCTTTTTGTCCCATTTTTTTTTTGCTTTTGCAAAAAAACAAAAAAACGCGGGCAATTTTTGTCCTCCACTCAGGCGATGCGCTGTGAAAATAATAGGGAATATTGTAGGGATTGCCAGCAGGGGCGGATGAAGGCTCCCTGGTGCTCTAAACACTGGCCAATCTGGGTGCCCCCCCCCCTCCTTTCCAGTTCATTTTAGTTGTTGACTTATCTTGACCAGATATACAACGCAGGTCGCAGCAATACAAAAATTTATTCATGTGATAACACAATATACTGTACAAACTAAGCCAAGCTTTGGCTACATTACGTTCAACCAAAAATGCAATACGACATCTGTTTTAATGTTTCACAAGTCAAATGTATCAGAGTTCCAATATTCATGACCTGAAAGGCATTTTTCTACATTTTTGTCACCCTTTCCCCAACTTTGTGGTGCCCCCTTTGGCCCTGATGCCCTAAGCACGCTTAATGGTTCATCTGTCACTGGATGCCAGCCTCCAGGTGGGACCTGGGGGCCCCCTGGAATTACAGCTACAGACTGCAGAGATCGGTTCCCCGGGAGGGAATGGATGCTTTGGAAGGTGGACTTTGTGGCATTGTTCCCAACTGAGGTCCCTGCCCTCCCCGGGCTCCATCCCTAAATCTCCAGGAATTTCCCAACCTGGAATAGTTCCTTGGAGTGGTTAATGGTAGATAAAGGGGAAGGGAAAATGTGTAATTGCTTTAAAAATATTAAACTCAGACTGGGGACTTAACAGGGACAGCTCTGGGAAGGGCTATAAACAAGTACAGGGGATTATGGGATAGGGCTGCCAACCTCCAGGTGGGGCCTGGAGATCTGGAATCACAAGTTATCTCCATGGAGATAGTTTCAGAGAGTAGTCGGTGTCGGTCTGCAGTGGAACGGTTAGATTCTTGTTCAGTAGCACCTTAGAGACCAGCAAAGCAATGGCTCTGTGGTAGAGCCTCTGCTTCGCATGTGAAGGTCCCAGGTTCAATCCCCGGCATCTCCAGTTAAAAGATTTGACAGTAGGTGATGGGAAAGGCTTCTGCCTGAGACCCTGGAGAGCCGCTGCCAGTCTGAATAGACAGTACTGACCTTGATGGACCAAGGGTCCATACTTGTAACTTCTACTGTTCAGGAAAACTGGAGGCTATATCCCTACAATGGGGCATGGGGCGTGGCTCAGTGGCAGAGCCTTTGCTTGGCATGCAGGAGGTCCCAGGTTCAATCCTCAGCACCTCCAGGTTAAAAGGACCAGGCAGGAGGTGATGAGAAAGACCTTGACCTGACACCCTGGCTCAGTGGCAGAGCCTCTGCCTGGCAGGCAGAAGGTCCCAGGTTCAATCCCAGGCATCTCCAGGTAAAAGGACCAGGCAGGAAGGGATGTGAAAGATCTCCACCAGAGACCCTGGAGAGCTGTTGCCAGTCTGAATAGACAGTACTGACCTGGATGAACCAAGGGTCCTGATTCAGTATAAGGCAGCTTCATGTATTCAAGAGCTTCCCAGAGTCAAAGCTCCCTTCATCCTTCCAGAGATCACTTTCCCTTGAGAAAATGCCTGCTTTGGAGGGTGGACTCTATGGCATTATACCTGGCTGAGGCCCCTCCCTTCCCCGAACCCCACCACCCCCAGGCTCCACTTCCCAAATCTCCAGGAATTTCCCACCCCAACATTATTTATTTAATTTGTTTGTACCGCATCTTTCTCCCCAATGGGGACCTGAAGCAGGTTACTGTGCTCTCCTCCATTTTATCCTCACAACAACCCTATGAGGTAGGTTAGGCTGCGGATGTGTGACTAGCCACTGCCTAAGGTCACCCAGCAAGCTTCGATGGCACACATGGGGATTTGAACCTCGGTTTCCCAGACACTAGTCCGACTCTCTTAACCACTACGGCATACTGGCTCTCTATGTGGCAGTCCTTCTGGCAACTTTATGTGCAAGGTAATAACACTGCATTAGAATAAGTATAAGCAATGGCTAACCAGTTCCTCTGGAGGGCCAGCAACAGGGCACAGAGGCCGAGGCCTTCATAAGAACATCAGAAGAGACCTGCTGGGTCAGACCAGTGAGGGTCCATCTAGTCAGGGCCGGCTCGCCCACTAGGCGAGCTAGGCGCTTGCCTAGGGCGCCGGCCCTGCAGGGGCGCCAAAATGCCCCCCTGTGAAAAGCCCCCTTCCCGCCCAGCGCCAGCAGCCCTGGCTTTCCTGGGCGCCTTGCAGCTGCGAGGCGCCCAGAAAAGCTGGAGCCGCCACTGGGAGGGAAGGGGCGGCGTTTTAACCCCACCCCTCCTCGGCTCTCCTGGGCGCCGCACCTGCGAGGCACCCAGGAAAACAGCGCTGGGCCATCTCCAGGCCCAACCGGGAGGTTGGCATCCCGGTGGCGTGGGCACCCCAGGATGTCCTGCCTAGGGTGCCCAGACACCTGGGGCCAGCCCTGCATCTAGTCCAGCCTCCTGTCTCACACAGTGGCCAACCAGTTCCTCTGGAGGGCCAGCAACAGGGCGTAGAGGCCAAGGCCTTCATAAGAACATCAGAAGAGCCCTGCTGGGTCAGACCAGTGAGGATCCATCTAGTCCAGGATCCTGTCTCACACAGTGGCCAACCAGTTCCTCTGGAGGGCCAACAACAGGGTACAGAGGCTGAGGCCTTCCCAAATTAAATAATTAGACATTTTGTAAAGAAGTTATTTCCCTTGGTGTGTCCTAAACTTACTGATGGTTCACTGGGTGCTCCCTGAATTTTAGTACATTTAGAACAATTCCCTCCATCTACACTTTTCACACCATGAATAATTTTATAAATCTCAGTTTATTTCCCAGAAATGGCCTCTGATCACACACTGAATTTATTTATTGTTTATTATTAGAATGCAGAATATTAGAATGGCTTTCTTTTGCTACTGGGTAAGTAAAGTCAGTCCCTATGCAGACAAAATGGGGGGAACACGGCTTCCAGATTGGTTTGAGCCCTGTTATCTCTTTATTTTATAAATGTATAAGTACTAGTGAGCATCTATTGATCTCTCAGTCCCTCAGTCTGCAGTATTGGTCATTATGGCTTTCTTCCATGTGCGCCATTTTCAAACATGGTGTCCTCCTCACACCCTAGAGAAGGTTATTCACTTACAAAATGCCTATGACCCACCTTTCTCCCCTCATAAGGCCCCTAAGACAGCTAACGGAGTAAAAATATACATAATAAAAAACACAACTTAAAAACCACTAAAACAAAAAAAAAGCACATCATTAAAAGAATTAAAATCAAAGCTAAAATCCATGCACAAAAGCATAAGGACAACAATTAAAACATAGGGTGTGAAGGAGGGATCACGGATGGGACACCGGGCGAAACAAAAGCCTTCCCCCGCTAGTGGAAGATGGCAACAAAAAGAGACTGGCAAGTATCTGTGGACTTTTGGTGCTATGACCGTGGGGTTTGGGGGCCATAACTGAGAAGGCCCTGTCCTGGATTGCCCCCCACCTAATCTCAAAAGGCGGGGCACATGAAACAGGACCTCGGGAGATGACTGCAGCCATCAGGTAGGTTCATACAGGAGAAGACGGTCCTTCAGGTTATGCTGGTCCCAAGCCATACAGGGCCTCAATGCCAACGCCTTGAATTGTATAATGTAAATAGCTGCTTGCTTCCAATCAGCCTAGGAGAGCAAAGCAGTCAGCCAGCATGATGTAGTGGTTGTGGCGTCAGACTAGGATCTGGGAGATCCAGGTTCGAATCCCCACTTTGCCATGGGAACTTTCTTGGTGAACTGGGGCCAATTGCACACTCTTAGCCTAACCTACCTCACAGGATTGTTGTGAGGATAAAACAGAGGAGAACTAAGAAGAAGAAGGCCGAATCTGCATTTGTCTTTCCCACCAGTGTCCCCACCTTTTGACTCCGTCTTCAAAAAAGCTGTCCACGCGTGGTGTCGTTTTCGCTAGCATACTTTTGCACGTCCACATATGTTTATCGTCCTTTCGGGGAGGGGGCTCCACTGTCATTGCTCCTCCACACTGCTTTAAAAGAATCTTCTCCAAACAACATTCAAACAAGCATAGAGAAAGACGGTGTCACAGCAGCAGGCAACTGATTTAAAAATGCAAATGGAGATTCAACCGAAGAAGAGGAGGAGGAGGAGGAGGAGATTGGATTTATACCCCGCCCTTCACTTGGAGTCTCAGAGCGGCTTACAAACTCCTTTCCCTTCCCCTCCCCACAACAGGCACCCTGTGAGGTAGGCGAGGCTGAGAGAGCTCTTTTTACAACTGTCCTTAAGAGAACAGCTCTGATAGAACTATGGCCACTTTGAGTCCACACTGCGGAGCAAAGTGGGTTATGAATGAAGAAAACAAATAAAGTGGAAAGGACAGCCCCTCTAAAGGATCTGCAAAAGCAACTCAGAAGTCCAGCGCTTCACCGCTGACGTTAACGTGGGAGTAAAATGTTTGGAAAGGTGTGGATAGGAATATTTAATACAGGCAAGCTCCCCCGTCTGTGTCACAGGCCAAGAAATGCAGCCCCCGTGTCATGTGCTACAGGGAAGTGGTAACCACAGCCCTGGAGCTGTGACACCTGAAACGCCAAGCAGGTCTCACCTGTTTTAAAAATAATGCAGGACTTGCGATTTGGGAGAGAAGCCGAGGGAACAAATGGGAAGACCTCCCTGCAGCCAAACAACCACTAGGGGCAGTCTTGAGCTGTTGTTTGTCGACCTGCCAGCCGGTGTGCCCTCTAAGCTGAGTTAGTGTGAGCTAGCTCACAGTTTTTTAGCCTCCGGCTCACACATTTTTGTCTTAGCCCAGGAAAGGATGGCTCCAGAGCAAACTAATTCATGCAGCAGCCAAATCGCTGGCTCACAACTTTAATGCCAGCAGCTCAACAAAGTAGAATTTTCGCTCACAAGTCCCCACAGCTTAGAGGGAGCATTGCAGTGCCAGCCCAGGAGTAACATCGGCGAGTTCTGCATCTAGCATTCACTCTGTTGTTTTACCAAACCCACACTGGAACAGAAAAAGATGTGGCTCAAAACCACATTTAAATACCCCGGGGCCAATGCGACACTGACTGCAGCAGCAGAGACAGCCCTGAATGGCCATAAAACAGCCGTAAATCTATGCAGACTGTTATATCCTGAAGCTGGAATCTGTCCTATCTTTTACAATGTTAAGGTTCAGACGTAAGATGGGATTGTAAACTGAAACATTCCCATTGGTTGGTTTCTATGAAACTGTAAATATCCAATCAGAACTGTACATAGCCTTCTGGAGGGAACAGACCTCATTGGTCTTTATCCTAGCATTGTTATTGGATGTTAACTTATTTATGGGTGTGGCTTTGACAGCCCAGATCATTTAAAAAGGGAGCTGCGCTCCACTATTCTGTGTGTGTGTTGTTGAGTTGAGTTTGCTGTTACAATAAAGCTGAAATCGCTTTTGCTGAAATCCAATGGTGTTGAGTTGCATACTTAACACAGACGGTACCATGAAATCAAGAGATCAAAGGAAGTGAAACTGGCATGCAGTGTGGAGGCTACCACAAAATCCGACAATCAAAGAAAGTGAAAGTGGCATGCAATGCAGAGGGGAATTTCTGTTTCAATGCGAGTTTGGTAAAACAGTGGAGCAAATGCTAGGTACAGGCCCCATTCTGCATTTACTTTTTGCCCCACAGCATCTCCACACTCGATCCTGTTTGCGCTTGGTCCGGAGTATATGTTTCATTTCTGCATTTGAGCTGCTTGCATTTAGCTTCGTCGGTTTTCTTCCTACATATTAAATGCATTTAAACTGACGGGCTGCCTGCCTTTAACGACCTGATTGCTTCTACAATACATGAACACTAGATGGCGGTGATGCGCTGTTATCATCCCCTGTACTTTGGGATTCAAATTAATATTACTTACTTATTCAAAGCATGTTTTTTAATGGGTTACGTGGGTCTCCCAAAAACCAAGAAGGCGATCTGTGTAATAGTTCCTTTTATTGGGAGTAGCACAATGACATATAACAGTGTGCAAAGTTTTGAGTTAACAGAACTCATAGTCCGGCTGGATGTTACAAAATTTCAAAGGGGCAAAAAGCACAAAATTTGATGACCTTGCCATGCTGCTGGTCTATGGTCAATCTTTGGCCAGGCAAAGAAGAATCAGGTTTCCAGTTGCGGAGGTGGCTAGGTCAGACTCACACAGTCCTCCCCTGGACCAGTCAACAGACTGTGATTAATTCCTTCATTGTACATTCAAATGACCCGTCTCTAGCAGAGGTTACAGCAATTCGTTAGCACCTAATTTCTGCAACAGCTGCCTAAAGCCATTGTTCCCATTTTGCAGAGGGGGAAAACGGGGTCTGGCAATGGAGATGTGGTTGGAATTCCGCTCCAAGGTCCAAATTTTATCTCTTTCCTCCTCTTGTGTGTACAGTTGCCAACTCCAGGTTGGGAAATTCCTGGGGATTTGGCAGTAGATTCTGGGGAGGGCGGAATTAGGAGACGGGAAAGACCTTGTTGTGTGCCAGTTTGGTGTAGTGGTTAAGTGCGTGGACTCTAATCTGGGAGAACCAGGTTTGATTCCCCACTCCTCCACTTGCACCTGGCTGGATGACCTTGGGCAAGCCGTAGTTCTGATAAGACCTGTTATTGAAAAAGAACAGTTTCTGTCAAGAGCTCTCTCGGCCCCATCTACCTCACAGGGGATGATTTCCCACTACAGCTGCCTCGGTGTTGCGCTGCCGTTTGCCCGGACACGATTGGTCAATTTCACACCTGAAGCTGTGGGGCTGCATTTTGACCCGCGGCTTCGCCCGATTTCCCCCGCAGTTTCGTGATCCTGTTTTTTAAGGATCACGAAACTGCGGGGGTAATCGGGCGAAGCCGCGGGTCAAATGCAGCCCCTTGGCTTCGGGTGTGAAATTGACTAATAGTATTGGCGCAACACCAAGGCAGCTGTAGTGGGAAATCATAGGGTGTCTGTTGTGGGGAGGGGAAGGGAGTTTGTAAGCCGCTCTGAGACACCTTTGGGTAGTGAAGGGCGGGATATAAATCCAATCTCCTCCTCCTCCTCCTTCTTCTTGTGGGTTAGACGCTTGTAGAAACCACAGACACGGTTGTAGTGATCAGCTTGGTTTACTGGAACACATCTAGAACCAACCGGCCGGGTGGCCAACTATATACAACACTTGGGAACACCCCTAGATCCTATTGGTAGGTTTAAACCTACCGCCAAAGTCTCTATTGGTTCCCCAAAGTAAAGTCCAGGAGCCTAGTCCCTATTGTTCCTAGGGAGTTAAGCTCAGTGGTTACTCGCTGGCGCCTAGTGGCGGTCAGCGGACATGACAGACCTCATCAGAGTATAATTCCATAGACTATCCTCCAAAGCAGACCATTTTCCTAGGGGAACTGATCTCTGTATACTGGAGATCAGAAGGAGGAGGAGGAGGAGGAGATGATGATCATTGGATTTATACCCTACCCTTCACTACCCAAAGGGCAGCTTACAATTTCATTTCCTTTCCCTTCCCCTCCCCACAACAGACACCCTGTGAGGGAGGTGGGGGCTGAGAGCAATGCTCCCTCTAAGCTGTGGAGTCTTGTGAGCAAAAATTTTTACTTTGTGAGCTACCGGCATTAAAGTTGTGAGCGAACAATTTGGCTCCTGCATAAATAACTTTGCTCTGGAGCCCCTTCCTGGGCTAAGACAAAAATGTGTGAGCCGGAGGCTAAAAACTATGAGCTAGCTCACACTAACTCAGCTTAGAGAAGAAGAAGAAGAAGGAGAAGGAGAAGGAGAAGAAGAAGAAGAAGAAGAAGAAGAAGGAGGAGAAGGAGAAGGAGAAGGAGGAGAAGGAGGAGAAGAAGAAGAAGAAGAAGAAGAAGAAGAAGAAGAAGAAGAAGAAGAAGAAGAAGAAGAAGAAGAAGAAGAAGAAGAAGAAGAGGAGATTGAATTTATACCTCGCCCTTCACTCAGAGTCTCAGAGCGGTTTACAATCTCCTTTCCCTTCCCCTCCCCACAACAGACACCCTGTGAGGTAGGTGGGGCTGAGAGAGCTCTTGACAGAAACTGTTCTTTCAGGAAAAGCTGTGCCAGAGCTTGTGACTGACCCAAGGTCACATCAGTAGGTGCAAGTGGAGGAGTGGGGGAATCAAACCCGGTTCTCCCAGATTAGAGTCTGCACACTTAACCACTACACCAAACTGGCTGAGAGAGACTCATTAAAACTCCTCCCCTGCCACGAATTGTGTTTGTCTGTCAGGTTCTACTGGACTCTTGCTCTGTTCTACTGCTACAGACAGACTAACACAGAGACCCGTCTTGATCTACCTGATTATCCAGTTACTTTTATGCTTGTTTGGCCTGAATGGCAGTTTTTCATACTTATGTTCTGGGGAAACGTTGATCTTGTATTTCCATTGGTAGACACAGACACACACACACACACACCCCACTGTTAGGGATGCCACTTCCCGGATGGGAAATTCCTGGAGATTTGGGGTGTGGAGGCTCGGAAAGGCAGGGTTTGGGAAAGGGCGGACCTCAGTGGGTTCTGATGTCTGGAGCCCACCCTCTAAAGCTAGGGTTGCCCACTCTGGGTTGGGAAATACCCTGGAGACTTTGGGGGGTAGATCCAAGAGAGGGTGGGGTTTGGGGAGGGGAGGGAACCACAGAAGGGTATAATGCCATATAGTCCACTCCACCCGAAGCCGCCATTTTCTCCAGCGGAACTGGTTTTGGTCATCTGGAGATCAACTGTAATAGACGGAGGTCTCCAGGTGCCACAGGGAAGACGGCAGCCCTCCTCCAAAGTCACCATTTTCTCCAGGAGAACGGATCGCAGTTGTCTGGGGATTAGCAATCATTCCAGGAGAGCTCCAGGCCCCACCTGGAGGCTTGGACTTCCTTGACACACAGCTAGGGCTGCCGACTTCCAGGTGGGGGCTGGAGATCTCCTGGAAACACAACTGACCTCCAGACTACAGAGATCAGTTCCCCTGGAGGAAATGGCTACTGTGGAGGGTGGGCCCGTGACCAGCCCCTCCCTCCACAGGCTGCACACCCTAATCGGCAGGTGTTTCCCAAGCAGGTGTGGGCAACCCTCTCCCACACCCGGGAGCACGGTGGACACATCATCACAGTCAGGATGCTGATGATGCGTTGTCTTCTCTTGTGATGCGCCCATTGTTCTTGAGTTGGGAGAGGACAGCACTGCAGCCCCTGAGAGCAGTCGGACAAGGCTGTGGGGAAGGAAACGGAGGGACTCGAGAGGAGAAGACGACTCCTGCCGGAGAGTGGAAACTCTCCAAGATGAAAATGTCTGGCTGGCCCAAGACATTCTCTGCCACACTGTGAGATCTGATAGGTGCGCCCGAAAATCCTTGTCAAGGCCCAAAGCAAGTGGGGTAGGAGGCCACCCCTCTCCGATTGCCCCACGGCTTTGTTTACACTCCTGTTGTTTTTGTGCCCACCTGTTTGGCTTGCGGAAATGGAAGAAGTGAGTAAAAAGCCTTTGAAAGGAATAGCGAATACAACAAGAAAGGTAAGGGGGAAACATATGAGACAGGTAAGGGAAAAACCGATGAGAAAGGTAAGGAAAAACCAAAAACGGAATGAAAAGCAGATAAACATTGAAGGTGGAGAAGAAGGGGGTAAACTGGAAGGAATACGTGAGTGAGAAAAGAAAATCCAAAGGACAAAGACCAGTCTGCGCTTTCCATGCAAGACTTCAGTTTGACTCTGGCTTGTTACAGGTCTTTGTGGATGGGACATTGATTTGGTGGGATGGTCTTTCCGAGAACCTGTATTGGTCTTTTTTAAAGTTTGTTGAGCAGGGCTCCTTGACAGGGCATTTGGATGAAGCTAAGATTTTTATATGCAGTTTAAGGTTTTAGAAGCGCTTGGGCTTTTTCTTCTTTTAAATCTCTGCCTCAGTGGCTGTTTTTATTATGGTTCTACTTGTGCTTCCTTGTTTTATTGGTGCCTGGAGTTCTTCAGTATTCTCTGTTTGTCAGTCACCTTGTGTCTTAGGTGGGTTAAGAAGGAAGGTAAGGTAGAAAAAGGAAAAGGCAGATCGTGGTAGGATTTGAGAGAGCAGAAAAACTGTTGGCCCAGCGTTTGGGAGTTGCTAGGGCAAAGATTCTCCTTCTAGAACTTTGGCAAACTGTCAGGGATGGAAAACCAAACGGATGGTTCATCTCAAACATCACAAGGTGTTTGATTTACTGCAGCTGTGGTAGAAATCAATGGATTGGAGGATCCTTTCTTTCACCGGGGGACCTTGGTATTTGGGCCTGAGAAACCAGAGACACGTTTCTCAGCTTTGGGTAACTTTAACTGCTCTAAAGATCTACGTCGGATGAGAAACCAGATAAATGTTTCTCAGGTTTTGGTAACTTCAACTACTCTAAAGATCTACGTTGGACGTCAGAAGGTGGGATGCGTGCAGCTATGCTGTGTGAAAGCACCTTAGAACAAGAGAATTTGAAGAATTGGGTACAACTGGCTTCACGGTGAGTATCCCTAAATCCACCATTGCAGAAAGTACTGCAGGTGAATATTCCCAAGCCCAAACTTCCCCAGGCAGCTTCCCCCCATTTCTGTGCAATACAACCTCTGTGCAGGAGACGGCCAGATCACCTCTGGCAGAGGTGGATGCTGAGAAGAGAATTTCTTCTATTGATGCACTTAATTCACTTAAACCACTTTTAATTCCACAACCTAAAAAGGCTCCCAAGAACAGCTGCCCAAAATTAAAACACCAAACACAAGAAAGACATAAATAAGAGCAATTGTTAATAACTGGACACCCATAAAAACAGTTGATAATCATTTCTAAGATGCTTATAAACAGAAATCATAGATGGTGATAGAACCAGGACAATTGGCAAGAATGCCCTGGGAGCAGAAGACTCAAACGGCCGGCAGAAAGCCTCCCTCCCTCTCATCAAATAGCCAAGAGAAAAGAAAGATCTGTCACCTTCTTGTGCCTCAAGGTAGGTTCAGCGGCAGGAAGAACAGCTACAGAGCGGGAGTTGCAGAGACAGAAGCATCCCCACGCTGCTGGCTCAGAGGTGAGGAGGACTTTTGGGAATTTCTAGAACCCCTTCCTTTTGTTTTCTTGGGAGCTCCTCCCAATAACGAAGGCTAAACTTCTATAACAACTTTTATCATTGCAGAACGTACTGATCTGTTCCGAGGAAATGAAGGGACATCGAGTGGGCAGCCCAGCAGTGCATCCAAAACACATTGGCAGGAAGTAGAATATTTGTGCACATTTCATGGCTGGCGGTTCTAAGGGAGACCACGGCTCACCTTGCTAGGCCTACCCCTCAGGTAAGAGAAGAAGATGATGCTCCAAGTGGCATCTGCACCCTTCCTGACTAGGAACTGCCACAGAGCATCTGTAACATAGTACGACTTTTCAGAACAGGTGGGTACCTTTCCTCCCAGCACACTCCAGCCAGCTCCACCAGAGTGATCCAACACTGTGGATAGTGCAGCCCATATAAACTGGTAGAGGGCCAGTTCTGGCAGAAGCATTGAGCCCACCATATTGCCCCCCGCCCACTGAAAGGCAGCTGTTGGGAGACGCACTCTGAATACACAAATAAATGCATGGATAAAGGCACAAATAAATACATAAATAAGAACTACGCTGGAATAGTATTCCGCACAAAAACAAAAGAAACCCCTCCAAATATTAATCAGATTCATAAAATATCAAACCTCAATAAAATCTCATAATTTCACTTTTTAAGTGTAAAAGATATTCTATAACAAACAAACAAAAAATCTGTATTGGTCTTCTTGGAGCGTTGCCCAGCAGGGCTCCTTAACAGGGCATTTGGATGAAGGCTAGCTAAGATTCTTATATGCAGTTTAAGGTTTCAGAAGTGTGTGGGCCTTTTTCTTCTTTTAACTCTCTGCCTCAGTTGCTGTTTTTATTTTGGTTCTGCTTGAACTTCCCTGTTTGACTGGTGCCTGGAGTTGTTCGGTATTCTCTGTTTGTCAGTCACCTCATGTCTTAGGTGGGTTAGGAAGGAAGGTAAAGTAGGAAGAGGAAAAGGCAGATCGTGGTAGGATGACAGAGAGAAGAGAAACTGTTGGCCCAGTGTTTGGGAGTTGCTCAGGCAAGGATTGTCTAGAAGTTTGGCAAACTGTCAGGGATGGAAAATCAAATGGATGGTTCATCTCAAACATCGTGAGGTGTTTGATCTACTGCAGCTGTGGTAGAAATCAACAGATTGGAGGCTCCTTTCTTTCACCGGGGGACCTTGGTATTCGGCCTGAGATACCAGAGACACATTTCTCAGGTTTGGCTAACTTTAACTGCTCTAAAGCTCAACGTCGGATGAGAAACCAGATAAATGTTTCTCAGGTATTGGTAACTTCAACTGGTCTAAAGATCTACGTCGGATGAGAAACCAGATAAATGTTTCTCAGGTTTTGGTAACTTCAACTGCTCTAAAGATCTACGTCGGATGAGAAACCAGATAAATGTTTCTCAGGTTTTAGTAACTTCAACTGGTCTAAAGATCTACGTCGGATGAGAACCAGATAAATGTTTCTCAGGTTTTGGTAACTTCAACTGCTCTAAAGATCTACGTCGGACGTCAGAAGGTGGGATGCATGCAGCTATGCTGTGTGAAAGCACCTTAGAACAAGAGAATTTGACGAATCGGGTACAACTGGAAGAGCCAGTGTCACAGTGAGTATCCCTAAGGTGAGTATCCCTAATCCACCGTTGCAGAAAGTACTGCAGGTGAAGATTCCCAAGGCCCAAACTTCCCCAGGCAGCTTCCCCCCCATTTCTGTGCAATACAACCTCCATGCAGGAGGCGGCCAGATCGCCTCTGGCAGAGGTGGATGCTGAGAAGAGAATTTCTTCTATTGATGCACTTAATTCACTTAAACCACTTTTAATTCCACAACCTAAAAAGGCTCCCAAGAACAGCTGCCCAAAATTAAAACACCAAACACAAGGAAGACATAAATAAGAGCAATTGTCAACAACTGGACACCCATAAAAACACATGATAATCATTTCTAAAATGCTTATAAACAAAAATCATAGATGATGATAGAACCAGGACAATTGGCAAGAATGCCCTGGGAGCAGAAGACTCAAATGGCCAGCAGAAAGCCTCCCTCCCTCTCATGGAATAGCCAGAGAGAAAAGAAAGATAGTTCACCTTCTTGTGCCTCAAGGTAGGTTCAGCAGCAGGAAGAACAGCTACAGAGCGGGAGTTGCAGAGACAGAAGCATCCCCACGCTGCTGGCTCAGAGGTGAGGAGGACTTTTGGGAATTAGAAGCCCTTCCTTTCATTGTCTAGTGACGACTTCCTCAATAACGGAGGCTAAACTTGTATAACAACTTTTGTCATTGTAGAGCGTATCTAAGTGTTCGGAGGAAATGAGGGGACATCGAGTGGACGGCCCAGCAGTACATCCAAAACAGACTGGCAGAAAGTAGAATATCTGTGCACATTTCATGGCTGGTGGTTCTAAGGGAGACCAGGGCTCACCTTGCTAGTCCTACCCCTCCGGTAAGAGAGGAAGATGATGCTTCAGGTGACATCTGCCCAATTCCTGACTAGGTAGTGTCACGGAGAATCTGTAATATGGTAAGTCTTTTCAGAACAGGTGGGTACCTTTCCTCCCAGCACACACCCAGTCACAGAGTGATCCAACACTGTGGATAGTGCAGCCCATATGAACCGGCAGAGGGCCAGTTCTGGAAGAAGCATCGAGCCCACCTTATGGCCCCCCGCCCACTGAAAGGCAGCTGTTGGGAGACGCACTCCAAATACACAAATAAATACATAAATAAAAACCACGCTGGAATAGTATTCCGCACAAAAACAAAAGAAACCTCTCCAAATATTAATCAGATCTCTAAAAATATCAAACCTCAATAAAATTTCATAATTTCACTTTTTAAGTGTAAAAGGTATTCTGTAATAAACAAAAAAAAAGTCTGTATTGGTCTTCTTAGAGCACTGTCAAGCAGGGCTCCTTAATAGGGCATTTGGATGAAGGCTAGCTGAGATTCTTGTATGCAGTTTAAGGTTTCAGAAGTGTGTGGGCCTTTTTCTTCTTTTAACTCTCTGCCTCAGTTGCTGTTTCTATTATGGTTCTGCTTGAACTTCCTTGTTTGACTGGTGCCTGGAGTTGTTCACTATTCTCTGTTTGTCAGCCACCTTGTGTCTTAGGTGGGTTAGGAAGGAAGGTAAGGTAGGAAGAGGAAAAGGCAGATCGTGGTAGGATTGGAGAGAGCAGAAAAACTGTTGGCCCAGCGTTTGGGAGTTGCTAAGGCAAAGATTCTCCTAGGAGTTTGGCAAACTGTCGGGGATGGAAAACCAAACGGATGGTTCACTTCAAACGTCGTGAGGTGTTTGATAGACTGAAGTTGTGGTAGAAATCAACGGATTGGAGGCTCCTTTCTTTCACCGGGGGACCTTGGTATTCGGCCTGAGAAACCAGAGACACATTTCTCAGGTTTGGGTAACTTTAACTGGTCTAAAGATCTACGTCGGATGAGAAACCAGATAAATGTTTCTCAGGTATTGGTAACTAACTGCTCTAAAGATCTACGTCGGATGAGAAACCAGATAAATGTTCTCAGGTTTTGGTAACTTCAACTGCTCTACGTCGGATGAGAAACCAGATAAATGTTTCTCAGGTTTTGTAACTTCAACTGCTCTAAAGATCTACGTCGGATGAGAAACCAGATAAATGTTTCTCAGGTATTGGTAACTTCAACTGCTCTAAAGATCTACATCGGATGAGAAACCAGATAAATGTTTCTCAGGTTTGGTAACTTCAACTGCTCTAAAGATCTACGTCGGATGAGAAACCAGATAAATGTTTCTCAGGTATTGATAACTTCAACTGCTCTAAAGATCTACGTCGGATGAGAAACCAGATAAATGTTTCTCAGGTTTTGGTAACTTCAACTGCTCTAAAGATCTACGTCGGACGTCAGAAGGTGAGATGCATGAAGCTATGCTGTGTGAAAGCACCTTAGAACAAGAGAATTCGAAGAATTGGATACAATTGGATGAGCCAGTGTCACTGGCTCCACAGTGAGTATCCCTAAATCCACCATTGCAGAAAGTACTGCAGGTGATTATTCCCAAGCCCAAACTTCCCCAGGCAGCTTCCCTCCATTTCTGTGCAATACAACCTCTGTGCAGGAGGCGGCCAGATCACCTCTGGCAGAGGTGGATGCTGAGAAGAGAATTTCTTCTATTGATTCACTTAATTCACTTAAACCACTTTTAATTCCACAACCTAAAAAGGCTCCCAAGAACAGCTGCCCAAAATTAAAACACCAAACACAAGGAAGACATAAATAAGAGCAATTGTCAACAACTGGACACCCATAAAAACACTTGATAATCATTTCTAAAATGCTTATAAACAGAAATCATAGATGATGATAGAACCAGGACAATTGGCAAGAATGCCCTGGGAGCAGAAGACACAGACAGCCGGCGGAAAGCCTCCCTCCCTCTCATGGAATAGCCAGAGAGAAAAGAAAGATCTTTCACCTTCTTGTGCCTCAAGGTAGGTTCAGCGGCAGGAAGAACAGCTACAGAGCGGGAGTTGCAGAGACAGAAGCATCCCCACGCTGCTGGCTCAGAGGTGAGGAGGACTTTGGGAATTTCTAGAACCCCTTCCTTTTGTTTTCTTGGCGAGCTTCTCTCAATAACGGAGGCTAAACTTGTATAACAACTTTTTTCATTGTAGAGCGTATCGATCTGTTCCGAGGAAATGAAGGGACACCAAGTGGCCGGCCCAGCAGTGCATCCAAACTACAGGAAGTAGAATATCTGTGCACATTTCATGGATGGCGGTTCTAAGGGAGACCACGGCTCACCTTGCTAGGCCTACCCCTCAGGTAAGAGAGGATGATGATGTTCCAGGTGGCATCTGCCCAGCTCCTGACTAGGAATTGTCATGCAGCATCTGTAACATGGTATGACTTTTCAGAACAGGTGGGTACCTTTCCTCCCAACACACTCCGGCAGCTCCACCAGAGTGATCCAACACTGTGGATAGTGCAGCCCATATGAACCGGCAGAGGGCCAGTTCTGGCAGAAGCATCGAGCCCACCATATGGCCCCCCGCCCACTGAAAGGCAGCTGTTGGGAGACGCACTCCGAATACACAATAAACACACAGGTAAATGCACAAATACATAAATAAAAACTACGCTGGAATAGCATTCCGCACAAAAACAAAAGAAACCCCTCCAAATATTAATCAGATTTCTAAAAATATCAAACTTCAATAAACTTTCATAATTTCACTTTTTGTGTAAAAGGTATTCTATAATAAACTAACAAACAAAAAATCTGTATTGGTCTTCTTGGAGCACTGTCAAGCAGGGCTCCTTAACAGGGCATTTGGATGAAGGCTAGCTGAGATTCTTATATGCAGTTTAAGGTTTCAGAAGTGTGTGGGCCTTTTTCTTCTTTTAACTCTCTGCCTCAGTTTCTGTTTCTATTATGGTTCTGCTTGAACTTTCTTGTTTTACTGGTGCCTGGAGTTGATTGATATTCTCTGTTTGTCAGTCACCTTGTGACCTAGGTGGGTTAGGAAGGAAGGTAAGGTAGGAAGAGGAAAAGGCAGATCGTGGTAGGATTGGAGAGAACAGAAAAACTGTTGGCCCAGTGTTTGGGAGTTGCTAAGGCAAAGATTCTCCTAGGAGTTTGGCAAACTGTCAGGGATGGAAAACCAAACGGATGGTTCATCTCAAACATTGTGAGGTGTTTGATATACTGCAGCTGTGGTAGAAATCAACGGATTGGAGGCTCCTTTCTTTCACCGGGGGACCTTGGTATTTGGCCTGAGATACCAGAGACACGTTTCTCAGGTTTGGGTAACTTTAACTGCTCTAAAGCTCAACGTCGGATGAGAAACCAGATAAATGTTTCTCAGGTTTTGGTAACTTCAACTGCTCTAAAGATCTACGTCGGACGTCAGAAGGTTGGATGCATGCAGCTATGCTGTGTGAAAGCACCTTAGAACAAGAGAATTCGAAGAATTGGGTGCAATTGGAAGAGCCAGTGTCACAGTGAGTATCCCTAAGGTGAGTATCCCTAAATCCACCATTGAAGAAAGTACTGCAGGTGAAGATTCCCAAGGCCCAAACTTCCCCAGGCAGCTTCCCCCCATTTCTGTGCAATACAACCTCCATGCAGGAGGCAGCCAGATCGCCTCTGGCAGAGGTGGATGCTGAGAAGAGAATTTCTTCTATTGACGCACTTAATTCACTTAAACCACTTTTAATTCCACAACCTAAAAAGGCTCCCAAGAACAGCTGCCCAAAATTAAAACACCAAACACAAGGAAGACATAAATAAGAGCAATTGTCAACAACTGGACACCCATAAAAACACTTGATAATCATTTCTAAAATGCTTATAAACAAGAATCATAGATTTTGATAGAACCAGGACAATTGGCAAGAATGCCCTGGGAGCAGAAGACTCAAATGGCCAGCAGAAAGCCTCCCTCCCTCTCACCTAATGGCCAGAGAGAAAAGATAGTTCAGCTTCTTGTGCCCCAAGGTAGGTTCAGCGGCAGGAAGAACAGCTACAGAGAGGGAATTGCAGAGACAGAAGCATCCCCACGCTGCTGGCTCAGAGGTGAGGAGGACTTTTGGGAATTAGAAGCCCTTCCTTTCATTGTCTAGTGACGACTTCTCAATAACGGAGGCTAAACTTGTATAACAACTTTTGTCATTGTAGAGCGTATCTAAGTGTTCGGAGGAAATGAGGGGACATCGAGTGGACGGCCCAGCAGTACATCCAAAACAGACTGGCAGAAAGTAGAATATCTGTGCACATTTCATGGCTGGTGGTTCTAAGGGAGACCAGGGCTCACCTTGCTAGGCCTACCCCTCCGGTAAGAGAGGAAGATGATGCTTCAGGTGACATCTGCCCAATTCCTGACTAGGTAGTGTCATGGAGAATCTGTAACATGGTAAGTCTTTTCAGAACAGGTGGGTACCTTTCCTCCCAGCACACACCCAGCACAGAGTGATCCAACACTGTGGATAGTGCAGCCCATATAAACCGGCAGAGGGCCAGTTCTGGAAGAAGCATCGAGCCCACCCTATGGCCCCCCGCCCACTGAAAGGCAGCTGTTGGGAGACGCACTCCAAATACACAAATAAATACATAAATAAAACCACGCTGGAATAGTATTCCGCACAAAAACAAAAGAAACCTCTCCAAATATTAATCAGATCTCTAAAAATATCAAACCTCAATAAAATTTCATAATTTCACTTTTTAAGTGTAAAAGGTATTCTGTAATAAACAAAAAAAAGTCTGTATTGGTCTTCTTAGAGCACTGTCAAGCAGGGCTCCTTAATAGGGCATTTGGATGAAGGCTAGCTGAGATTCTTGTATGCAGTTTAAGGTTTCAGAAGTGTGTGGGCCTTTTTCTTCTTTTAACTCTCTGCCTCAGTTGCTGTTTCGATTATGGTTCTGCTTGAACTTCCTTGTTTGACTGGTGCCTGGAGTTGTTCACTATTCTCTGTTTGTCAGCCACCTTGTGTCTTAGGTGGGTTAGGAAGGAAGGTAAGGTAGGAAGAGGAAAAGGCAGATCGTGGTAGGATTGGAGAGAGCAGAAAAACTGTTGGCCCAGCGTTTGGGAGTTGCTAAGGCAAAGATTCTCCTAGGAGTTTGGCAAACTGTCGGGGATGGAAAACCAAACGGATGGTTCACTTCAAACGTTGTGAGGTGTTTGATAGACTGAAGTTGTGGTAGAAATCAACGGATTGGAGGCTCCTTTCTTTCACCGGGGGACCTTGGTATTCGGCCTGAGAAACCAGAGACACATTTCTCAGGTTTGGGTAACTTTAACTGGTCTAAAGATCTACGTCGGATGAGAAACCAGAAAAATGTTTCTCAGGTATTGGTAACTAACTGCTCTAAAGATCTACGTCGGATGAGAAACCAGATAAATGTTTCAGGTTTTGTACAACTGTCTACGTCGGATGAGAAACCAGATATGTTTCTCAGGTTTTGAACTTCAACTGCTCTAAAGATCTACGTCGGATGAGAAACCAGATAAATGTTTCTCAGGTATTGGTAACTTCAACTGCTCTAAAGATCTACGTCGGATGAGAAACCAGATAAATGTTTCTCAGGTTTTGGTAACTTCAACTGCTCTAAAGATCTACGTCGGATGAGAAACCAGATAAATGTTTCTCAGGTATTGATAACTTCAACTGCTCTAAAGATCTACGTCGGATGAGAAACCAGATAAATGTTTCTCAGGTTTTGGTAACTTCAACTGCTCTAAAGATCTACGTCGGACGTCAGAAGGTGGGATGCATGCAGCTATGCTGTGTGAAAGCACCTTAGAACAAGAGAATTCGAAGAATTGGGTACAACTGGATGAGCCAGTGTCACAGTGAGTATCCCTACAGGTGAGTATCCCTAAATCCACCGTTGCAGAAAGTACTGCAGGTGAATATTCCCAAGGCCCAAACTTCCCCAGGCAGCTTCCCTCCATTTCTGTGCAATACAACCTCTGTGCAGGAGGCGGCCAGATCGCCTCTGGCAGAGGTGGATGCTGAGAAGAGAATTTCTTCTATTGATTCACTTAATTCACTTAAACCACTTTTAATTCCACAACCTAAAAAGGCTCCCAAGAACAGCTGCCCAAAATTAAAACACCAAACACAAGGAAGACATAAATAAGAACAATTGTCAACAACTGGACACCCATAAAAACACTTGATAATCATTTCTAAAATGCTTATAAACAGAAATCATAGATGATGATAGAACCAGGACAATTGGCAAGAATGCCCTGGGAGCAGAAGACACAGACAGCCGGCGGAAAGCCTCCCTCCCTCTCATGGAATAGCCAGAGAGAAAAGAAAGATCCTTCACCTTCTTGTGCCTCAAGGTAGGTTTGGCGGCAGGAAGAACAGCTGCAGAGCGGGAGTTGCAGAGACAGAAGCATCCCCACGCTGCTGGCTCTGAGGTGAGGAGGACTTTTCTAGAACCCCTTCCTTTTGTTTTCTAGTGACGACTTCTCAATAACAGAGGCTAAACTTGTATAACAACTTTTATCATTGTAGAGTGTATCGATCTGTTCTGAGGAAATGAGGGGACATCGAGTGGCCGGCCCAGCAGTGCATCCAAACCAGACTGGCAGGAAGTAGAACATCTGCACATTTCATGGCAGGCGGTTCTAAGGGAGACCACGGCCATAGCTACATTAGTCTTTCCCACCAGTGTCCCTGCTTTTTGACTCCGTCTTCAAAAAATCTGTCCACATTTGGTGTCGTTTTCACACCTCAAAAGTGCTAGCATAGTTTCATACATCCACATATGTTCACCGTCCTTTGAGGCGGCTCCACTGTCATTGCATCTCCGCACTGCTTTAAAAGAATCTTCTCCAAACAACATTCACACAAGCATAGAGAAAGACGGTGTCTCAGCAGCACGCAACTGATTTAAAGATGCAAATGCAGGTTCAGTACACGGGTCACCTTGCTAGGCCTACCCCTCAGAGAGGAAGGTGATATTCCAGGTGGCACCTGCCCAGCTCCTGACTAGGAACTGCCGTGGAGAATCGGTAAGTCTTTTCAGAACAGGTGGGTACCTTTCCTCCCAGCACACTCCAGCACCACCAGAGCGATCCAGCACTGTGGATAGTGCAGCCCATATAAACTGGCAGAGGGCCAGTGCTGGAAGAAGCATCGAGCCCACCCTATGGCCCCCCCGCCCACTGAAAGGCAGCTGTTGGGAGACGCACGCCGAATACGCAGTAAAGACATAGATAAATACACAAATAAATACATATATAAAAACCACGCTGGAATAGAATTCCGCACAACAGCAAAAAGAAACCCCTCCAAATATTAATCAGCTTTTTAATAATATCAAACCCAAATAAAATTTCATAATTTCATTTTTTTAAGTGTTAAAGGTATTCTATAACAAACAAACAAACAAACAAACAAACAAACAGAAAATCTCCCTAAGCTCTCACCCACGGATTCAGTCAAGGTAAGTGTCAATATGTTTACCCCCCCTTTTTTTAAAAAAAAAAATTCCATCTAGCATCCATAATATTGTAATCAGAATAAACATGAGAATTTTTTGCAAGCAGATGTGAATTGGGAGAGTTGGCCAGAAGTGACCCCTCCCACCTGTTCATTCCAGCCGCAGAAGCCGTCTCAGCTTTAGGGCGCGCAGCCAGCAACAGAGTTTTTTGGAAGGCGGCCCGATGAAGACGAAGCGTGAGGGGGCTCTGTGTGTCAGCTGCGGGGAAGGAAAAGGCAGCCACGGGCTCTTCCAGGAAGGCTCTTAGAAACCAGGGTGGGGGGTGTACGGAAGGAGAAGATGAGCTTGAACAAGCCACAGGCAACGGTGGGGCCCTCTCTGGTCTTTGCTCACATGCTCAGGGTCGCACTGACCGCCATTTTCTGGGGTCGGGAAGGAATTTTCCTCCAGGGCAGATTGGCCGGGGCTCCTGGAGGTTTTTCGCCTTCCTCTGGGCATCCAGCAGGGATCACCCAATAGGTGGCCGGGTTAAACAATACCATAATAAAGACATTCACAGAATTAAACTAAATAGCCCCCCAAAAAACATTAATAAAATGCCTCAACATAAAACCTTCTTTGTTGTCTGTCTGTTGTTTGCTGAGCTCGCAAGTAGAAGGGTGGCGTCCCTCCCTGGGTTGGTACAGTTTGGCCAGTCTCTCCAGCCTCACCTGTCCTCACGGGAACAACAGGAAATGTGTTCAGTTCCCTGCAACCCCTTGCTTGCTGCCGCCATTTTGTTCCCCAGGGGGCTCCAAAATCAGAAATAAATCTAGCTGGGGGCAGGGGGAGATTGGCGGGGTGGAGGCTGGGGAGGGCAGGGACCCACCTCAGTAGGGCACAATGCCACAGAGTCCACCCTCCAAAGCAGTCATTTGCTGCAGGGGAACTGACTTCTGTTGTCTGGGGATGAGCTCTAACTCCAGGTCTCACCTGGAGGCTGACATCCCTAGATGAGACCCCTAGATCTGAAATCAGGACTTCCACCATTTTGGCACCTCTCACAAGCTGTATTTTTAGGGTTGCCAGCTCTGTGTTGGGAAATGCCTGGAGATCTGGGGGGTGGAGACGAAGGAGGGCGGGGTTTGGGGAGGGGAGGGACTTCAGTGAGGTATAATACCCTTTGAAGCCGGCATTTTCTCCAGGTGAGCTGATCTCTGTTGCCTGGGGGTGTGAGCCAGGAAGGGTTTTGAACCATGTGTGGAAGGAGCAAAACGGCCACCCATTTACACCGTGGGCCTCCAAATGCTTCTAATGAGGGAGGAAGAGGCCTAACTTTGCTGGGATCTTAATCCACACAATTGTACTCACTCTGCAGCTGGCGGAGAGCCACGTTTGCAATGTCCATCCACCAAAACAGCAGCCACCTCTGCCTTCTGTCCTGGGGAGGGGCCGTGGCTCAGTGGCAGAGCCTCTGCTTGGCGTGCAGAAGGTCCCAGGTTCAATCCCCAGGCTCTCCATTCAAAACGAGGAGGCATGAGGTAACCTGATAAACCTCCGCCTGGAGAGCCGCTGCCAGTCAGAGCAGTCAATACTGACCCTGAGGGGGCCAAGGGTCTGACTCAGTATCAAGCAGCTTCAGGGGAAGGAGGCCTGCAGCTCAGGGGGACCTGCCGCTTACCCGTGCCTCCGAGGGCAGGATTTTAACTATGCAAAAGGAGCAGAGCACAAGCTGCTGAAAGAATAAACAGTTTTATTTAGAAGAGAAACAACTGTGCAGAGAGGAGAGGAGGAGAAGGTTCTGACTGTCTAACCATCTAACTGATTAACGAACAACTAGGGAGGAAGAAGAGGTCTCAAAAAGAGGAAGTCTCCGATGAGCCAATCAGGAGATGGGGCAGGGAGATTATTTGAAAATCTCAAGAAGTTCTTACTCTGATTTTGCCAGCTACTTCAATCCTCCGATGCCCCCTGTAGGATATCTTCCTTCTCCTCCTTGCTTCATGCACACAGCAGCAGGTCTTGTATATTCAAACACCCTCAAGCAGTAGCTGTTTCAAGGTGAGACACCCACACACACCCTACACACCCAAGCCCCACTGGGCAAGGGCTTTGCCCGCTTTCCTGAAACGTGGGGCAGGTGCCACGGAGGGGAGCAGTGCTCAGAAGAGCCAAGCGTGCCTCCCAGGGCACCATCACTATTTTAGCCAAATGGGTAAACCAGCCCTGGCTACGCTCGAGTTCGTTCTGCCAGGATGACTTGAATGGGACTTTGGCGATGCATTAATTGACCACTTTCCAGAAGTGCCCAGTGCTTGGCATGAAGCCCTGGTGAATTCCTCAGACACCCCCCCCCCCGGTGACTCTTAGATTTTGCTTTGTTTCATTGCTACAGCCTGGCTTTTGGTGCCATCTTGTGGTTAGAACAGCGTTTGAGTCTGATGGTACCCTTAAGACCAACAACGTTTAATGCTGTTTTGTTGGTCTTATAGGTGCCGCTGGACTCAAACTTTGTTCTGTTGCATCGGACCAACATGGCTACCAACCTGAATCTATCTTGTGGTGACCATGTGTAAATCCCTCCCGCCATGGTTGGTACCCACAGATGCCGGTGCTCTGACATGCATGTAGCTTGTGCTGCGATGCTCATTCCCGGGGTGACTGCCTTTTCTGCAGGAGACCACCGACTAGGACTGCAGTCTGAAAGCAGCCAAAGCAAAGATCACGGTCATCGGCTGCTCAGTGAGTCCAGCATAGGACAGCAGGAGACCAATCCTGCCTGGATGTTCATAAGATACTCTGCAAGCATGCGCTCTCGTTTTGTACATTGAAAACCCAGTGGTAGACCCAGTGGAGATTGTATCCTAAAAAACCCAGTCTGTCGGGAGTGCCCTGGGCAAGCACCTAGAAGCCCTGACGTGAAACTCAGCAGGGGATCTTGGGGCAGTCACACTTCCTCGGCCAAGCCCACCTCGCATGGTTGTGGTGAAGACAGAATCAGGACCACGCCTGCCCCCCTCCTTGGACGTAGAAAGGAGCAAGAGTCCGGCAGCACCTTAAAGACCGACAAAAATGTGGCAGGGGAGGCGCTTTCCTGCGTCACTGTTCACTTGTTCTCATACCTGAGCAGTGACTCGGGGAAGCTCAAATTTTGTCGGCCTTTCAGGTGTCCCTGGACTCTTGCTCTTTGCTCCTGCTACAGACAGACTGACACGGCTGCCCATCTTGATCCACCCTCCTTGGACGAAGGGCTCGGATAAGAAAAAATCGAATTGTGAGATAGAAATAGTAGTCCATGCAAGGTGACGGGCAGCCCAGCTTTATAGTTCCGGAGTCTACGATTTCCATTTCTGCAACCATCCCATAACTTCCCAGGGGTGGGGGGGATGAAAAAGTCTCCCTTTGACCCAGAAGCCGAGAGCCAGCCTTCGTTCCAGTCTTGCCTTGGGCCAGTTTCTGGCCTTGTGCTGCTTCTGCCTGCCACTGATCTCTGTGCCAGGTGGTGCTTCCACAAGATAGGAAGGAAACTCTCTACCCACCGGTGAGCCACCCACGTCTGATCAACCACAGCGGCACCCAGAGCACCCAGAAGGTTCCCAGCTTGACACAAATTGTGTGGAGGTGTGCATACACAAGCCCATTGGTTCACACCAGAGCCTTTTCATGGCAACAGGGCAAGCTGGTACGTGCGCCTACAGCCACCAATATGGAGATGCCAGTTCTTCCAACTGGGGGGCTTCCATGCAGTCCCTGCCAGATTTCACCAGGAGGCCCTTTATGGACCAGGCCTTATCTTCGGAACACTGACTCAGAAGAGGATATCTACATCGGGTTGCCAACTCTTGAGTTGGGATGGAAATCCCTGGAGATTTGGGGGCTGAGGGTGGGGAGGGTGTGGAGTCGGGGAGCGATCTCAGCAGGGCTTTGTGATGCCATAGAGTCCACCCACCAAACGGCCCTTTTCTCCAGGGGAACTGATCCCCATAGTCTGGAAACCTGCAGTAGTTCTTCTGGGAGATCTCCAGGTCCCACCTGGAGGCTGGCAACCCTACGGAAACAAGAGAGGCGGGTCTCCCTCAAGTTACCGTTTCCTTTCTTTCTTTTTTGGGTAGCTGGGCCCACAACCTAGTAGACATAGATCAGGACCCTCTAGGAAAAGCAGGGTTGACAGTCGATCATCCCCGGCCGCTGGTGGAGGGGGAGAGGGCGGGTTGAGAAACCACATCCAGGTTGAGAAACTCCTGGAGCTATGGAGGTGAGGTGGGGAGGCCAGTGACCCCAATGGGGTACAATACCCTAGAGCTGATTTAACCTCGGCTTGGGGGTTTTGTGGGGCAGAACTTGGAATGAAACTTGCAAGAATTATAAAGGGAATGAAAAGATTTTACTTTTCACTCAACAATCATCTCGTGTAACAAAAGTATAGATCTTAGTAACGCAGTAGGGTTGCCAGGTCTGGGTTGGAAAATACCTGGAGACTTTGGGGGGGGGATCCGGGAGAGGGCGGGGCGTCAGCATGGTACCGTGCCACGGAGTCCACCCTTCAACACAGCCGTTTTCTCCAGGGGAGCTGATCTCTGTCAGCTGGAGGTCAGGTGTAAAAGTGGGAGATCCCCAGGCCCCACCTGGAGGCTGGCACCCCTGTAGGACAAGTGATCCCAGCAATTAACACCCACCCGTTCACAGCCTGTCACCCCAAAGTCCATCTCTTTCCTCCTGTTGGTGGCCCAGGAAGTCTCCGGCTGAACAAGGAGGCTGAAGTTGGTTCCTTATTCGCAGCTCCTTATTCATTCCTTATCCGTGAAATCATGCAGAAACTCTGAGAAGAGTTGGAAAGCTCTGAACCCCAAAATAAAGTCTGGAACACCGCATATCACACACCCCCACGTCCAGGGGACTCTCCCCTTCAAGAAGATATATCCCGATTCCTGGTCCGAAGCACGGGTCTTGTTGCAGCTGCTCCAAAGCGCAGTGCCCCCAGGACAATCACGCACGCAGACACTGGGGCCAGGCTGCAACCCCCCCGAATCTTTGGACCACCCCCAATGACACATCATTACACTCTGGGGACTGTCCTCTGCAAGGAGACGTAGAGCACGGCCCGGTCCAAAGAGGGGTTCTGGCCCCACACCTTTCTATTTGGAGTGCATCCAACCTCCTAGCTGAGCGCTCTGTGCTCCGGCTTCCGAGACGAAGGCCCCGAACAAACTCCCCCTTAGAGAAGACAGCCCTGAAACAGAAATTCTAACAACTGACAAATTAAGAACAAAATCCTCCCTCCCTAGACCAATCACAGTTACCTCAAACGAGGTGAGAGCCCACGATTCAGGTTCAAGTTTCTCAGCGGGGCAGCCTGGCTTCCCTCCTTTGCTTTCCACACCTCTCTACCCCTCCCTGGCTCCTTCCCTTCCTAGCCAGGGGTTACGCTGAGGGGCCTGCCCCTCGAGGCAGCTGCCCCTCTTTCCTGTGGGGCTAGAGCCCAGGCCACCAGCCCTCCAGGCTCTCCCCTCAGCCAGCGGGGGTAGCGGAGGCAGGAGGGAGCCGCCCCGGGAGAAGGGCCCGGGTTGTGGCCTCTGCTGCTCCTGCTGCTGAGCCGGACCCCTGCTGGCCTGTCGGTCCTTCCTTGCAAGATCGGCTCTCAGCAAAGCCCCACCTGGCCAGAGCCCGGCTGCCCTCTCTTCCTTCCAGGGGATTTGGACTCCAGGCGGAGCAGCGGACCTTGCTGGGTCCATGCATTCCTAGGGGAAATGGATGCTTTGCAGGGTGGACTCTGTGGCGTTATGGTAGAATCTATTAGCATAATAGGCCACACCCAACAGCAGAAACTCATTAGCATATTAGGCCACACCCTGAGAGCAGCGCTCATTAGCATATTAAGCCACACCCCCATGTCACCAGAAGTGTGGTCGTCCAGCCACGGCCACACCCACATTTTGCTTCTTATTCTGTTTACCTTGTTTGTTGTCAGAACCTAGGGCTTCTTTCGTAGCAGGAACGCCTTTGCATGTTAGGCCACACACCCCTCATGTAGCCAATCCTAATGAGTTTCTGCTGTTGGGTGTGGCCTATTATGCTAATGAGTTCCTGCTGGGCGTGGCCAACTCGGGAGCCAGCCGGAACTCCGTTCCTGTGCGTCCTTGCCCCAAAATAGCCCTGCCTAGAGATGCCAGCCTCCAGGTGGGACCTGGGGATCTTATGGAATTACAGTTTCTCTCCAGAGTACAGAGATCAGTTCCCCTGCAGAGAATGGGTGCTTTGGAGGGTGGACTGTAGGGCACTGTACCCTCTGAGGTAACCTGTCCTCCGCTCCCGAATCTCCAGGAGTTCCTCAGGCTGGATCTGGCAACCCTTACCCCCTCATTCCCCAGGGGTGGCCTGGAAGGACCTGGCACTCCTAGCCATAGAGCCCACCCTGCCCCAAGCATCCATTTTCTCCAAGCCATCAGATCTTTGTAGTCTGGAGCTGAGGTGTAATTCTGGGGGATCCCCAGGTCCCACCTGGAGGCTGGCATCCTTACTTGGACCTTTTGAACTGTAATCTAGACCTTACTGCTGTCCTGGGGTGTCCAACTCCGGCTTGGGGGATTCCTGGAGATTTGGGGGTGGAGTCTGGGGAGGGAGGGTTGTGAAGGGGAGGGACCTCGGCAGGGTAGAATGCCATAGAGTTCGCCCTCCAGAGTAGCCATTTTCTCCAGCGGAACTGACCTCTGTCTTCTGAAGATCGGTTGCATTTCCAGGTGATCTCCAGGCCCAACCAGGGGGATGGCAACCCTGTGCTGTCCTGAAGGGCAAACAAACACCCCCCCCCCAGCCTCCAGCTATTGTGTGGATCCCTGCTCCAGAGAGGACCTTAGCCAACTCCACATGGAGCTGATCACCCAATGCAAATGGCAGCTTTCTGCATGGCTGGCTCACTGGGGTAAAGACAGGGGTGTGTTGATGTGAATGGGAATGTTTGCCACCACCTGGGGATTGGCAACCCTAAGGTGGAGCCTGGGAGAGCCATTTTGGGAAGGGGAGGGCCTGCAGCAGGGTATGATACCATATAGCCCGCCCTCCAAAGCCGCCATTTTCTCCAGGGGGACTGATTTTGGTCATCTGGAGATCGATTGTAATAGCGGAAGTTCTCCACGTGTCACCAGAAGGTCGGCACCCCTACTCCAAAGCTGCCATTTTCTCCAGAAGAACTGATCTCAGGTGTCCGGGGTTTAGCTATAATTCCAGGAGTGCTCCAGGCCCCGCCTGGAGGCTGACAACCCTAAGGCCAAGATGGCCGCCTTGTGCTTCAGGGTAGGGTGCTGCGGCACGCTGCTTTAGAACAGCCCCATGCTAATAAGAACACCTGAACCCGAACCACTCCCATCAACAGTCCTTGGCAGGTGAAGGTGGACTTGGCCCCGTTGCCACGACGCCCATTCCGGGCCTACGTCAATGATTAATTCGGTGACTGATGATGATGGGAGAGGAGGAGGAGATGATCGATCGGGGACGGGGCAGGTGGCGAGACCTGCTCGGGAGAGGGCAACATGGTCCGCGCCTCAAATTGCTCCTTCTCCGGCGGTCAGTTCCCTTTGTCCTCAGAGATCTTTCAAGGTAAGGATGGGGGGCCTCCGGGGAAAGGTAGGAAACGACATCCAGGAGGGCATCAGGAAGGGCGGCCAGAGACTAGGCCGAAGAGGAGCCAGGTGGCTCGGTTTCAGCCAAGGTTCCATGGAGTTGTTTTCAGCATGCAGGACCACTCTTGGGAAGGGTTGCCAGCTCCAGGTATGGAAATTTCTGGAAATATGAAGAGAAGAAGAAGAAAGAAGAAGAGGAGGAGGGAGGAGGAAGAAGAGGAGGAGGAGGAGATTGGATTTATACCCCACCCTTCACTACCCAAAGGAGTCTCAGTACAGCTTACCATCTCCTTTCCTCCCCCTCCCCCACAACAGACACCCTGTGGTGGAGGTGGGGCTGAGAAAGCTCTTTTGAGGACTGCCCTTGAGAGAACAGCTCTGAGAGAACTTGTGACTGACCCAGGGTCACACCAGCAGCTGCATGTGGAGGAGTGGGGAATCAAACCTGGTTCTCCCAGATTAGAGTCTGTGCTCTTAACCACTATACCAAACTGGGGGTGAAGCCTGGGGGTGAAACATGGGGGGAGTGGGGTTTGGGAAGGGGAGGAACCTCAACAGAGATTCAGAGTAGGGTTGCCAGGTCCCCACTGGCCACCAACAGGGGATGGGGTGTAGGGTTGCCAGATCCAGGTTGGGTAACTCCCGGAGGTTTTGAGATAGAGCCTGGGGAGGGCAGGGACCTCAGTGGGGTACAATGCTATATAGGCCACCATCATCCCATAGCATCCCTTTTCTCCAGGGCAACTGAGCTCTGTAGTCTGGAGATGAGCTGTAATTCTGGGGGATCCCCAGGTCTCACCTGGAGGGTGGCATCCCTAATGTGAAGCCACAGAGTCCACCCTTCACGGGTGCCATTTTCTCCAGGGGGACTGATCTCTGTCGTCTGGAGATCAGCTGTAATTCTGGGAGATCTCTGGGCCGCGCCTGGAGGTTGGCAGCCCTATCTGTGGTACGGTGACATAAAAGCAGAGTGCCCATGAGCATGTGCAGAGTGCCTTCTCCGCACACCAGCAGCTAGTTCTGTACCTGGGATTAGGAGGATGGACTTCCACCCAGATCCGGAATCATGCCTGACCCATCCCTTTCCCCTCCCGCAGTTATCAAGGCTCAGATCTGGATCTTCTTGGTCCCTGTGTTCTTGGGGCTTGTGCAGGTCGGCCTGTTCCTGGAGGAAACGGGCTTCTTCCTACGCCAGGTTAACAGCTCTCGTCGTACCACCCTCACACTCTGGATCCTGGGGGTCTATCCGGTAAGAACAGATGAAGGAACCCTGCTTGGGGCCCTTTAGCTTGGAAAAACGACAGCTGAGGGGTGACATGATCGAGGTTTATAAGATTATGAATGGGATTGAGCAGGTTGAGAAAGAAGTACTTTTCTCCCTTTCTCACAATACAAGAACTCGTGGGCACTCCATGAAATTGCTGAGCAGTCGGGTTAGAACAGATAAAAGGGAGTACTTCTTCACCCAAAGAGTGATTAACACATGGAATTCACTGCCATAGGAGGTGGTGGCAGCTACAAGCATGGACAGTTTCAAGAGGGAATTAGATAAACATCTGGAGCAGAAGTCCATCAGTGGCTATTAGCCACAGGGTATAGATGGGAACTCTCACTGCCGCAGGTAATGCACTCTATTCTTGGTGCTGGAGGGGGCAGCAGTGGGAGATCTTCTAGTGCCCTGGCCCCACTGTTGGACCTCCTGATGGCACCTGGTATTTTTGGCCGCTGTGTGACAGAGTGTTGGACTAGATGGGCCATTGGCCTGATTCAACATTGGCTTCCCTTATGTTCTTATGTACTTCCATTTTCTTGCTATCAAGCTGCTAGGTCGGCAGGATTATTAAATTTACATTAACAATAAACAATATTCAATACAATTACTTATTTAGCTCATTGAAAATACTAATATTAAAAGAAAAATGCACATTAAAAATAGAGATAGATATACAAAGTTATATATAAATACCATTTAACTGGGAACAACAGTGAGGTTTAATGCAAGCAAAGTATCACTAGTATCTTAGTAATAGTTGTGGTGAAAGAATTTACAGTTTGGTCTAAAAACATGTCCCAACCAGCTAATATAGTATACCTACAAAGACCTAAAAAAACAAAA
Source organism: Gekko gecko (assembly GCA_029375565.1). Taxonomy (NCBI): domain Eukaryota; kingdom Metazoa; phylum Chordata; class Lepidosauria; order Squamata; family Gekkonidae; genus Gekko; species Gekko gecko. The sequence continues at coordinate 6,604 of JAPDNY010000172.1, read as the reverse complement.
ATCCTTTCATAACCATCTCTGTGACTGGGACCATCCATCTGCAGTGAAATTTTGAGTTGCCCAATAATCTAACAATGGGTACCATTTTCCAGGAAAGCTAGTACATTTAGGAAATTGCACTGCTCTGTTAATTCAATCTGTAACATTCTCCATTATGTACTGATCCCATGGTCTGCTGTTAACACAAAGTAGGCGCTGCTTGATTTCCCCATTTGAATCTATTCGACATGCAGGAGCTATAGTCAGATTAATATCCTACTGAGAGACCAGGAATAAAATTATAGACGAAAAGGACTGGTGTAAAGGTTCTACTTTTGAGAAAGCGTGGCATTTGCAGCTGGCCATTGCGTGAACTTTGGAACCTTCACTTCAGAAATTGTTTCCCCACTTTTGAGACGTTCTTCAGATGTAAAACCTTCAGCAGTGGACCTTTTATTACATAAATATTTATTATTTGCCTGCAGGAACACCAGCGTTACATCATTTCACAGCGTTTTCAGAAGGTCATTTATGTTGCTTCAATAACATTTGTAGAGAGGCGTAGTCTGGGTCCATTTTGATTGTGGTAGCAGCATCAACATGCTTGGAAATAAGTGAGGAGACCTTGCCCAAATAGATTAACAGAAAAGCCGCCCTGCGCCTGCTTTGCGGGGAGGGCGGGGTATAAATCTCATAATAAATAAATAAAAATAAATAAAAAGTAAATCAATGAAAGTGTCTACTTGAATGCAAGACTGGATGTAGGATTCCTATATAGGATTCGTTCCTGAGGAAAGACCAGAGGTCTGAAACACTTAAATATCCGGAAAAAGTGTAGAAAGAGACACACAGATTGATTGAATTTGGAGCAGACTGCTTTTGAGAATACAAGACAGTTAGAGGGAAATAGACTGAGAGTCTGGAAGCAGACTGTTATGTGAAATCTTTTGTATTTTTTTCTATGAAGGAATAAGTGGTTGTTTTTTATTACCAGACACTAAATGATGTTATGGCTTTAATCTAGTCTCTTTTTGCTATTGTGTTGTTCTGTGGGCATCTAGCACACATCTGTATGTTTTTTCATACCAGACTGTCTTGGGACTGTGCGTTATTCTTGTGGTTTGTTTTGCATTGTGACGTCTGTATTTACAGTGATGTTTATTGCACGCTTATATAAAATCTCTGTGAGTCTGTGGAGCATTCTTTGAAGTATTCTTGACAGTTTACAAACAGTCTTTGTTTCTTAGTTGCTGTAGATTTTCCGGGTTGTGTGGCCGTGGTCTTGGCATTGTAGGACCTGACGTTTCGGCAGTAGCCGTGACTGGCATCCTCAGAGGTATAACACAGAAAGATGGAGTACTCTCTGTGTCAAAGTGAGCAGAAAAATGGTAGGCAAGTAATTTATATCTACCCTACCATTTTTCTACTCACCTTGACACAGAGAGTACGCCATCTTTCTGTGTTATACCTCTGAGGATGCCAGTCACGGCTACTGCCGAAATGTCAGGTCCTACAATGCCAAGACCACACCCACACAACCCGGAAAATCTACAGCAGCTAATGAACTCCGGCTGTGAAAGCCTTCGACAACATATTAGTCTTTGTTTCCTTTGATTTTTCCATCTGGCAGCTATTGCTGTCCTAGCTGCCCCTATTAATGTATCGATTAGTGCTTTATCTTTCGAGGGGTATGTACCACAAGGCCAATAGTTAAGAGCAATGTTTTTAGATCGGAGAGGAATGTCACACCCCGTCATCAAACTAATCTGGGACAGAATTTCTCTCCAGTATTTTTGAATGACGTCACAAAATCACCAACAGCGGACATACGTCCCCATCTGCTTACAAGATTTCCAGCACTCTGGGGTTCGAGATGACAACATATGCGAAGCCTTGAGGGGCGTAATATACCACCTGGTCAACAAAACATTGGCGTCCTCAACCACAGGCCCGGTGGAACATCTAAGTCCTGCAGGTCACGGATGTCACTAGGCAGAGAGTTCCATCAGGCGAGTGCCAGTGCCGAAAATACTATGGTTGCCAGGTCCCCTGGGAGGGCGGGGGTTTGCCTGCTTTAAGGGCCCCCCGACCTGCCGGCCCGGATCCGGCCACCGGCAGGAACTCATCCCCCAAAGTGCCTGAATTGGGCCAACATGCTCGGTGCAATGATGTCACCCGGAGGTGACGTCATTGCGCCGGGCACGTCGTCGGGGGATGTTCTAGCGTTCAGGTTTAAAACTCTATGGTACCATAGAGTTTTAAGCCCAAACGCTAGAGCATCCCTCGATTATATTCCTAGCGTGATGATGTCATTTCTGGGTTATGTCATCATGGCGGGCATGCGAGGCTCCCGGACACACAGCCTCCTCTCCGCACCCCCCGCTGGATGCCAGGTAAGGACCTGGCAATCCTAGTTAATACCAAAACCTTGAACCTTCCAAATCAGCCATTTTCTCCAGGGGAACGGATCTCCGTAGTCTGGAGATTGTAATGGTGGGAGAGCTCCAAGTCCCACCTGGAAGCTGGCAACCCTGCCTCCTGCAATGCATTCCAAGCTCATAGGCCGCACTCAGGTCCCTCAGTTACTCCAAGATATTTGTGGTGATGATGATGTCTCTCTACCACAAAGGTTGAAAAAGTACCCAGAGGAAAGGGCAGAAAGTTGCGTACACAACCGACGGTTCTATTCGTCCATCTCCTTCTGACATCTTAATCCCGTCCTTTTCCCAAAGAGCTGAGGGGAGTGTTCATGACGTGTCCCACTCGCCCATTATTCTCACAACAGCCTTGTGAGGTGGGCAAGGAGGAGGAGAAAGTGTGGTTGAGACAATGAACTTCATGGTCAAGCGGGGTCCGGGTCTCCATCATCCTGCTTCAGTGCTATAACCACTACCACACACTGTCTCTCTTTGTGGCGCATGATTGGAAGACATCACAATGGAAAAGGAGGTTAAGAACTTCAGCATCCTAACGCTTCTTCCTCTCTAAACAGGTGTTCAGCTTCACGTCCCTCATCAGCTTGTTCGTCCCACGGGCCTCCTTCGTCTGTACGTTTGTAGCCTCCATGTGAGTTTATTTACTTATTTAACCTAATCTTTTTTTACCCTCCTTTCCTCCTCAAGGGGGACCTGATGCAATTGACAGCTCCCTCCTCACCTCCATTTTATCCTCACAACAACCCTGTGAGGTGGGGGAGGCTGACTGCGTTTGACTGGCCCACAGTCACCCAGCGAGTTTCTGTGGCAGGGTTGGGACTTGAACCTGGGTCTCCCGGATCCTATTCTGACACTCTCACCCAGGGGTCCCCAACTTTTTTGAGCTTGCGGGCACATTTGGAATTCTGACACACCACGGTGGATGCAGCCACAAAATGGCTGCCGCAGGAGGCGGGGCCAGCCACAAAATGATTGCCGCCGCTTAACTTGTGCTGTGGTGGCAGGTGGCAGCTGCCGCCGAAGCAACATTTTACAAAAGGCTGCACAGCCAATCCAATCTCCAGCAGTCAATCGGAAGCCTTGATGGGAAAAAGCCCTACTTGGCCACACCCACTTCCTAGGGCCAGTCTGGTGTAGTGGTCAGGAGTGCGGACTCTAATCTGGAAGAACCGGGTTTGATCCCCCACTCCTCCACATGCAGCTGTTGGTGTGACCTCGGGTCAGTCGCAAGTTCATCCAGAGCTGTTCTCTCAAGGGCAGTCCTCGAAAGAGCTCTCACAGCCCCACCTACCTCACAGGGTGTCTGTTGTGGTGAGGGGAAGGGAAGGAGATTGTAAGCCGCTCTGAGACACATGAAGTCTGCTGGTGTGACCTCGGGTCAGTCAAAGTTCTCTCAGAGCTATTCTCTCAAGAGCAGTCCTTGAAAGAGCTCTCTCTCAGCCCCACTCACCTCACAGGGTGTCTGTTGTGGGGAGGGGAAGGGAAAGGAGATTGTAGAAGAAGAAGAGAGATTGGATTTATACCCCGCCCTTCACTGCCCAAAGGCTTCTCAGAGCGGCTTACAAACTCCTTTCCCTTCCCCTCCCCACAATAGACACCCTGTGAGGTCGGTGGGGCTGAGAGAACTTCTGACAGAAACTGCTCTTTTTCAAGAACAGCTGTGCCAGAGCTTGTGACTGACCCAAGGTCACACCAGCAGCTGCAAGTGGAGGAGTGGGGAATCAAACCCGGTTCTCCCAGATTAGAGTCCACCCATTTAACCACGACACCAAACTGGCTCTCACTGTAAGCTGCTCTGAGACTCCTTCGGGCAGGAAAGGGCGGGGTGTAAATCCAATCTCCTCCTCCTCCTCCTCCTCTACCAGTACTACTAAAAACGCTCGGTGAGTAGTAGAAAAGACAATTCTTTCTTTCTTTATTAGATTTATATCCCGCCCTCCCCTCCAGGGCAGGCTCATAGGCACTATGTTGGGGACCCTGCTCTAACCACTACACCACACTGGCTGTCAATGGGTGGGTGGGATTTTTCAGTGGTGGTGGAAGCCTGTCTTCCCCAAATTATAGTCAGAATGATCTATGCTTATTATTTGGGGCAATGTCGTCCTAAAAATCCTACCGATGTATCGACTGGGCTGCTGCTAGATCTTTTCCCTGAAAATTTCCGGTGGGAGGAAGAGGTTTGTCATGTAGCTGTCGAAGGCACAGACAAGACGATCCGTCACGGGAGAGGTGTCAATGCCAGTTGCTAGGGACGCTGCAGTAGAATCCCAGTTCCACTTTCTGAAATGGAATCCCAGCCCTGGTTCTTCAGTGCCTAGACATATTTATTCGATACCCATTGCCATAGGCAACCACCCCACGGTCCCTGTTTTATTCTGTCCAAGACCCCCAGCGCAAGCAACCAAATGCATCAGTAGGCATCGTGGCATGTGCTAGAGTAATACATGTCATAGGAGCATAAGAGAAGCCCTGTTGGATCAGGCCAGTGGCCCATACATCCAACACTCTGTGTCATACAGTGGCCAAAAATACCAGGTGCCATCACAAGGAGCAGCAGGCCTAGAACTCCAGAAACGCTCCGACTGTTGTCCCCGTCCCCAAGCACAAAACATACAGAGCATCACTGCCCCAGACATAGGGTTCCATCTGATGGACCTCTGCTCCAGGATTGCATAAATTGGGTATGACATGACAGAATGATAAAAGGGTTGGAACACTTTCCCTATGAAGAAAGGTTAAAACGCTTGGGGCTCTTCAGCTTGGAGAAACGATGGCTGAGGGGTGACATGATCGAGGTTTATAAGATTATGCATGAGATTGAGCAGGTTGAGAAAGAAGTACTTTTCTCCCTTTCTCACAATACAAGAACTCGTGGGCACTCCATGAAATTGCTGAGCAGTCGGGTTAGAACAGACAAAAGGAAGTACTTCTTCACCCAAAGAGTGATTGACATATGGAATTCACTGCCACAGGAGGTGGTGGCAGCTACAAGCAAGGACAGTTTCAAGAGGGAATTAGATAACCATATGGAGCAGAAGTCCATCAGTGGCTATTAGCCACAGTGTATAGATGGGAATTCTAAGTCTGGGGCAGGTGATGCACTCTATTCTTGGTGCTGGAGGGGGCAGCAGTGGGAGGGCTTCTGGTGTCCTGGCCCCACTGCTGGACCTCCTGATAGCACGTGGTATTTTTGGCCACTGTGTGACAGAGTGTTGGACTAGATGGGCCATTGGCCTGATTCAACATTGGCTTCTCTTATATTCTTATGTTCTCTTACCAACACAAGTTTTCCTGATGGAAAAACAGAAGAAGAGGAGGAGGAGGAGGAGATTGGATTTATACCCTGCCCTTCACTGAACAAAGGAATCTCAGAGCGGTTTACAATCTCCTTTCCCTTCCCCTCCCCACAATAGACACCCTGTGAGGTAAGTGGGGCTGAGAGAGCTCTGAGGGAACGGTCCTTGACAGACGGACAGACAGATGAAGAAGAGATTGGATTTATACCCCGCCCTTCACGACCCAAAGGAGTCTCAGAGCGGCTTACAAACTCCTTTCCCTTCCCCTCCCCACAATAGACACCCTGTGAGGTAAGTGGGGCTGAGAGAGCTCTGAGAGAATGATCCTTGAGAGAGAACAGCTCTGACAGAACTATGGCTTGCCCAAGGTCATCCAGCAGCTGCATGGGGAGGAGTTGGAATCAAACTCAGTTCTCCCAGATTAGAGTCCACGCGCTTAACCACTACACCAAACTGGCTCACTTGGGAAAACTTGGTGTGTATGTGTGTGTGTGTGTATACCTTGGATTGTTTTTCAAATCACAAGAACATAAGAGAAGCCTTGTTGGATCAGGCCAACGGTCCATCTAGTCCAATGCTCTGTGTCACAGTTGCTAAAACCCAGGTGTCACCAGGAGGTCCACCAGCGGGGCCAGAACTCCCGAAGCCCTCCCACTGTTGCCCCCCCAAGCGCCAAGAATACAGAGCATCCCTGCCCCACCCAGACAGAGTGTTCCATCTACCCCTTACGGCTAACGGCCACTGCTGGACCTCTGTTCCAGATGTTTACCCAACGCCCTCTTGAAGCTGTCTATGTTTGTAGCTGTCACCACTTCTTGTGGCAATGAATTCCATGGGTTAATGTCCCTTGGATTCCAGGTTGATCTGGGAAATCGATCTTCGCTTGCCTGCTGG
>JAPDNY010001719.1:0-13392 GCA_029375565.1 Gekko gecko | reverse complement strand
TGTTGTATAGTGGGTTAGACGCATAAAGAAACCACAGACAGCGATGTAGTGATCAGCATGGTTCGCTATTATACAACACGAGAGCCTGATAACCGGCCCGGAGGCCAACTATATACATTGGGGAGGGGCCGCCCCCTGGTACCATTGGCGGGTTTGAATTCCCGCCGCCGTTCCCATTGGTCCCCCTACGCGGGAGCCAGGAACCTCAGTCCCATTGTTCTCAGGTACTCAAGCTCTGGCTCTTCGTTGATGGCACTATGTTGACTGCATACACAACACCCCTCCCCCCATAGTCCCGATCCTGTCTAGGTGACATAGTCCTTCAGGTATGCGGGGGCTCTGCGTTCCCTGATGGACCGTCGTGGTGTAGGCGTTGGGGTTTCTCCGCGGCCAAGTCTTGGTGGTGTGGCGGGGCCTGCCCCTCACCTCCTTCCGCTGGGGAAGGGTACGCCGTCTGGCCCTCGGCTGATGAGGCCTCGGGCATACTGAGCTGGCCGTCGCTGGGGTCCGCCTCTCTGCAGTCTCGTTCCGCCTCGGGCTCTCCCTCAGCTTCTCGTGGGGCCTGCTCCACCTCCCCTTGGTTACCCCGGTCTCCTACCGTTGGAAGTAGGCGCCGCCTCAGCTGGTCCACGTGGCGCCGCAGGACCTGCCCGTCATTTGTCGACACCTCATAAGAGACCGGGCCGGTGGGGCGGATTACTTTTCCTGCTATCCACTCCGGGCCTCGGCCGTAGTTCCTTGCGAACACCGGGTCCTCTGGGAAGAAGCCCCGTGGTGCCTCCCGGTCCTCGACCCAGTTCCGTCCTGCTGGAGCCCTGTCGGGGTGCAGGCGGTCCAGGAGGATGGCGGGTCGCCGGCCCATGAGAAGCTCCGCGGGGCAGTGGCCACTGACCGGGTTGGGTGTTGTCCGGTTCGCCAGCAAGAACCGGGCTATGCGTGACTCCCAGTCTCCCTCGGTCAGGCGGCTTAAAGCTTCCTTAGCCGTGCGTACCATGCGTTCCGCTTGGCCGTTCGTGGCAGGGTGGAAGGGTGCTGACCTGATATGCCGGATCAAGTTGTCCCGCAGGAACCGCTGGAATTCCTCGGATGTGAACGCCGGGCCGTTGTCGGAGACGATGGTGTCCGGCAAGCCATGCGTGGCAAATATCTTCCGGAGGGCTCGGATGGTGGCGCTTGCGGAGGTGGAGGAGACTGGACTCACCTCCAGCCACTTGGAGTATGCGTCCACGGTGACCAGGAATGTTAACCCGTGGAAGGGTCCGGCGAAGTCGATGTGGAGCCGGGACCACGGGGTCCTTGTTGACTCCCATGCCTGGGGGTGCACATGGTGGGCTTGGCCGGACCTCTTGACAGATCTGGCAACGCTTCACCCAGGCCTCTATTTCCCCATCGATGCCTGGCCACCAGACGTAGCTCCTGGCGAGGGCTTTCATCCGCACGATGCCGGGGTGTGCCTCGTGCAGAGCCTGCAGGACCTGTTGCTGGAGTGCGCTGGGGACTACGACCCGGTCCCCCCACAGCAGGCAGCCCTTGTGTGCCGATAGTTCCTCGCGCCGTGTTGTAAATGCGCTGAACTCAGGGCCCGCCGAGGCCGTAGGCCACCCCCTCACCACCCAGCCGAGAACCCGGGATATGATGGGGTCACGGGCTGAGCGGCGGGCGATGTCCGTGGCCTGGAGAGGGGCGTCTGGAAGACCCTCCAACTGGAGGACATGATGAGCTGGGGCCGGGTCCTCCCCTTCGTCTGGCATGGGGAGGCGGCTCAGCGCGTCTGCATGTCCCATTGCCTTGCCTGGCCGGTGCTGGAGCGTGTAGTTGTAGCCCGCCAAGAAGATGGACCACCGCAAGACCCGAGGGGAGAGTACCTGTGGCGTCCGGCGGTCCGCCGCGAAGAGGCCCAGCAGCGGCCGGTGGTCTGTGACGACTGTGAAGGGACGGCCATAGACGAAGTCGTGGAACTTCTTCACCCCGGCCACGACTGCCAGTCCCTCGCGGTCTATCTGGGCGTAGTTCCGCTCGGCCGCAGACAGGGTCCGCGAGTAGTACGCGACCGGGACCTCCCGGCCGTCCGGGAGACGGTGCGCCAGCACGGCTCCCACCCCATATGGAGACGCATCGCAAGCCAAGACCACGGGCAGGGTCTCGTCGAAATGTGCCAGGACCGCGTTCGAAATGAGCAGGGCCTTGACGGCCCGGAACGCAGCAGCCTGATGCGGGCCCCAGACCCAGGGTGCCCTTTTGTCGAGCAACCTGTGGAGGGGCTCGGCTACCGCCGCCTTGTGGGGGAGAAAGGCGTGGTAAAAGTTCAAGAGTCCGAGAAAAGCCTGGAGCTCGGCTTTGGAGGTCGGGGGGCGGCGCTTCTACGATGGCCTTCACCTTGTCCCGGGCCGGGTGGAGTCCCTCTGCGTTCACCGTGAAGCCCAAGAAGTCGACGGATGACACCCCGAGCTGGCACTTCTCGCGCTTGACCTTGAGGCCGGCGTCCCGGAAACGGCTGAGGACCATGCGGAGGCGGGAGGCGAACTCGTCGGGCGTGGCGGCGGCGATCATCACATCATCGAAGAGTGGTGTGACGCCGGGGATCCCTTTGAGGAGAGAGTCCATCAGTTGCTGGAAAATTCCGGGTGCCACGCTCACCCCGAATTGCAGGCGATTGACCCTGAAGGCCCCCCGGTGCGTTACAATTGTTTGGGCCTCTGCGGTCGGCCCGTCGACAGGCAGCTGCTGGTACGCTTGGGCCAGATCTAGTTTGCCGAAGATCTTGGCCCCTGCCAAGGTGGCCAGAACATGGCTCACCACCGGGACCGGGTAGGCATGGTCCTGCAATGCCCGATTTATCGTGCATTTATAATCCGCGCAGATGCGGACATCCCCGTTAGGTTTAATGGGGGTCACGATCGGGGTTTCCCACACTGCGTGAGAGACCGGCTCCAAAACCCCTTGCGCCACCAGTCGGTCCAGTTCCGCGTCTATTTTTGGTTTTAAGGCAAACGGAACGGACCTGGCACGCATGCGGATAGGGGCCACTGTGGGGTTGAGTTGTAGCGAGACCGGGGGGCCCGTATATCGGCCCAGGGACCCATCGAAAACGGATGGGAACTCGCGGCACACTTCCTGGAAGTCGCGGGTTGCGCAATGCTGGACCCCCTCTATCGCGATTCCTAGGGGTCCAAACCAAGCCCTCCCCAGGAGGCTAACTAGGTCGCCCTCGACTACGAGCAAGTCCAAGTGACCCTTGAAGCCCCGGTACTGCACCCTGAAACTCCCTACCCCCTTCACTGGCACTTGGTTTCTCTGAAAGTCCATGAGCGTCACGGGTGATGGCCGCAAGCGGGGGCCCCCTTTGGGCACGTCTGTCTTAATGTGGCCTCCGAAATGATGGAACAGGCGGAGCCCGAATCGAGTTCCATTTGTAAGGGGGCCCCCTCTACTTTGATCCGTACGTATATTTTTGGGGTAGAGGCCTGACTGGGGAGTTTCAGTACCTGTGTTCGGGCGGCCGGCGCGGTTGGTCAATTGGTATAGGTCTGCCTCCGGGGCCGCGCAGTCCTCGAAATGCGCCTCAGACCTGCGGCGGGGCGGTTTTTGTGCTGCGCGTGATGGCTTGGACCGGCAAACCCTTGCGATGTGGCCCGTGCGGCCGCAGTCCCGACATGTGGCGTCCCGGAACCGGCACGATCTCCTCTCATGCTGCCCTCCGCAGCTGGCACACTCCCTGCGCCGCCGAGCCGGGTTGCTTGCGTGCGGAGCTAGCGGACGGTGCTGGCGGGCGATGCTGGGCTAGTGTGCGGTGTACCTCGGGGTCGTCGCTGTCGCTGTTTCCGGGGGAGGCCACACGATGCGTCGCGGTGGTGGTGGTCGGATGTGACCTCTCCCATGCAGTGGCGGTGGCTAACGCTGAGGTGATGGTCACCTTCTCGCCCTCCATTATTCGGCGCTGGAGTTTCTCGTCCCTGAGGCCAGCGACGAAACGGTCGCGGAGAGCCATCTCCAAGTGCTCTCCGAAAGCGCAGTCGGCCGCCAGGCGGCGGAGCTCTCCGAGGAACTCCGCGGCGGTTTCTTTGCCCTGCTGGTTCCTATGCTGGAAAACCACGTGGCAGGTCATCTCCGACGGCTTTGGGGAGTAGTAGTTCTGCACGGCCTTCACAATCTCGTCGACCGTGCACTCCTCCACCTTCTTGGGAGAGAGAAGGTATTGGGCCAGATCCACGATCACGGGGCCGCAAGAGCAGAGCAGCAGTCCTCTCTTACGGTCTTCGTCCGTGATCTGGTAGAACACGAAGGCTTGCCGCAAACCCGTGACCCAGGCTCCCCATCGTCGGGGCTGGGAAGCGTCGAACGGCGGTATCAGCCCGGATCCTGGAGCGATGGCCATTGTGCTAGTCGGCGGCAACGACGCGGCTCTGGATTCACCCTCGGCGGCGCTCATGGAGGATGCCCGTGGAGTGGTGGAGCGAGTCTTCGGTAGCGTTGTCCGACAGCCCGGCTGGAGCGCTCAACAGGATCCCATCCTCGTCGCCATTGTTGTATAGTGGGTTAGACGCATAAAGAAACCACAGACAGCGATGTAGTGATCAGCATGGTTCGCTATTATACAACACGAGAGCCTGATAACCGGCCCGGAGGCCAACTATATACATTGGGGAGGGGCCGCCCCCTGGTACCATTGGCGGGTTTGAATTCCCGCCGCCGTTCCCATTGGTCCCCCTACGCGGGAGCCAGGAACCTCAGTCCCATTGTTCTCAGGTACTCAAGCTCTGGCTCTTCGTTGATGGCACTATGTTGACTGCATACACAACAGAAGCAGATGGCGAGAGGCCCATCTGCCTCATGGTACCAAGAGAGGACCGCATTTCTCTCTCTCGGTGCACGCAGGGGAGAACGCTCATCTTCAACAGAGTGAGAGAATGGAAGGAAGGGGAAAACAGTCCCTGAGAACACAATCTGCATATCAAAGGGGACAGTGGCAGAAGAGTAGATACAGGGCCGGCTCCAGGTGTCTGGGCGCCCTAGGCAGGACAGCCTGGGGCGCCCCCCACTGGGGATGCCAACCTCCCGGTGGGACCTGGAGCCCAGGGCGTCGGCGGGGCGCTGGCTTTCCTGGAGGCTCCGCAGCTGCGGGACCCCCAGGAAAGCCGGGAAGGGGGCGGGGGGTCCAGCCTCCGCCCCTCCCTCCCGGCGCCGGCTTTTCTGCAGGCCCCGCGGCTGCAGGACCCCCAGAAAAGCCGGGAAGGGGGCGGGAGGGGGTCTAGCCTCCGCCCCCTCCCTCCCGGCGCCAGCTTTCTGCGGGCCCCGCGGCTGCGGGCCTCCCAGAAAAGCCGGGAAGGGGGCGCAAGGAGGTCTAGCCTCCGCCCCCTCCCTCCCGGCGCCGGCTTTTCTGCAGGCCCCGCGGCTGCGGGACCCCCAGAAAAGCCGGGAAGGGGGCGCGGGGAGGTCTAGCCTCCGCCCCTCTCTCCCGGCGCCGGCTTTCTGCGGGCCCCGCGGCTGCGGGACCCCCAGAAAGCCGGGAAGGAGGCGCGGGGAGGTCCAGCCTCCGCCCCCTCCCTCCCGGCGCTGGCTTTTCTGCAGGCCCCGCGACTGCGGGACCCCCAGAAAAGCCGGGAAGGGAGCGCGGGGAGGTCCAGCCTCCGCCCCCTCCCTCCCGGCGCCGGCTTTCTGCGGGCCCCGCGGCTGCGTGACCCCCAGAAAAGCCGGGAAGGGGGTGGGGGGGTCCAGCCTCCGCCCCGTCCCTCCCGGGGCCGGCTTTTCTGCAGGCCCCGCTGGGAAGAGGGCGGGGGTCTGGCGGCGCCGGCGAGCGCCGGGTTGGGACGGCGGGGGGGAGCAGTTCTCGGGGGGGAGTGGGGCACCATTTGGCGCCCCTCAGGCCGGGGCGCCCTAGGCGGGCGCCTAGTTCACCCTATGGGCGGTCCGGCCCTGAGTAGATACAGGAAGAAAGGTCAGTGTGCCTATCTAGCTATCTAGTTTCTCTTGCCATGCAGTCTGAGATAGGGGACATCCCATCTGGACCTTCCAACAGGGGGCTGGCAGGAAGAGATGCCTGAGCGAGAAGGCATTGAAATGGCAGCTCCTGTTCTGTCACTTTCTCAGACTACCTGCTTCTCCTGAAGGGCTTCCAGTCTGCCTAGGAAACAGAAAGAGGCGCCAACGCCAGACTCCTCCTATAATTCCCACCATAGTCTCAATGAGTCTCTTCCCCAAATATCACTCCCCAAAGGTAGTGCTTGCTGCTCTTCTTGTTGCTACTGAGGAAAAATTGAACTCACACCTGAGCAGCAGGCTCACGCCCAGCGCCATCACCATGTGACTCTGATAGCAGCTTTTTAAAAAAGAGTCTTAGGAGGCTGGTTTTTCTCAATAGCCCAGGTGGAGGTTGGTATACCGCTGACTCTTGCTTGCTCTTGGACCCTCTGCATAGCTGGGGGAATATCATGGCCGTTCTCCCCCCCCCCCCATCCAACGACTCTTGCTCTTTACCTACCAGTAGGCTATGGGTATATACTCCATTTAATCAAGAAGTGACAGGTGCCTCCATCTCCCCCACTCAACAGAAGTCCTGTCTTCCACGCTTCCCCCCCAACTCAGCAGAAGCTCCCCCTCACCTTCCCAGCCCCCATTTGGCAGGGGCTGTCACCTAAGGGGATGGAGGAGACTGTGCTAGAGCTGTTAGCAGGGTTTGTTGGAGAGGAGGAGGCTGGGACAATGGCAGCCATTTTATACCTTGGAGTGGGGAAGGCTGAAAGAGAATGGTTGTACTTAGTGCAGCTTCAAACGGGGGAGACAGTAAAGCAGGCAGAATTTTTAAAAGGAAGCTTGTGTGCTGTTTGTTTTATTTTTAAAAAGTATGCTGAAAAGTGTGTTTGGTGTAAGTTCAAGCCCCCTGGGAGGTTTCAGACTTGCCAGCTCTCTCATGCTGGAGGCTCAGACTAGCAAGAAACACCTCCCGCCCATTGGTAGTATTCTTCCACTATGGAAATCCCCCCATCCCAAGAAAAGGAATGACTATTGATACTTGTCATGAAATTGATTCCCCAATTGTATGTGTTTGCATTCATTTTAAACTGTCTTCATGTGAAAACCAGAACCCCATGTATAAGTGTTTTCTGGATTGTTATCCAGGACATTGAAGTGTTTTACTTAGCAGCACCTGCATTCTGTTATCCTACAGTGTAATTACTAGCAGCTGGAAACTGTCAGAGTAATTGTTTGACAGTTGGTCATCTATACAGTGTTACAGCTCAAATGTCAGTTTTGTCAGCCAATGATCTAGAGTTCATCTTATATCAGCTACATTAGGTAACTGACCATGCTGATTGATTGCTTAATTAGCATGTGACAGCTGGGTTAGTATACAAGACTTTGGGGGCAAGGGTAGAGGAGATGCTATAGCCTATATGCCAGAGCCATATGGACAGAGTACGTGAAACTGAGATAAGGACTTTCATTCTCTTCAGGACTTCCACTTCCCTGCATCATTCGCTGTTAGAAGGGCTGCTTTTCAAGATGTCTGCTGGAACTTTGGAGCTGTAAGCTACACAGGGGCAGTGTTTAGAGATGTTAGATGGGTTTGTTGTTTTGTTGTATATTCTTTGTTCCATTGTACACTCCATTCCCTTACATGTATGTTTTGATGCTTTGTCTATTTTTGTAATACATTTCTAAATTATGTTTTCAAATTCTGGAGTGAGTTACTAGTCCAGACCCAAGCTTATTTTGTTCCAGTGCCATACTTTCACAACCAAAAGACCTTTTATTAATTGGGTATAATTAAATTCATTTTTGTTTAAAGTAAAATCTCAGCCCAGTCGTGATACTTCTAACCTGTATCTAATAACATAAATGGACTGGCCCACAAATTTGGGTGGCATGCGCATTTGTTAAACTGTGAACATGCACATTTGTTAAACTGTGAAAACACCTAACTATTTTAGAAGTGCAGGAAATAGCAACCCCCCATTTTTCCTTTGGGTTGTATGTATCTCTGTGTGCATGTGTGCGTCTCTCTTTGTTTTATGTTCTATAGTTTGCCGCAGAGGGCAAACTCTTTTTTATAGTTCAAATATTTTCCTAGAGGCTGCAAAGAACTTTTAAAAAAAATCTGATTCTTTTGGCTGTCTCACCCTCTGATTTTCAATGCATAACATTTTGGAAGAAAAGCACAACTATTTTAAAATTTAGTTTGTTAATGAACTATTCTACTGTCTCATGACTCTAATGTACATTTTCCAGGTTCCTCAGCCTGAGTTCTAGAGGCAGAACAGGACCCTCTGTGCATATACAGAACAAATGCACCTCCAGTACCCACATAACTACACCCACAGTGCAGAAGAAAGAAGCAATCTTAGGATGCATTAATAGAAGCATTGTGTCCAGATCATGGGAGGTGGTAGTTCTGCTCTATTCTGCTATGGTCAGGCCTCACCTGGGGTACTGTGTCCAGTTTTGGGCACCACATTTTAGGAAGGATTTTGACAAGCTCGAGCGTGTCCAGAAGAGGGTGACCAGGATGGTGAGAGGATTGGAATCCAAGTCTTATGAGGAAAGGCTGAAAGAGTTGGATATGTTTAGCCTGGGAAAGAGAAGGCTTAGAGAAGACATTGTTGTGTATGCAGTCAACATAGTGCCATCAACGAAGAGCCAGAGCTTGAGTACCTGAGAACAATGGGACTGAGGTTCCTGGCTCCCGCGTAGGGGGACCAATGGGAACGGCGGCGGGAATTCAAACCCGCCAATGGTACCAGGGGGCGGCCCCTCCCCAATGTATATAGTTGGCCTCCGGGCCGGTTATCAGTGTCTCGTGTTGTGTAATAGCGAACCATGCTGATCACTACATCGCTGTCTGTGGTTTCTTTATGCGTCTAACCCACTATACAACAATGGCGACGAGGATGGGATCCTGTTGAGCGCTCCAGCCGGGCTGTCGGACAACGCTACCGAAGACTCGCTCCACCACTCCACGGGCATCCTCCATGAGCGCCTCCGAGGGTGAATCCAGAGCCGCGTCGTTGCCGCCGACTAGCACAATGGCCATCGCTCCAGGATCCGGGCTGATACCGCCGTTCGACGCTTCCCAGCCCCGACGATGGGGAGCCTGGGTCACGGGTTTGCGGCAAGCCTTCGTGTTCTACCAGATCACGGACGAAGACCGTAAGAGAGGACTGCTGCTCTGCTCTTGCGGCCCCGTGATCGTGGATCTGGCCCAATACCTTCTCTCTCCCAAGAAGGTGGAGGAGTGCACGGTCGACGAGATTGTGAAGGCCGTGCAGAACTACTACTCCCCAAAGCCGTCGGAGATGACCTGCCACGTGGTTTTCCAGCATAGGAACCAGCAGGGCAAAGAAACCGCCGCGGAGTTCCTCGGAGAGCTCCGCCGCCTGGCGGCCGACTGCGCTTTCGGAGAGCACTTGGAGATGGCTCTCCGCGACCGTTTCGTCGCTGGCCTCAGGGACGAGAAACTCCAGCGCCGAATAATGGAGGGCGAGAAGGTGACCATCACCTCAGCGTTAGCCACCGCCACTGCATGGGAGAGGTCACATCCGACCACCACCACCGCGACGCATCGTGTGGCCTCCCCCGGAAACAGCGACATCGACGACCCCGAGGTACACCGCACACTAGCCCAGCATCGCCCGCCAGCACCGTCCGCTAGCTCCGCACGCAAGCAACCCGGCTCGGCGGCGCAGGAGTGTGCCAGCTGCGGAGGGCAGCATGAGAGGAGATCGTGCCGGTTCCGGGACGCCACATGTCGGGACTGCGGCCGCACGGGCCACATCGCAAGGGTTTGCCGGTCCAAGCCATCACGCGCAGCACAAAAACCGCCCCGCCGCAGGTCTGAGGCGCATTTCGAGGACTGCGCGGCCCCGGAGGCAGACCTATACCAATTGACCAACGCGCCGGCCGCCCGAACACAGGTACTGAAACTCCCCAGTCAGGCCTCTACCCCAAAAATATACGTACGGATCAAAGTAGAGGGGGCCCCCTTACAAATGGAACTCGATTCGGGCTCCGCCTGTTCCATCATTTCGGAGGCCACATTAAGACAGATTTGCCCAAAGGGGGCCCCCGCTTGCGGCCATCACCCGTGACGCTCATGGACTTTCAGAGAAACCAAGTGCCAGTGAAGGGGGTAGGGAGTTTCAGGGTGCAGTACCGGGGCTTCAAGGGTCACTTGGACTTGCTCGTAGTCGAGGGCGACCTAGTTAGCCTCCTGGGGAGGGCTTGGTTTGGACCCCTAGGAATCGCGATAGAGGGGGTCCAGCATTGCGCAACCCGCGACTTCCAGGAAGTGTGCCGCGAGTTCCCATCTGTTTTCGATGGGTCCCTGGGCCGATATACGGGCCCCCCGGTCTCGCTACAACTCAACCCCACAGTGGCCCCTATCCGCATGCGTGCCAGGTCCGTTCCGTTTGCCTTAAAACCAAAAATAGACGCGGAACTGGACCGACTGGTGGCGCAAGGGGTTTTGGAGCCGGTCTCTCACGCAGTGTGGGAAACCCCGATCGTGACCCCCATTAAACCTAACGGGGATGTCCGCATCTGCGCGGATTATAAATGCACGATAAATCGGGCATTGCAGGACCATGCCTACCCGGTCCCGGTGGTGAGCCATGTTCTGGCCACCTTGGCAGGGGCCAAGATCTTCGGCAAACTAGATCTGGCCCAAGCGTACCAGCAGCTGCCTGTCGACGGGCCGACCGCAGAGGCCCAAACAATTGTAACGCACCGGGGGGCCTTCAGGGTCAATCGCCTGCAATCCGGGGTGAGCGTGGCACCCGGAATTTTCCAGCAACTGATGGACTCTCTACTCAAAGGGATCCCCGGCGTCACACCATTCTTCGATGATGTGATGATCGCCGCCGCCACGCCCGACGAGTTCGCCTCCCGCCTCCGCATGGTCCTCAGCCGTTTCCGGGACGCCGGCCTCAAGGTCAAGCGCGAGAAGTGCCAGCTTGGGGTGTCATCCGTCGACTTCTTGGGCTTCACGGTGAACGCAGAGGGACTCCACCCGGCCCGGGACAAGGTGAAGGCCATCGTAGAAGCGCCGCCCCCGACCTCCAAAGCCGAGCTCCAGGCTTTTCTCGGACTCTTGAACTTTTACCACGCCTTTCTCCCCCACAAGGCGGCGGTAGCCGAGCCCCTCCACAGGTTGCTCGACAAAAAGGCACCCTGGGTCTGGGGCCCGCATCAGGCTGCTGCGTTCCGGGCCGTCAAGGCCCTGCTCATTTCGAACGCGGTCCTGGCACATTTCGACGAGACCCTGCCCGTGGTCTTGGCTTGCGATGCGTCTCCATATGGGGTGGGAGCCGTGCTGGCGCACCGTCTCCCGGACGGCCGGGAGGTCCCGGTCGCGTACTACTCGCGGACCCTGTCTGCGGCCGAGCGGAACTACGCCCAGATAGACCGCGAGGGACTGGCAGTCGTGGCCGGGGTGAAGAAGTTCCACGACTTCGTCTATGGCCGTCCCTTCACAGTCGTCACAGACCACCGGCCGCTGCTGGGCCTCTTCGCGGCGGACCGCCGGACGCCACAGGTACTCTCCCCTCGGGTCTTGCGGTGGTCCATCTTCTTGGCGGGCTACAACTACACGCTCCAGCACCGGCCAGGCAAGGCAATGGGACATGCAGACGCGCTGAGCCGCCTCCCCTGCCAGACGAAGGGGAGGACCCGGCCCCAGCTCATCATGTCCTCCAGTTGGAGGGTCTTCCAGACGCCCCTCTCCAGGCCACGGACATCGCCCGCCGCTCAGCCCGTGACCCCATCATATCCCGGGTTCTCGGCTGGGTGGTGAGGGGGTGGCCTACGGCCTCGGCGGGCCCTGAGTTCAGCGCATTTACAACACGGCGCGAGGAACTATCGGCACACAAGGGCTGCCTGCTGTGGGGGGACCGGGTCGTAGTCCCCAGCGCACTCCAGCAACAGGTCCTGCAGGCTCTGCACGAGGCACACCCCGGCATCGTGCGGATGAAAGCCCTCGCCAGGAGCTACGTCTGGTGGCCAGGCATCGATGGGGAAATAGAGGCCTGGGTGAAGCGTTGCCAGATCTGTCAAGAGGTCCGGCCAAGCCCACCTTGTGCACCCCCAGGCATGGGAGTCAACAAGGACCCCGTGGTCCCGGCTCCACATCGACTTCGCCGGACCCTTCCACGGGTTAACATTCCTGGTCACCGTGGACGCATACTCCAAGTGGCTGGAGGTGAGTCCAGTCTCCTCCACCTCCGCAAGCGCCACCATCCGAGCCCTCCGGAAGATATTTGCCACGCATGGCTTGCCGGACACCATCGTCTCCGACAACGGCCCGGCGTTCACATCCGAGGAATTCCAGCGGTTCCTGCGAGACAACTTGATCCGGCATATCAGGTCAGCACCCTTCCACCCTGCCACGAACGGCCAAGCGGAACGCATGGTACGCACGGCTAAGGAAGCTTTAAGCCGCCTGACCGAGGGAGACTGGGAGTCACGCATAGCCCGGTTCTTGCTGGCGAACCGGACAACACCCAACCCGGTCAGTGGCCACTGCCCCGCGGAGCTTCTCATGGGCCGGCGACCCGCCATCCTCCTGGACCGCCTGCACCCCGACAGGGCTCCAACAGGACGGAACTGGGTCGAGGACCGGGAGGCACCACGGGGCTTCTTCCCAGAGGACCCGGTGTTCGCAAGGAACTACGGCCGAGGCCCGGAGTGGATAGCAGGAAAAGTAATCCGCCCCACCGGCCCGGTCTCTTATGAGGTGTCGACAAATGACGGGCAGGTCCTGCGGCGCCACGTGGACCAACTGAGGCGGCGCCTACTTCCAACGGTAGGAGACCGGGGCAACCAAGGGGAGGTGGAGCAGGCCCCACGAGAAGCTGAGGGAGAGCCCGAGGCGGAACGAGACTGCAGAGAGGCGGACCCCAGCGACGGCCAGCTCAGTATGCCCGAGGCCTCATCAGCCGAGGGCCAGACGGCGTACCCTTCCCCAGCGGAAGGAGGTGAGGGGGCAGGCCCCGCCACACCACCAAGACTTGGCTGCGGAGAAACCCCAACGCCTACACCACGACGGTCCATCAGGGAACGCAGAGCCCCCGCATACCTGAAGGACTATGTCACCTAGACAGGATCGGGACTATGGGGGAGGGGTGTTGTGTATGCAGTCAACATAGTGCCATCAACGAAGAGCCAGAGCTTGAGTACCTGAGAACAATGGGACTGAGGTTCCTGGCTCCCGCGTAGGGGGACCAATGGGAACGGCGGCGGGAATTCAAACCCGCCAATGGTACCAGTGGGGCGGCCCCTCCCCAATGTATATAGTTGGCCTCCGGGCCGGTTATCAGTGTCTCGTGTTGTATAATAGCGAACCATGCTGATCACTACATCGCTGTCTGTGGTTTCTTTATGCGTCTAACCCACTATACAACA
>JAPDNY010001718.1:0-13397 GCA_029375565.1 Gekko gecko | reverse complement strand
CTGTCCCTGCACTCTCCTGCTGCACCCTGGGGCTGTCATTCCACTCCGTTGCCTCTCATTCCTGTCCCTGCACACTCCTGCTGCACCCTGGGGCTGTCATTCCACTCCGTGGCCTCTCATTCCTGTCCTTGCACTCTCCTGCTGCACCCTGGGGCTGTCATTCCACTCCGTGGCCTCTCCTTCCTGTCCCTGCACTCTCCTGCTGCACCCTGGGGCTGTCATTCCACTCTGAGACATCTCATTCCAGTCCCAGAACACTCCTGGAGCACCCTGGGGCTGTCATTCCACTCTGGGACATGTCATTCCAGTCCCAGAACACTCCAGCTGCAGCCTGGGGCTGTCATTCCACTCAGTGACCTCTCCTTCATGTCCCTGGACTCTCCTGCTGCACCCTGGGGCTGTCATTCCACTCCGTGGCCTCTCCTTCCTGTCCCTGTACTCTCCTGCTGCACCCTGGGGCTGTCATTCCACTCTGGGACATGTCATTCCAGTCCTAGAACACTCCTGGAGCACCCTGGGGCTGTCATTCCACTCTGGGACATGTCATTCCAGTCTCCAGAAACTCCTGCAGCACCCTGGAGCTGTCATTCCACTCCGTGGCCTCTCATTACTGTCCCTGCACTCTCCTGCTACACCCTGGGGCTGTCATTCCACTCTGGGACATGTCATTGCAGTCCCAGAACTCTCCTGGAGCACCCTGGGGCTGTCATTCCACTCTGTGGACATCTCATTCGCTGTCCCAGAACTCTCCTGATGCACCCTGGGGCCTGTCATTCCACTCTGGGACATGTCATTCCAGTCCCAGAACACTCCTGTAGCACCCTGGGGCTGTCATTCCACTCTGGGACATGTCATTTCAGTCTCCAGAAACTCCTGCAGCACCCTGGGGCTGTCATTCCACTCCGTGGCCTCTCATTCCTGTCCCTGCACTCTCCTGCTGCACCCTGGGGCTGTCATTCCACTCCGTTGCCTCTCATTCCTGTCCCTGCACACTCCTGCTGCACCCTGGGCCTGTCATTCCACTCTGGGACATGTCATTCCAGTCCCAGAACACTCCTGGAACACCCTGGGGCTGTCATTCCACTCTGGGACATGTCATTCCAGTCCTAGAACACTCCTGGAGCACCCTGGGGCTGTCATTCCACTCTGGGACATGTCATTCCAGTCTCCAGAAACTCCTGCAGCACCCTGGAGCTGTCATTCCACTCCGTGGCCTCTCATTACTGTCCCTGCACACTCCTGCTACACCCTGGGGCTGTCATTCCACTCTGGGACATGTCATTGCAGTCCCAGAACTCTCCTGGAGCACCCTGGGGCTGTCATTCCACTCTGGGACATGTCATTCCAGTCCCAGAACACTCCTGGAGCACCCTGGGGCTGTCATTTCACTCTGGGACATCTCATTCCAGTCCCAGAACTCTCCTGGAGCACCCTGGGGCTGTCATTCCACTCTGGGACATGTCATTCCAGTCCCAGAACACTCCTGCTGCAGCCTGGGGCTGTCATTCCACTCAGTGACCTCTCCTTTATGTCCCTGGACTCTCCTACTGCACCCTGGGGCTGTCATTCCCACTCCGTGGCCTCTCATTCCTGTCCCTGCACACTCCTGCTGCACCCTGGGGCTGTCATTCCACTCCGTGGCCTCTCATTCCTGTCCCTGAACTCTCCTGCTGCACCCTGGGGCTGTCATTCCACTCCGTGGCCTCTCATTCCTGTCCCTGCAAACTCCTGCTGCACCCTCGGGGCTGTCATTCCACTCTGGGACATGTCATTCCAGTCTCCAGAGACTCCTGCAGCACCCTGGAGCTGTCATTCCACTCCGTGGCCTCTCATTACTGTCCCTGCACACTCCTGCTACACCCTGGGGCTATCATTTCACTCTGCGCGACCATCCTCGACTCTACCTGGAGTGCCTCATGTTCAACTCCCCTGGGGCATCCCTGGGACTTGTCAGTTCCAGAACTCTCCCGGGAGCACTGGAGGCTGTCATTCCACCTGGGACCGTCGTTCAGTCCCAGAACACTCCTGCTGCAGCCTGGGGCTGTCATTCCACTCAGTGACCTCTCCTTTATGTCCCTGGACTCTCCTACTGCACCCTGGGCTGTCATTCCACTCCGTGGCCTCTCATTCCTGTCCCTGCACACCTCCTGCTGCACCCTGGGGCTGGGTCATTCACTCCGTGGCCTCTCATTCCTGTCCCTGAACTCTCCTGCTGCACCCTGGGGCTGCCGTCTCCACTCCGTGGCCTCTCATTCCTGTCCCTGCAAACTCCTGCTGCACCCTGGGGCTGTCATTCCACTCTGGGACATGTCATTCCAGTCCCAGAACACTCCTGCTGCAGCCTGGGGCTGTCATTCCACTCAGTGACCTCTCCTTTATGTCCCTGGACTCTCCTACTGCACCCTGGGGCTGTCATCCCACTCCGTGGCCTCTCCTTCCTGTCCCTGTACTCTCCTGCTACACCCTGGGGCTGTCATTCCACTCTGTGGACCTCTCATTCCTGTCCCTGCACACTCCTGCTGCACCCTGGGGCTGTCATTCCACTCCGTGGCCTCTCATTCCTGTCCCTGAACTCTCCTGCTGCACCCTGGGGCTGTCATTCCACTCCGTGGCCTCTCATTACTGTCCCTGCACACTCCTGCTGCACCCTGGGGCTGTCATTCCACTCTGGGACATGTCATTGCAGTCCCAGAACTCTCCTGGAGCACCCTGGGGCTGTCATTCCACTCTGGGACATGTCATTCCAGTCCCAGAACACTCCTGGAGCACCCTGGGGCTGTCATTCCACTCTGGGACATGTCATTTCAGTCTCCAGAAACTCCTGCAGCACCCTGGGGCTGTCATTCCCACTCCGTGGCCTCTCATTCCTGTCCCTGCACTCTCCTGCTGCACCCTGGGGCTGTCATTCCACTCCGTTGCCTCTCATTCCTGTCCCTGCACACTCCTGCTGCACCCTGGGCCTGTCATTCCACTCTGGGACATGTCATTCCAGTCCCAGAACACTCCTGGAACACCCTGGGGCTGTCATTCCACTCTGGGACATGTCATTCCAGTCCTAGAACACTCCTGGAGCACCCTGGGGCTGTCATTCCACTCTGGGACATGTCATTCCAGTCTCCAGAAACTCCTGCAGCACCCTGAGCTGTCATTCCACTCCGTGGCCTCTCATTACTGTCCCTGCACACTCCTGCTACACCCTGGGGCTGTCATTCCACTCTGGGACATGTCATTGCAGTCCCAGAACTCTCCTGGAGCACCCTGGGGCTGTCATTCCACTCTGGGACATGTCATTCCAGTCCCAGAACACTCCTGGAGCACCCTGGGGCTATCATTTCACTCTGGGACATCTCATTCCAGTCCCAGAACTCTCCTGGAGCACCCTGGGGCTGTCATTCCACTCTGGGACATGTCATTCCAGTCCCAGAACACTCCTGCTGCAGCCTGGGGCTGTCATTCCACTCAGTGACCTCTCCTTTATGTCCCTGGACTCTCCTACTGCACCCTGGGGCTGTCATTCCACTCCGTGGCCTCTCCTTCCTGTCCCTGTACTCTCCTGCTACACCCTGGGGCTGTCATTCCACTCTGTGGCCTCTCATTCCTGTCCCTGCACACTCCTGCTGCACCCTGGGGCTGTCATTCCACTCCGTGGCCTCTCATTCCTGTCCCTGAACTCTCCTGCTGCACCCTGGGCTGTCATTCCACTCCGTGGCCTCTCATTCCTGTCCCTGCAAACTCCTGCTGCACCCTGGGGCTTTCATTCCACTTCGTGGCCTCTCATTCCTGTCACTGCACTCTCCTGCTGCACCCTGGGGCTGTCATTCCACTCCGTGGCCTCTCCTTCCTGTCCCTGTACTCTCCTGCTACACCCTGGGGCTGTCATTCCACTCTGTGGCCTCTCATTCCTGTCCCTGCACACTCCTGCTGCACCCTGGGGCTGTCATTCCCACTCCGTGGCCTCTCATTCCTGTCCCTGCACACTCCTACTGCACCCTGGGGCTGTCATTCCACTCTGGGACATTTCATTCCGGTCCCAGAACACTCCTGGAACACCCTGGGGCTGTCATTCCACTCTGGGACATGTCATTTCAGTCTCCAGAAACTCCTGCAGCACCCTGGGGCTGCCATTCCCACTCCGTGGCCTCTCATTCCTGTCCCTGCACTCTCCTGCTGCACCCTGGGGCTGTCATTCCACTCCGTTGCCTCTCATTCCTGTCCCTGCACACTCCTGCTGCCCCCTGGACCTGTCATTCCACTCTGGGACATGTCATTCCAGTCCCAGAACACTCCTGGAACACCCTGGGGCTGTCATTCCACTCTGGGACATGTCATTCCAGTCCCCGAATACTCCTGCAGCACCCTGGGGCTGTCATTGCACCTCCGTGGCCTCTCATTCCTGTCCCTGCACTCTCCTGCTGCACCCTGGGGCTCTCATTCCACTCCGTTGCCTCTTATTCCTGTCCCTGCACACTCCTACTGCACCCTGGGGCTGTCATTCCACTCTGGGACATGTCATTCCAGTCTCCAGAAACTCCTGCAGCACCCTGGAGCTGTCATTCCCACTCCGTGGCCTCTCATTACTGTCCCTGCACACTCCTGCTACACCCTGGGGCTGTCATTCCACTCTGGGACATGTCATTGCAGTCCCAGAACTCTCCTGGAGCACCCTGGGGCTGTCATTCCACTCCGTGGCCTCTCATTTCTGTCCCTGCACTCTCCTGCTGCACCCTGGGGCTGTCATTCCACTCCGTCGCCTCTCATTCCTGTCCCTGCACACTCCTGCTGCACCCTGGGGCTGTCATTCCACTCTGGGACATGTCATTCCAGTCCCAGAACACTCCTGGAACACCCTGGGGCTGTCATTCCACTCTGGAACATGTCATTCCAGTCCTAGAACACTCCTGGAGCACCCTGGGGCTGTCATTCCACTCTGGGACATGTCATTCCAGTCTCCACAAACTCCTGCAGCACCCTGGAGCTGTCATTCCCACTCCGTGGCCTCTCATTACTGTCCCTGCACACTCCTGCTACACCCTGGGGCTGTCATTCCACTCTGGGACATGTCATTGCAGTCCCAGAACTCTCCTGGAGCACCCTGGGGCTGTCATTCCACTCTGTGGCCTCTCATTCCTGTCCCTGCACTCTCCTGCTGCACCCTGGGGCTTTCATTCCACCTGCTGCTCTTATTCCTGTCCCTGCGCACTCCTACTGCACCCTGGGGCTGTCATTCCACTCTGGGACATTTCATTCCAGTCCCAGAACACTCCTGGAACACCCTGGGGCTGTCATTCCACTCTGGGACATGTCATTCCAGTCCCAGAACACTCCTGTAGCACCCTGGGGCTGTCATTCCACTCTGGGACATGTCATTCCAGTCTCCAGAAACTCCTGCAGCACCCTGGGGCAGCTCATTCCACTCCGTGGCCTCTCATTTCTGTCCCTGCACTCTCCTGCTGCACCCTGGGGCTGTCATTCCACTCCGTCGCCTCTCATTCCTGTCCCTGCACACTCCTGCTGCACCCTGGGGCTGTCATTCCAATCTGGGACATGTCATTCCAGTCCTAGAACACTCCTGCAGCACCCTGGGGATGTCATTCCACTCTGGGACATGTCATTCCAGTCTCCACAAACTCCTGCAGCACCCTGGAGCTGTCATTCCACTCCGTGGCCTCTCATTACTGTCCCTGCACACTCCTGCTGCACCCTGGGGCTGTCATTCCACTCTGGGACATGTCATTGCAGTCCCAGAACACTCCTGCAGCACCCTGGGGCTGTCATTCCACTCCGTGGCCTCTCATTCCTATCCCTGCACACTCCAGCTGCACCCTGGGGCTGTCATTCCAATCCGTGGCCTCTCATTCCTTTCCCCAGGACTCTCCTGCTACACCCTGGGGCTGTCATCTCCACTCCGTGGCCTCTCATTCCTCTCCCTGCACTCTCCTGCAGCACCCTGGGTCTGTCATTCCACTCTGTGGCCTCAAATTCCTCTCCCTGCACACTCCTGCTACACCCTGGGGCTGTCATTCCACTCCGTGGCCTCTCCTTCCTGTCCCTGCACTCTCCTTCTGCACCCTGGGGCTGGCTCCCACTCCGTGGCCTGTTATTCCTCTCCCTGCACTCTCCTGCTGCACCCTGGGGCTGTCATTTCACTCCGTGGCCTCTCATTCCTCTCTCTGCACACTCCTGCTACACCCTGAGCTGTCATTCCCACTCCGTGGCCTCTCATTCCTGTCCCTGCACTCTCCTGCTGCACCCTGGGGCTGTCATTCCACTTTGTTGCCTCTCATTCCTGTCCCTGCACAGTCCTGCTGCACCCTGGGGCTGTCATTCCACTCTGGGACATGTCATTCCAGTCCCAGAACACTCCTGGAACACCCTGGGGCTGTCATTCCACTCTGGGACATGTCATTCCAGTCCCCGAATACTCCTGCAGCACCCTGGGGCTCTCATTGCACTAAGTGGCCTCTCATTCCTGTCCCTGCACTCTCCTGCTGCACCCTGGGGCTCTCATTCCACTCCGTTGCCTCTTATTCCTGTCCCTGCACACTCCTACTGCACCCTGGGGCTGTCATTCCACTCTGGGACATTTCATTCCGGTCCCAGAACACGCCTGTAGCACCCTGGGGCTGTCATTCCACTCTGGGACATGTCATTTCAGTCTCCAGAAACTCCTGCAGCACCCTGGGGCTGTCATTCCACTCCGTGGCCTCTCATTCCTGTCCCTGCACTCTCCTGCTGCACCCTGGGGCTGTCATTCCACTCCGTTGCCTCTCATTCCTGTCCCTGCACACTCCTGCTGCACCCTGGGCCTGTCATTCCACTCTGGGACATGTCATTCCAGTCCCAGAACACTCCTGGAACACCCTGGGGCTGTCATTCCACTCTGGGACATGTCATTCCAGTCCTAGAACACTCCTGGAGCACCCTGGGGCTGTCATTCCACTCTGGGACATGTCATTCCAGTCTCCAGAAACTCCTGCAGCACCCTGGAGCTGTCATTCCACTCCGTGGCCTCTCATTACTGTCCCTGCACACTCCTGCTACACCCTGGGGCTGTCATTCCACTCTGGGACATGTCATTGCAGTCCCAGAACTCTCCTGGAGCACCCTGGGGCTGTCATTCCACTCTTTGACATGTCATTCCAGTCCCAGAACACTCCTGGAGCACCCTGGGGCTGTCATTCCACTCTGGGACATGTCATTCCAGTCCCAGAACACTCCTGCTGCAGCCTGGGGCTGTCATTCCACTCAGTGACCTCTCCTTTATGTTCCTGGACTCTCCTGCTGCACCCTGGGGCTGTCATTCCACTCCGTGGCCTCTCCTTCCAGTCCCTGTACTCTCCTGCTACACCCTGGGGCTGTCATTCCACTCTGTGGCCTCTCATTCCTGTCCCTGCACACTCCTGCAGCACCCGGGGCTGTCATCTCCACTCCGTGGCCTCTCATTCCTGTCCCTGAACTCTCCTGCTGCACCCTGGGGCTGTCATCCCACTCCGTGGCCTCTCATTCCTGTCCCTGCAAACTCCTGCTTCACCCTGGGGCTTTCATTCCACTCCGTGGCCTCTCATTCCTGTCACTGCACTCTCCTGCTACACCCTGGGGCTGTCATTCCACTCTGTGGCCTCTCATTCCTGTCCCTGCACACTCCTGCTGCACCCTGGGGCTGTCATTCCCACTCCGTGGCCTCTCATTCCTGTCCCTGCACACTCCTACTGCACCCTGGGGCTGTCATTCCACTCTGGGACATGTCATTCCGGTCCCAGAACACTCCTGGAACACCCTGGGGCTGTCATTCCCACTCCGTGGCCTCTCATTCCTGTCCCTGTACTCTCCTGCTGCACCCTGGGGCTGTCATTCCACTCTGGGACATGTCATTCCAGTCCCAGAACACTCCTGGAACACCCTGGGGCTGTCATTCCACTCTGGGACATGTCATTCCAGTCCCCGAATACTCCTGCAGCACCCTGGGGCTGTCATTCCATTCCGTGGCCTCTCATTCCTGTCCCTGCACTCTCCTGCTGCACCCTGGGGCTCTAATTCCACTCCGTTGCCTCTTATTCCTGTCCCTGCGCACTCCTACTGCACCCTGGGGCTGTCATTCCACTCTGGGACATTTCATTCCAGTCCCAGAACACTCCTGGAACACCCTGGGGCTGTCATTCCACTCTGGGACATGTCATTCCAGTCCTAGAACACTCCTGTAGCACCCTGGGGCTGTCATTCCACTCTGGGACATGTCATTCCAGTCTCCAGAAACTCCTGCAGCACCCTGGGGCTGTCATTCCCACTCCGTGGCCTCTCATTTCTGTCCCTGCACTCTCCTGCTGCACCCTGGGGCTGTCATTCCACTCCGTCTCCTCTCATTCCTGTCCCTGCACACTCCTGCTGCACCCTGGGGCTGTCATTCCACTCCGTGGCCTCTCCTTCCTGTCCCTGAACTCTCCTGTTGCACCCTGGGGCTGTCATTCCACTCTGGGACATGTCATTCCTGTCCCTGCACACTCCTGCTGCACCCTGGGGCTGTCATTCCACTCCGTGGCCTCTCATTCCTGTCCCTGAACTCTCCTGCTGCACCCTGGGGCTGTCATTCCACTCCTTGGCCTCTCATTCCTTTCCCTGCACACTCCTGCTACTCCCTGGGGCTGTCATTCCACTCCATGGCCTCTCATTCCTGTCCCTGAACTCTCCTGCTGCACCCTGGGGCTGTCATTCCACTCCGTTGCCTCTCATTCCTGTCCCTGCACACTCCTGCTGCACCCTGGGGCTGTCATTCCACTCTGGGACATGTCATTCCAGTCCCAGAACACTCCTGGAACACCCTGGGGCTGTCATTCCACTCTGGGACATGTCATTCCAGTCCCCGAATACTCCTGCAGCACCCTGGGGCTGTCATTCCACTCCGTGGCCTCTCATTCCTGTCCCTGCACTCTCCTGCTGCACCCTGGGGCTGTCATTCCACTCCGTTGCCTCTTATTCCTGTCCCTGCACACTCCTGCTGCACCCTGGGGCTGTCATTCCACTCTGGGACATTTCATTCCGGTCCCAGAACACTCCTGGAACACCCTGGGGCTGTCATTCCACTCTGGGACATGTCATTCCAGTCCCAGAACACTCCTGTAGCATCCTGGGACTGTCATTCCACTCTGGGACATGTCATTCC
Organism: Gekko gecko; assembly: GCA_029375565.1. NCBI lineage: Eukaryota > Metazoa > Chordata > Lepidosauria > Squamata > Gekkonidae > Gekko > Gekko gecko. The sequence continues at coordinate 4,240 of JAPDNY010001718.1, read as the reverse complement.
AGTCTCCAGAAACTCCTGTAGCACCCTGGGGCTGTCATTCCACTCTGTGGCCTCTCATTCCTGTCCCTGCACTCTCCTGCTGCACCCTGGGGCTGTCATTCCACTCCGTTGCCTCTCATTCCTGTCCCTGCACACTCCTGCTGCACCCTGGGCTGTCATTCCCACTCCGTGGCCTCTCATTCCTGTCCTTGCACTCTCCCTGCTGCACCCTGGGGCTGTCATTCCACTCCGTGGCCTCTCCTTCCTGTCCCTGCACTCTCCTGCTGCACCCTGGGGCTGTCATTCCACTCTGAGACATCTCATTCCAGTCCCAGAACACTCCTGGAGCACCCTGGGGCTGTCATTCCACTCTGGGACATGTCATTCCAGTCCCTGAACACTCCTGCTGCAGCCTGGGGCTGTCATTCCACTCAGTGACCTCTCCTTTATGTCCCTGGACTCTCCTGCTGCACCCTGGGGCTGTCATTCCACTCCGTGTCCTCTCCTTCCTGTCCCTGTACTCTCCTGCTACACCCTGGGGCTGTCATTCCACTCTGGGACATGTCATTCCAGTCCTAGAACACTCCTGGAGCACCCTGGGGCTGTCATTCCACTCTGGGACATGTCATTCCAGTCTCCAGAAACTCCTGCAGCACCCTGAGCTGTCATTCCACTCCGTGGCCTCTCATTACTGTCCCTGCACACTCCTGCTACACCCTGGGGCTGTCATTCCACTCTGGGACATGTCATTGCAATCCCAGAACTCTCCTGGAGCACCCTGGGGCTGTCATTCCACTCTGGGACATGTCATTCCAGTCCCAGAACACTCCTGTAGCACCCTGGGGCTGTCATTCCACTCTGGGACATGTCATTTCAGTCTCCAGAAACTCCTGCAGCACCCTGGGCTGTCATTCCACTCCGTGGCCTCTCATTCCTGTCCCTGCACTCTCCTGCTGCACCCTGGGGCTGTCATTCCACTCCGTTGCCTCTCATTCCTGTCCCTGCACACTCCTGCTGCACCCTGGGCCTGTCATTCCACTCTGGGACAAGTCATTCCGGGTCCCAGAACACTCCTGGAACACCCTGGGGCTGTCATTCCACTCTGGGACATGTCATTCCAGTCCTAGAACACTCCTGGAACACCCTGGGGCTGTCATTCCACTCTGGGACATGTCATTCCAGTCTCCAGAAACTCCTGCAGCACCCTGAGCTGTCATTCCCACTCCGTGGCCTCTCATTACTGTCCCTGCACACTCCTGCTACACCCTGGGGCTGTCATTCCACTCTGGGACATGTCATTGCAGTCCCAGAACTCTCCTGGAGCACCCTGGGGCTGTCATTCCACTCTGGGACATGTCATTCCAGTCCCAGAACACTCCTGGAGCACCCTGGGGCTATCATTTCACTCTGGGACATCTCATTCCAGTCCCAGAACTCTCCTGGAGCACCCTGGGGCTGTCATTCCACTCTGGGACATGTCATTCCAGTCCCAGAACACTCCTGCTGCAGCCTGGGGCTGTCATTCCACTCACTGACCTCTCCTTTATGTCCCTGGACTCTCCTACTGCACCCTGGGGCTGTCATTCCACTCCGTGGCCTCTCCTTCCTGTCCCTGTACTCTCCTGCTACACCCTGGGGCTGTCATTCCACTCTGTGGCCTCTCATTCCTGTCCCTGCACACTCCTGCTGCACCCTGGGGCTGTCATTCCACTCCGTGGCCTCTCATTCCTGTCCCTGAACTCTCCTGCTGCACCCTGGGGCTGTCATTCCCACTCCGTGGCCTCTCATTCCTGTCCCTGCAAACTCCTGCTGCACCCTGGGGCTTTCATTCCACTCTCGTGGCCTCTCATTCCTGTCACTGCACTCTCCTGCTGCACCCTGGGGCTGTCATTCCACTCCGTGGCCTCTCCTTCCTGTCCCTGTACTCTCCTGCTACACCCTGGGGCTGTCATTCCAGTCTGTGGCCTCTCATTCCTGTCCCTGCACACTCCTGCTGCACCCTGGGGCTGTCATTCCACTCCGTGGCCTCTCATTCCTGTCCCTGCACACTCCTACTGCACCCTGGGGCTGTCATTCCACTCTGGGACATTTCATTCCGGTCCCAGAACACTCCTGGAACACCCTGGGGCTGTCATTCCACTCTGGGACATGTCATTTCAGTCTCCAGAAACTCCTGCAGCACCCTGGGCTGTCATTCCACTCCGTGGCCTCTCATTCCTGTCCCTGCACTCTCCTGCTGCACCCTGGGGCTGTCATTCCACTCCGTTGCCTCTCATTCCTGTCCCTGCACACTCCTGCTGCACCCTGGACCTGTCATTCCACTCTGGGACATGTCATTCCAGTCCCAGAACACTCCTGGAACACCCTGGGGCTGTCATTCCACTCTGGGACATGTCATTCCAGTCCCCGAATACTCCTGCAGCACCCTGGGGCTGTCATTGCACTCCGTGGCCTCTCATTCCTGTCCCTGCACTCTCCTGCTGCACCCTGGGGATCTCATTCCACTCCGTTGCCTCTTATTCCTGTCCCTGCACACTCCTACTGCACCCTGGGGCTGTCATTCCACTCTGGGACATGTCATTCCAGTCTCCAGAAACTCCTGCAGCACCCTGGAGCTGTCATTCCACTCCGTGGCCTCTCATTACTGTCCCTGCACACTCCTGCTACACCCTGGGGCTGTCATTCCACTCTGGGACATGTCATTGCAGTCCCAGAACTCTCCTGGAGCACCCTGGGGCTGTCATTCCACTCCGTGGCCTCTCATTTCTGTCCCTGCACTCTCCTGCTGCACCCTGGGGCTGTCATTCCACTCCGTCGCCTCTCATTCCTGTCCCTGCACACTCCTGCTGCACCCTGGGGCTGTCATTCCACTCTGGGACATGTCATTCCAGTCCCAGAACACTCCTGGAACACCCTGGGGCTGTCATTCCACTCTGGAACATGTCATTCCAGTCTCCAGAAACTCCTGCAGCACCCTGGAGCTGTCATTCCACTCCGTGGCCTCTCATTACTGTCCCTGCACACTCCTGCTACACCCTGGGGCTGTCATTCCACTCTGGGACATGTCATTGCAGTCCCAGAACTCTCCTGGAGCACCCTGGGGCTGTCATTCCACTCTGGGACGTGTCATTCCAGTCCCAGAACACTCCTGGAGCACCCTGGGGCTATCATTTCACTCTGGGACATCTCATTCCAGTCCCAGAACACTCCTGGAGCACCCTGGGGCTGTCATTCCACTCTGGGACATGTCATTCCAGTCCCAGAACACTCCTGCTGCAGCCTGGGGCTGTCATTCCACTCAGTGACCTCTCCTTTATGTCCCTGGACTCTCCTGCTGCACCCTGGGGCTGTCATTCCACTCCGTGTCCTCTCCTTCCTATCCCTGTACTCTCCTGCTACACCCTGGGGCTGTCATTCCACTCTGTGGCCTCTCATTCCTGTCCCTGCACACTCCTGCTGCACCCTGGGGCTGTCATTCCCACTCCGTGGCCTCTCATTCCTGTCCCTGAACTCTCCTGCTGCACCCTGGGGCTGTCATTCCCACTCCGTGGCCTCTCATTCCTGTCCCTGCAAACTCCTGCTGCACCCTGGGGCTTTCATTCCCACTCCGTGGCCTCTCATTCCTGTCACTGCACTCTCCTGCTGCACCCTGGGGCTGTCATTCCCACTCCGTGGCCTCTCCTTCCTGTCCCTGTACTCTCCTTCTACACCCTGGGGCTGTCATTCCACTCTGTGGCCTCTCATTCCTGTCCCTGCACACTCCTGCTGCACCCTGGGGCTGTCATCTCCACTCCGTGGCCTCTCATTCCTGTCCCTGAACTCTCCTGCTGCACCCTGGGGCTGTCATTCCCACTCCGTGACCTCTCATTCCTGTCCCTGCAAACTCCTGCTGCACCCTGGGGCTTTGCCATTCCACTCCGTGGCCTCTCATTCCTGTCACTGCACTCTCCTGCTGCACCCTGGGGCTGTCATTCCACTCCGTGGCCTCTCCTTCCTGTCCCTGCACTCTCCTGTTGCTCCCTGGGGCTGTCATTCCACTCTGGGACATGTCATTCCAGTCCCAGAACACTCCTGGAGCTCCCTGGGGCTGTCATTCCACTCTTGTACATGTCATTCCACTCCCAGAAAACTCCAGCAGCACCCTGGGGCTGCCGTCTCCACTCCGTGGCCTCTCATTCCTGTCTCTGCACACTCCTGCTGCACTGGGGCTGTCATTCTACTCTGGGACATGTCATTCCATTCTCCGGAAACTCCTGCAGCA
>JAPDNY010001717.1:0-13403 GCA_029375565.1 Gekko gecko | reverse complement strand
CTTCCTAAGACTGCAGCACAATCCGCTTTTCACTCCTATCCCTTCTCACACGGGCTACATGAGTCGTATGCCCCCCCCCTTTACCGGGCTACTGCTCTGCTCAGCAGGCAATGGATTTGCATAAACAGGGAAGTCATATAAAGCTGCAACGCAAACAGCAGAACAAAGTCTGAGTCCAGCAGCCCTCTAAGACCAACAAAGTCTTATTTTGAGTGAAAAGCTTTCATGTGAGTGCACACTCTCTCCGATGACTTCTCAGTTCTTCAGATATCTGAGGCAGTGTGCAGGCACATGACAGCTTTCACCCAGAATAAAACCTTGTCGGTCTTAGAGGTGTGCCCAGGCTCCAGCTTCAGTCTTAGAGGTGTGCCTAGACTCAAATTATGATACCTCCTCCTGCTGTCCCAGCTGCTTACCAGCTGCTGCCACTGAGAGTGCCGACTTATCTTCTGTCGGGGTCGGGCTCACGAGAAAATCGTCCGCGTTTGTGATCTGAAGTCTTTTCGTGGAAGTCACCAATGCACCTGTGGAAGTTTGGGGAGAGGAGGATTTAGAGAGGCACAAGAAGGGACAAAGAATTTGAATAAGAATTACATCACCTACAGCTCAGGTTGCCAACCTCCAGGTGGGGCCTGAGGATCTCCTGGAATTACAACTGATCTCTAGACAACAGAGCTTAGTTCCCCTGGAGAAAATGGTTGCTTTGGGGGTGGGCGCTATGGATTTATACCCTGGTGAGGTCATCCCCAAACCCTCCCCTCCCCAGGTTCCGCCCCTCAATCTCCAGGAATTTTTGTACTTAATGGTCAAAAAATAAAAAGTAAATCATAGTGGGTTTTTTTAAAAAAACAACCTTGCACATTTGCATCAAGCTTGACACCAAAATAAACAAGCCTTCGCTAAGCGTTTCCCATTGGTTGGACAGCAGTGGAAGAGCTGCCAACTCCCAGAGCTGAAAATGGCTCAGGGTCTGGACCCCTTCAGTTGCTACCATACTGGTCTTGGGGTCTAATTGGCCTCACCATCAGGCCCGTGACCAGGATTCTGTGGCTTGTGGGGCAAATTTTTTTTCTGGTGGGGCTGACATTTTCAGTGCCGAAACAAAAGCCATTTAGCCAGTAGAAAGGGGTTACCAGGATAGATCTCTAAATTCCAAGCTGGCAACCACTTTAGATGACAGTTCTCAGCTGCTGCAAGTTAATCACTTCCACCAGCCTAAGTGTCATGGTTCGGGGTGCAGGGCCAGATAAGAGCAAGGAAGTCAAGGCACAGTCCAGGATCACGAGCCGGGCAAACCAACCAACCAGGAAAACCAAGTCCAGAGTGCAGGGCAAAAGCAGGGTGGTCAGGATGCAGTCCGAAGTCAAGAGCCAGGCAGACAAACCAACCAGGGAAGCCAAGTCCAAAACACAAACCATCAGAGTTGTCAAGAGTCAAGAGTTCGGGAGTCAAAGGTCCAAGGTGCAGGTTTGAGTGTAGTCGTGCAAGCCGAGGTCAAGGAGCCGAGGATGTCGAGACAGGAACCGGGAATCAGGAACACGAGCGAGGAAGCACAAAGCTTCGTCGAAGTGACTAGTTGCTAGCACAACTTGCCAGCGTGAGTGCGAGGGCTAAATAGCTCACTAAGCTGCCAGCAATTAGCGCACCCCAAGCACGTCCCAGTTCCTGCTAGTACTCAGGGCTGAACGAGTGTCTGTGGTGCATGCATGCCTCTCGCCGCCGGGCTGCCATGTCCCGTTGGTGCTGTTCTCACAAGTGGGAAACCGGTGAAGGCGAATTGGGGGGAGTGCTGACTAGGCGGGAATCTGCCTCAGCTGTTGCTGGGACTGCCTCCGAACTCTCTGTGCTGTCCGGCCTTGGGAGCTCATCCCCAGCAGCACTTAGCTCCTCCGCTGGAACTGTGGGCTCGGATTCAGCAGGAGCCATGACACTAAGCAACAGTTCTGATAACAAGCCAGCAGGTGAGGTTGATGACTTCTATAGTCAAGAAAGCAGAATCTGGAGGAGAGGGATCCGGTCTCAACGACAGAGGGTGTGTGAGGAGTTAGCTCTCCCACTCTCTGATCCATGTACCTTCTTTAGGCTATGTTCAACACCTCAAACTCCCTCCTGTAGAGAGGGGTTTGGTAGGGGAATTTCTAGACTTAAGAATGAGAGGGTGGCGACTCTCTCAACTTAACTAGAACTCCCGAAACGAAGAGGTGAAGTGGAGCGCGGACGAGACTTTGAAAGTCACGACGAGCACAAGGGGAGCCCTGAGGATTCTACAGGGTCGGAAAGGAGCAACCCTACAAAGAAGAGCGCTAGTTTACAAAACAAAGCTAAGTAGTATTCAATTTACCTCAATTAAAATTCGGGGAGGAGTAGGAACTGAGCCAGAAGCTAACAGGTCCTTCAATTGCAAATTTAATCCATAATGCAAGCGGCTAGTGAAATAATTAACTGGATAAATAAAGCTAGTTAAATTCAAAACAGAAGGACTGTTTAAATGTAAATGCAGCGTTAAGGTTGGGTATTACAGTGTTGTCTTTTGTCTCCCTGTTGCTTTTTGGGCCAAAATTCGCGACTGTCCCTTTAAACTTGAGTGCTGGATGACAAGGCTTTTTGTGAGAGTTGAGGGAGAGGCAGCTGCAGCGGCGCGGGACAGACAACGCACTGGGAAGTGGAGACGAGACTACAGGACTACAGGACAACGTATCTAGAGAGCGACGAAAACAGTGGAGTGAAAGGCGGAGGGAAGCAGTGGAACGATCAGAGCGACACGGAGAAAGGCGGAGGGAGCTGGTAGAGCGATACTGAAGAATAAAACAGAGGGAAATGAGAGTGAAGATCAAAGGCTGTGTCATTGAAGACTGGTGATATTGAAAAGGGCTGAGGCGAGAGTGGTGGGACGCAGCAAGGAGTGATTACAGTGGAGAGTGGAGGCAGGGGGACAGGGAAATAAACTGAAGCTGGAAAAGGGAAGAGTACAACATTGGATGTGTTGGCTTCCGGTCGGAGTAAAATGGCGAATTGACACACTTTGCGAGTTGTGCAGAGTGTACTGCGGCATCTGACGACAGTCTGGGCTCTATCGGACCCAGCGCAGCACTCTCCAGGCGGGAGAGTGGCAAGCAAGCAGCGAAGCCTGAGGGGGAGTTGAGATCGGTGGAGATAAGCTTCGGAGGAAGCTTGTTTACACTTTGATCTCCTTCCGTGAAGAGGGCAGTTGTAAATCAACTCTACAGATGCCAGCCGGGCTGAGAATTCAGCATAAATTCGCCATCTACCGATCTCTTTACCATCAAGATTAACATCGTTACAGAAGAAGCACCGCGAAAACCCCGAGATTACAAGCAAGGTAACAAACAAACAAACGAATAAGCGCTTACCGGTTTAAAGAAGATTGTGATATTGAAACGCACGGATTAGCGCTGAAACCTTTAAGGAACTATTCCGCTTGAATTAAAAGTAAAATGAAAGCTTTCCTTTAGAGATAAAGGCTGAAAAGTGACTTTGTTTTGCATTCCTGTGGTCAGCCAAGTCTAAACGTTACGTAGCAGAAACGAAACTAACTGTGACTCTGTGATACAGGAAGTGGGCTAGAGTGGAGATTTTAGAGGCTGTTGTGTTTGAAGCGGATGGACATTTTACTGTGTGACACTATCCTCATCGGAAGTCGGATTACAGAGACGGACAGAGGCACAGGAAGTTTGAAAGGAGCCTACTCTAGCCGGAAAACCATAGAGAAATTGCGCCCGACATTTTTGGGAGGACTAAAATTTAAAAAGTTATTTTCAAGCCGAAAATGTGTTTAAGCAAGTTATAAAGGTGGCGATTTGGCTTGAAGATTGCTAATATAAAGATTGATTAGCATTGAAGTGCCCTCCAAGACGGATTTGAGAACAAGACCCAGAGCTGCTTCATCACCCAGCCCAAGAATGACTGCAAAGGAAAAAAAGAGTGGCAAGCAGCTATGGAAGCGATGGAAAAACGGATGACCGAAGTGGTGCAGAATCTTGGAAAACAAATAGAATCACACCTTGGAAAACAAATAGAATCACAGTTGCAACAACAACTGCAAAGTCAATTGGAGCAAATAGAACAAGTGCAAGTTCAAGTACAGAAAAAAATATGGAAGAATTGAAAGAGCTGGTACTTACTGAAGTGTCAGGGATAAAAAAAGATACAGAAGAACTTAAAAAAGAAGTCAAAAGTCTGGTGACAAAATCTGAAGATATGGAACAAAAAGGTTAAAAAAACTCTGTCTGAAAATACAAGGCTGGAGACCATGATGGATTACAGGGCTACTCAGAATCACCTGAGATTGAGAGGGATAGAAGAGGAGGAAGATCAGGATCTACGGGCTCTAGTAATTAAGACATTGACAACTTATATAGGAGAAGATGAAGGAGATTTGGATGCAGACTTTGACTTGATTTACAGAGTAAATTCAGCTTATGCCAAAAGAAAGCAACTACCCAGAGATGTGATTGTTCAATTTGTGACAACAAAGATGAAGGAAGACGTTTTCAAGAAACAATTTACACAACCGTTGGAAATAAATGGAAAGAAAATAATAATTTTGAGAGAAATTCCGAGATTGATTCTACAAGACAGGAAGAAGTTCAAGAAATTGACAGACAGACTAAAAGAAATGAACATTAGGTTTAGATGGGAGATTCCATATGGACTTACATTTATGTATAACTCGGTGAGAACTACTCTTAAAACTGAAGGAGATTTATATAGATTTAAAGCGAGCAATCTGGACGATTTTAAAGATATTTAATCCAACACCATTATGGATTACAAATTTTTATCTTGGAACGTAATGGACTAAATTCACCAGGTAAAAGAAGACTGGTGAATCATTGGCTGGAGAAACAAAAATGTAATATAATTTGTTTACAAGAAACACATATAAGAAAACAAGACGACAAATATTTGATTAATAAAAAATTGGGAGAAGAATTTTATTCCTCAGCAGCTAATAAGAAAAAAGGAACAGTGATTTATATCTCAAAGGATTTGGATCCTAAACAAATTTTCTCGGACAAAGAAGGAAGGTATGTTGGCGTGGAAATATGGATGAATAGAAAAAGACATTGCTTGTAAATATATATGCACCCAATGGTGCAAAAGAGACTTTTTTAGTGACTTGACCAAAGAGTTGGAGTGTTTAAATTATGACCAAATTGTTCTTGCTGGAGACTTCAATGGTACAGTGAATAATACATTGGATAGAAAATCTAAAGCAAGTGGAGAGACAGTTGGAAAGTTACCAAAAAATTTCTTTCAACTGATGAAGCAAGAGAAACTGGAAGACGTTTGGAGGAAGTGGAATCCTAAGACTAAGGACTACACGTTTTATTCGAATAGACATAACTCCTTTTCTCGAATTGACATGATTTGGATGTCAGAGGAGATGGCGCAAAAAACTTATAAAATACAAATTTTACCGAAAACTAATTCTGATCATAATCCCTTACTTTGGATATCTAAAGCAAAACCTAAACAGCTATATTGGAGAATTAATGAAGATTTATTGGATCAAAAACAAATTAATGAAATCTTAAAAAAGGAAACGAAAAGTTTTTTTGAACTGAATTTGAATAAAGGTACGGACATACAAGTTGTATGGGATGCATGCAAAGCAGTAATGAGAGGTATGCTTATCTCTCTGAACTCCAAGGACAAAAAACAAAAGATCCAACAACAGAAAGACCTTCATGAAAAAATTCGACAAAAAGAAAAGGAATTAAAGAAAAGACCAGGGAAGAAGAAGATTATTAAAGAGATCCACTTTCTGCAAGATCAGCTGAATGTTTTACTAAACAGAGAATTATATTGGAATTTGAAGAAATTACAGCAAAAAGCATTTGAGGGGTGCAAACAAACCAGGAAAGTTTTTAGCATGGCAATTGAAAAATAGAAAAGAAAGGAATTTTATAACTAAGATTACTGAAGATGGAAAGGATGTTATGAGCTTGAATGGTATAAAAAGAGTTTTTTTTTAAATATTACGCCAAATTATTCAAAAAGAAAGGAATTGATCAACAGAGAATCAACAAATATTTGGAGACGATTGAAGTTCCAGAGCTGGGAAAACAAATTAAGGAATTATTAAATGGTTTAGTAACGAAAGAAGAAGTGACAATGGCGATAGAAGATGCAAAGTTGGGCAAGGCTCCAGGACCAGATGGCTTTACAGCAAAGTTTTATAAGAAATTTAAAGAGGAGCTAACCCCTATTTTAGTTCTTCTGTCGAATGAGATAAGAAAGACCAAACGGATCCCAGATTCATGGAAAGAAGCAAATATTTCATTGATACCCAAAGAAGGTTTGGATTTGACTCAAGTAAAGAATTATAGGCCAATATCGCTATTAAATAATGATTACAAATTATTTGCGAAAATAATTTCAGAGAGACTGAAAAAATATCTGAAAGATATAATAGCGGAAGAACAAGCTGGATTTTTACCAAACAGACAAATCAGAGACAATTTAAGAGTGGTGATAGATGCAATTGAATATTATGACAAGCATCCTGAAAAAGAAGTTGGATTCCTCTTCCTAGATGCGGAAAAAGCTTTTGACAACTTAAATTGGGAATTTATGCTGCAAGTTATTGAAAAAATGGATATTGGACAGTCCTTTTTAAATATGATTGTGGCAATATATTCAGAACAAAAAGCGGCTTTGAATATAAACAAAGAAAAGACGGACTTCTTCCAAGTCCAAAAGGGAACACGTCAAGGCTGCCCGTTATCCCCGTTGTTGTTTATTTGGATACTGGAAATATTATTGACAGCGATAAAAAAAGATAACAGTATTGAAGGACTTACAGTGAAAGGTTTTGTCTATAAATACAGGGCATTTGCAGATGATGTAATGTTTATGATTCAAGTCCCAATCGAGAAAATACCACAACTGATGGAAAAAATTGAAGAATTTGGTTCAGTTGCGGGATTTTATGTTAATAAAAGTAAAACCAAAGTGATGTGCAAAAATATGACGAAACAAAGACAAACAGAACTTCAAGAGAAAATTCAATGTGAAGTAGTTACAAAGACCAAATATCTTGGAATTGAATTAACCATGAAAAATATTGACTTGTTTAAAAACAATTATGAAAAGGTGTGGCACAAGATTCAGCAAGATATGAAGAAATGGGACACTTTGAATTTATCATTGATGGGAAGAATCGCGACTGTAAAAATGAATATTTTACCGCGTTTGATGTATCTATTTCAGACTATTCCAGTACTAAAACAAAGGAAAGTATTGGATTCGTGGCAGAAAGAATTATCCAAATTCGTATGGGCAGGAAGAAAGCCAAGGATTAAAATGAAAATTTTATGTGATGCAAAGGAAAGAGGAGGTCTACAACTACCAAATCTAAGACTGTACTATGATGCCGTCTGTTTAACATGGTTGGAACAGTGGATTAATTTGGAGAATAAGAAGCTATTGGCCCTGGAAGGGCATGATAACAAATTCGGATGGCATGCATATTTATGGTATGGAAAAGTAAAATGGACAAATTTTTTAAACACCACTTTGTAAGAGAATCACTGTTCGAGACATGGATGAGATATAGAAAATTCTTCTCAGAAGAAAGACCACTTTGGATTGTACCAGCTGAAGTGATCAATCCATATTCAAGAAATCAAGGACTAGACTGGCTACCTTATAAAAATCTTTTAAAATCTGAAGGGAAAAAATTTGTGTTAAAAGATAGATTTGATGTTGAATTTGAATATGATTGGTTGAAGTATAGACAGATTTATGATTTATTTAAGACCGATAAAAGAGAACATGGTTTTAGAGAAAAGAATATTGAAATTGAAACTGTATGGCTTGAGAAAGATAAAAAAATGATTTCTAAACTGTATAAGGTGCTATTGAAATGGTATACTGAGGATGAAGTTGTAAAAGAGCAAATGATAAAATGGGCTGTAAATGTTAATAATGAGATATTAATGACATCTTGGGAATACTTGTGGAAAAAGTCGATGAAAATTTCAACTTGCGTAAATGTTAAAGAGAATTGTTATAAAATGATGTACAGATGGTATATGAGTACAACATTGGATGTGTTTGATGTGAGGGCCAGAAAGGCGGAAGTGACTAAGGTGAGAAAGAGAAAAGGAATTACTAAGACCTTAAAGAGATAGTTTGGACTATTTACAATAATTAAAGACTCAAAGGGTGATTAAAGATATTAAGAGCCCAGGAACAGATAGAAAGGAGAGGAAAATAGTAGATACTAGTAGGGTATTTGTTGGTAAAGGGAAGGAAGATAGAGAGTTAAGGGAGAAAGAAAGTGTCAAACACCTAGGGTAGCCAAACGGGGGGGGGGAAGGAACAAACTATAATATTAACATAATAAGGAATTAAAAATTAGAATAATACAAAATAAAAGTGGAGGATTTATGGCCACAGGCTCCTCAAATACTAGAAGAACATCAATTCCTCCCCCAGCCAGGTAGGAAACATAAACTTGTTAAAGCAAAGCACAATGAGTATCCCACAGGCAACCATGAAAGAACTGAATAAGATGATACAAGAGAGTGTTACACAAGCAATCAAACAGACAATAGAAATGACCCTACCATCTTTAATTAAAAATGAAATAGAACCATTGAAGAATAAAATGGATGAGATAACCTCGCAAATTAATATAGAAACACAAGAAATTAAGAAACAAATACTGGACAATAAACAACAAATAATGAAAATGGCTACCAAACAAGGAAAATTTAAAGAAAAATTACAAGATTTAGATTTTGAAATTTTAGAATTAAAAGCAAAAAATGAAAGAATAGAGGATACTCTTATAAATTTTGAAATGGACAAAGCAGCAAAAATAATAAGATGCCAAATATCCCCGAAAATATTGAAAAAAAACTTAAAGATGAATTAGCACAAAATATAGCGGAACAATTACAGATTGATACAAAAGAAGAAATAATGAATAATATTGAAGACATATATAGAAGGAACTCCTCATATGCAAGACAACATAAACTCCCCAGGGAGGTCCACGTGAAATTTTTTAGGAAGGATATGAAAGAGAAAATTCTTAAGGCTACATATGAAAGTAAAGTTACTATCCAAGGAGAAGAAATTAAATTCTTAAAAGAAGTCCCCTGGAAAGTAAGGGAAAGAAGAATTCCATATACCAAATTGACGAATTTACTGAAAAATAACGGAATTGTATTTCGATGGTTGATCCCTGAAGGGGTACTCTTTTCATATGATAGTAGGAGACAAAAGATAGACTCAACCTTTAAAGTTGAAAACTTTCTTGAAAAATATGGAGAAGAGCTAGGACTCCAAAAAGAAGAGGAAAGGGAGGAAAGTAAAGAGTCAGAAGAAGAGGAGGAAAGCAGAGAACAAGAAGCAGCAGCAGCCTCAGAAACTATTACAAAGAAGGGGAAGAAAAAAACAAATAAACCGTCCTACCAGATCTTAACTAGGTTTAAATACAAAAACAAAGGAAGAAATAATAAGAAATAAAAATGGCGCAGACTAGGAAACTTAAAATTTTATCTATTAACATTAACGGGCTGAATAGCCCGCAAAAAAGAAGAAGAATGTTTCAGCAATTAAATAAAAACAAAGCGGACATCGTGTGTTTACAAGAAACCCATATAAAGAGAGATGATACTAAATATTTGGAGAATAAAAACTGGGAAGGGCATTTATAGCTTCAGATCAAAAAAAGAAAAGAGGGGTCGTGACTTATGTGAATGATAAATTGAATCCCAAAATGTTTTATACATCCAAAGATGGTAGAATTGTAGCAGTAGTTATAACAAGGAATGGTAAAGAGACTTTGATAATTAACATTTATGCGCCCAATCAAAATCAAGAGATCTTTTATAAAGAAATACAGACAGTTTTGAATCTGAAGGAATTTGACCACATATGTTTATTAGGGGACTATAATGCGGTAGTAGACTCAGAAATAGATAGAAAAAGTAAAAGAAAAAAGACCAAAACAGGCTTATTAATATCTAAGACCTTTCGTAAAATAATAGAAGAATTTAATCTGGTTGACGCTTGGAGAACTAGGAACTTTTTAAAAAGGGACTATACATATTACTCATCTAGACACAGTTCATGGTCACGAATTGACATGGTTTGGATATCTTTAAACATGACCCATGAATTAGTAGAGTGTGAAATCTTGCCAAATACGTTTGCGGATCATAATCCTATTAGCTTAACATTAAGAGAGGACTCAAAAAAAATAGATGGACCATGAACTTAGGCTTGCTTCGTGACCAGGAATTTGTAAGAAGAACCAAAGAAGAGATATTGGAATTTTTTAAAAGAAATATACAATCTGATATACAAATGGGAATAGTTTGGGATGCATTTAAAGCTTTTATTAGAGGATGGTTTATTAACCAGAATGCATGGAAAAACAAACAAACCAAAAGGGAATATGAAAGTCTGGTGGAGGAAATAAAGGTAGAGGAAAACAAAAGGAAAAAAGATACAAAGGTTACAGGCCATAAAGTTAAATTACAGCTTCTCCACCACAAATTGAATATAATCCTGAATAACAAAATAGCTAGGAAAATAGAATTTACTAAACAATATTATTTTGAAAATATAAACAAGCCTAATAGACGGTTAGCCTACAAACTCCGTAAAGAAAGAGAGAAGCGCATTATTGTAAAGTTAAAGGATAGGAAGGGAGAAGAAAAATTTAACATACAAGAAATTAAAAGCATAGTTGAAGAATATTATCAGGACCTCTACTATCAAGAGCCCCAAGAAGAAAGGAAAATTAAAGAATATTTAGAAACTGGAAATTACATCAAATTTAATACGCAACAAAAAAAAGTTTTAAATAATACAATCTCAATGAACAAGATTGTAGAAGCAGTTAAAAGACAAAAAGGAAAAAGACACCAGGTCCCGACGGTATTCCGGTGGAATTTTATCAGATATTTCAGGAACAGGTAGATATGCCGCTTAAGGATCTGTTTCAAAAAATTGGAAAGTCAGAAAAGGTGCCGGACTCATGGAACCATGCACTAATTACATTAATACCTAAGCCAAATTCGGAGGATTCCCAAATTAAAAACTATAGACCCATATCCTTATTAAACGCGGACTATAAAATATTTGCAAATATATTAGCCAATAGGTTGAAGAAAGTATTATCACAAACAATACATCAAGACCAGATGGGATTTTTGCCGAAGAGGCAAATAAAAAATAATATGCGTTTAGTCATTGATATTCTGGAATATTATGAGGCACACCCGGATAAAGAAAGTGTACTGATGTTTTTGGACGCAGAAAAAGCGTTTGACAACTTATCCTGGAACTTTCTACTGCAGAAGTTAGAGATAGCGGATTGCGGAGGACAGTTTTTATCCAGGATAAACGCAATTTATGCAACGCAGTATGCTAAAATTTTAGTAAATGGAGACACTACAAACAATGTAAGAATCTACAACGGTGTTAGACAGGGATGCCCGTTGTCTCCGTTATTGTTCATCTTTGCTTTAGAGTCACTAAATAATTCAGTAAGAAATAATAATTTGATAAGGGGTCTAAGAATTAAAGGGCAGGAATTCAAGCTCTTGGCATTTGCCGATGATCTGTTATTTATAATGGAAAACCCTAAAAAATCAATTAAAACACTGATGGAAGTGGTTCAAATATATGGACAGGTAGCTGGCCTTAAGATAAATTATAATAAAATGAAACTCTTACTTAAAAATTGCGACCTCAATACTGCACAAGAAATTCATGAAATATCACATATGGAGATAGTAAAAAAAGTAAAATATTTAGGTGTCTATCTAACCAACAGAGCTAGTTCGTTAATAAAAGATAACTACTATAAATTATTGGAAGATATTAAGAAAGATCTTCTAAGATGGAAGGAATTACCGCTATCCTTTATGGGTAAAATAGCAGCGATTAAAATGAATATACTGCCTAGGTTTTTATTTTTAGCTCAAAATATTCCTATATTAAAGAACTTGAAATTTTTTAATGAACTAGATAAGATTACCAGAAAGTTCATTTGGCACTCCAAAAGCGCAAGAATTAAATTAAAAGTTCTCCAAGACAAAAAGGAAAAAGGAGGGATGGGAGTACCGAACTGGAAACTATACTATCAGGCATGTGCACTGACCTGGATAAGAGAATGGATCCTGCTAGAAGATGCGAGAACATTAGCGTTAGAGGGCCATGATCTCTATATGGGTTGGCATTCATATGTGTGGTATGACAAAGAGAAAATACATTCGATTTTTAATCAGCATGTAATAAGAGGCGCATTAGGTAAAATTTGGAAGGAGATAAAAGAAAAATTCTATAGGAAAACTCCAAGATGGGTGTCACCATTGGAGGCTTTTGTGAAACCTTCACTCCTGACAGCAAGCAAAAAAGTCAATTATAACATTTTGTTAGAAAAAAATGATAACTTTAAAAACAGAAGAAAAATTGAGAGAGGAATACCAAATTAAATATCATGGTGGGAATCTACACTGCTGCGTAGATAGATATGGTAAAGATAAGTTAATGGGATTTGGGAATAGGAACACCCAACTTGACAGGATCTGGTTATCATCCAGTGATAAACTAATCCAGAAACTCTACAGATTTTTATTAGAGGATTATGAGCTGGATGAAAGTGTTAAATCTGTTATGGTCTCCTGGATGCAAGATATAGGTAAAATAATTGAAATTGAACAATGGAATACAATCTGGAAAACTGCAAAATTTATGAGAGCCATCGCTTATAAAGAGAATATATACAAATTGTTTCACAGGTGGTATTGGTCCCCAGATAAAATTGCAAAATGCTTTCCGCAAAATTCTAACAAATGTTGGAAATGTAAATCTAATGTGGGGACCTTTTACCACATGTGGTGGAAATGCAGGAAAATACAGTCATATTGGAAAATGGTACATAAAGTTATTTACGAAATATTAAATTTAGAGGTGGTCTTACTACCTGAAATATATTTATTAAATATTATTCCCAAAGGTTATAATAAGCAAGACACATATTTGTTAGTATATATTATAACTGCTGCAAGAATGTTAGTGGCCAAAAATTGGAAAATGGATAATCCCCCCTCAAAGGAAGACTTAATTGTGAAGTTGTTAGAGTTAGCGCAAATGGACAATTTGAGTTTAATACTTCAGGCTAAAGACTATAAAGTACAAGATGAAAGATGGTTAAGGGTTTACAACTGGATAAAACATGTCAAAAATATAAAATAATGTTTCTGTTTTATTTCCTTCGTGTTGGTAAAAGACATGTTAAAGATTCTACGACTCTAAAATTGTATGAAATCGTTAGTAATGTAATGCTTGTAATATGGTGGAAAATGTGGAAATAAATAAATTATATATAAAAAAAAAGCAAACACTTAGGC
>JAPDNY010001716.1:0-13408 GCA_029375565.1 Gekko gecko | reverse complement strand
ATTCCATCAAGATCTTCCTGTACAGATTTTAACTGTCATCAAACCAAGTAGAACTGTGTGACAGTAAGTCTAGACCTGCCCAAACCCAACCTTCATGTTTTCATCTGATCTCCTCCCAGTTTGGTTCAAGGAGTGGATTCTTCTGAGAACAGCTTAATTTTTTTCTTAATGTTACCTGTCTACTAGTGATACATGCCCTATGGTTAGGGTTGCCAACTCCATCTTGGGAAATTCCTGGAGATTTGGAGCAGTAGTTGAGAAGGAAGAATTTGAATACGGGAGTGAGCTCTGCAGGCATGTGATGCTATAATGTCTACCCTCCAAATCTGTCATTTTCTCCAGGGGAACTGATCTGTGAAGTCTGGTGATCAGTTATAACTTCAGGTAAATGCCCAGTTGCAGCTGGAGGCTGGCAACCCTACACTATAGTTTAGATATCAGGTGTACAGCAAGGATTTTTCCTTCTAAGAGTTTTCTGTACACTATGAGTACTGTATGAAATAGTGTGAACTTACTGAAGAATTATCGAAACGAAGATCAAAATCCGGAGTCTTTGTCCATTTTGTCTGTGTACCATTTATGGACTTGTACTATTTATGGACCTGCACACTATATGATGTAATTTGGTTTCATTGATATATGTGGTCCCCTATTATATAAATTGACCTTGTGCATAACTTCTTGAGCACTTGTGGTCCGCGTTATTTGTGCAGTGCTTGCTTATTTGCTCAGACTAAAGGCAACTGTGTCAGATCTGATTTGTAAATTGTCTTGAAGACCTAAATAATGAGAAGGTGAGGTAGGAATCTTTTACACAATAAAATAAATCTTACCCATAAAGCCTCTGTTTTAACCCCTTATCCACACCACAATTGTAAGTATAACTGCTTTTTCCCATCCATCCCTTGACATTCTTGTTCATCCCACTAACTCACTTTCCTTTGTCATCCTACCATCAATGTTTTGATTGTAAACACTACAGAGGCAGCAACCAATGCTCCCTCTAAGCTCCTGTGAGTCCCTGGAGTCCTGTGAGCAAAATTTCTACTTTGTGAGCTACCAGCATTAAAGTTGTGAGCAAACAGGTGATTTGGCTACTGCATAAATCAGTTTGCTCTAGAGCCCTCCTTCCTGAGCCAAGACAAAAATGTGTGAGGTAGAGACTAAAAAACTGAGCTAGCTCACACTAACTCAGCTTAGAGAGAACACTGGCAGCAACCTGCCTTTTTGGTTGTGGAACTCTGTGAAGCATGATCTGTATCATAACATTTATTAATAAATTATAAATCCTGCTTAGAATTCCTGCTTAGGCAGAAGATAATATTAGGCAGAAGATAATATTGGAATACTGTTTTCTCTATCTCAGGTGGTATCCACTAATTGCTTATTTTGTCTAACAGCTGACCTGGATAGCCCAGGGAAGCCTGATCTTATCAGATCTCGGAAGCTAAGCAGGGCCAACCCTGGCAAGTATTTGGATGGGAGACCTCCAAAGAATACCAAGGCCAGGAGGGAGAGACAGGCTATCAAGCCATTTCTCTGACTATCCTCCATGCCCCAGTAGGAGTCACCAGAGGTTGCCATGCCTGGAAATGCACACACACAAAATGCAACCCACCCCCCCAAAAAATCTTAAAATTAAAATAAATAGAAGTGTTGCCATTTTACAATAGTTATGAAAGGCCGCTTTTTGCATCTTCCCTACTTTGGCAGAATTTGCTTTTGCTCTCCTGGTAAGATAGATTTCTCATATTCTATTGGAATGTCCATTATATTCCAACCTAAGATGTCATTTAATTTTACAATGGTTGGTGAATTTCTATAATTCTACTCCAAGCTGAACTGCAGGCTGTGGAAGGTCAGTAGTTCAGCAGTTCGAGACCCAGGTGCCACATGATGGAGTGAGCTCCTGTCTCTAGTTCCAGCTCCTGCCAACCTAGCAGTTAGAAAGCAAGAAATTGCAAGTAGATAAACAGGTACCACTTCAGTGGGAAGGTAACAACATTCCGTGCACCTTAGTGTTTAGTCATGCCGGCCACATGGCCACGGCAACGTCTTCAAACAGCGCTGGCTCTTCAGCTTTGAAACGGAGATGAGTACTGCAACCCTAGAGTCGGATTCAACTGGCTTTCGAGCAAGAGAACCTTTACCTTTACCTTTACTCCAAGCAGAGAAGTCCCCTTCCTACTCTCAAATCAAACTACTAATATAGCTTTGGATGTTGTAAAAAAATCGTACTCTTTTTGTCTTTTGGGAAATACAAATGAAATTTCAGATTGTTATACTGCTCAAAGCACTGAGTCATACAGCTTTTACTGGACAAAGGAAAGGAAAAGAAGTGTCTCCAATGCATTCTCACACAGCCTAGCTTTAAGGTACAGGTGAGCACACATGTTGAATAGTAACATGCTAGTCCGTTTTCTGTGGCACACCCAGTTCTCCATCCAGGCAGGTAAGGTGAGTGCCTGTGGCACTGGCCATGCCCATGGGGATGCCAGTGCTGGAAAAAGCAATGGGTATAGCTTATACCTGATATCACCTCCCAGACTCACACAACCTTTACAGGGTTCAAGACAATTTATTTATTTGGTTTGTTACAATTCATTCATTCATTCATTCGATTTCTATCCTACCCTCCCCGCAAGCAGGCTCAGAGCAGCCTACAAAGTCACATAAAGATCATGACTAAAATAAGAATAAAGAGAATTTAACAATAAAATTCACATTAAAATCAACCATGCAGCAAACCAGAGTGAACTTGCCTTGATAACAAAGCTCAGATGGAAGCGTTTCAGAGTGTCACAGCTGGATAGTTTGCTAGACTACGAAAATCAGTGCTGTCAGAAGGAGACCTTGATAGATTTGGACATCCGATGCCTCAACCGAAAGCCCGGCAGAACAGCTCTGTTTTACAGGTCCTGCTGAATTGTAACAGATGGCGCAGGTCCCTGATCTCAAATGAGAGCTTGTTACACCAGGCAGGGGCAAGGACCAAAAAAGCCCTGGCTCTGGCTGAGGCTAATCGGATGTCCTTTGGGCCCGGGACAGCTAAAAGATGTTGATCCCTGGAGCATAAGGCTCTGCGGGGCACATATGGGGGGAAGCAGTCCTGAAGATATGCAGGTCCCTGGCTGCACAGGGCTTTGAAGGTTAACACTAAAACCATGAACTGGACCCAGTACTCTACTGGCAGCCATTGCAGTTGGTGTAGCATGGGCTGAATGCACACCCACACAGACATTGTCATCAACACCCTTGCTGCTGCATTCTACACTAGCTACAGTTTCTGGGTCAACTACAGGGTAGCCCCACGTAAAGCAAGTTACAGTAATCCAATCTGGTAGTGACCATTCTATGGGTCACTGTAGCCAAGTCCTGAGAAGTGACAGGGAACCAGTTGCCCGACAAGCTGGAGGTGATAAAGGGCTGATTGAGAAACGGTGGGAACCTGGGCCTCCATAGAAAGGGAAGCAACCAGGACCACCCCTAAACTCTTCACCCTTGGCGACAGCACCAACGGTTTCCCATCGAGGGTTGGGAGTTGGATTCCTGATCCCAGGATCCCTGTCTTCATTGGATTCAGTTTCAGTCAACTCTTTTGAAACTATCCAGTCACAGCCTGTAATGCTCTGTTCAATAACTTTGGAGCAGAGTCCATCCATCTGTCCATCAACAGACAGAGCTGGGTATCATCAGCATATTGATGACAACCCAGCCTATACTTCCAGGCCAGCTGGGTGAGGGGGCACATATAGATGTTAAACAGCATCGGGAAGAGGATAGCTCCCTGCTGCACATCACATATTAGTAGATGTCACTGGGACAACTCCTCCCCAAATGCTACCCTCTGTCCCCAACCATAAAGGAAGGCCATTGTAAGGCAGTCCCCCATATTCCAACGCCGGTGAGATGGTGGGCCAAGAGATCATGAAGCAAGAGGTCAAGAAGCAACAGCAGCGCCAACCCACCTCAATCGAGGTGTCTCCAAAGGTCATCCATGAGGGTGACCAGTGCAGTCTCCATCCCGTGGCCAGGGCGAAAGCCAGACTGGAAGGAATCCAGGATAGCAGCATCATCCAAGAAAACCTGGAGGTGCTCTGTCACCACCCTCTCCACTAGCCCCTGATGTTATGGCAGTACTGCTGAGATTCGGCTTGATATCACCATGTGTGATCAACCACAGCTTGTGTCTCCCTCCTCGTTTACCAGCACACCAATACCTGCATAGGTAGATGTTGATTTTTTTTCACTTAAAGCCTGTCCTTTGTGATCAATCCCACACAACAGTCATCAAACTGGTCCAGCAAGTTTCCAGTGTTGCATGTCCCAAGAAATGTCAGCAAGATGTGCACAATTTAAACCACAGAGCCATCATAAAGCTGGGGGAAAACAATATTGTCAAAACATCATGGGGCAAAAAAGCTTTCTATTTTTTAAAGCAGGGAGTCAGAAAAAGCAGCAGTTTATTAGGCGACTGGTCATGCAAAATAATCCAAAGGAACACTCAACCACCAACCCTCAAACAACTATACACTGCACTATCAAATGAGATGGCAGCACCTGCAGCTGAAAGAGGTTGCTATAACACTTCAGGCTGTAGGTGGTGGATGTTGGTTTTGAATACTCCACCACAATAAATAATAACTGTTACTGATAAAAACTGTGTGAGATCTGGATGTTATTGGGAGAATTGCATGGGGATTAGTTGATTATGTGGAAAATAGGGCAAAAATGTCTTTAACTCTTTCTGGACTGCATCTAATTAACACATAGGAGAGAAAGGTACCAGCTTTGACATTACTTACTATGGAAGTTTTATATGCAGAGAACCATTTTTTAAAAAACTGATTCCTTGCCTTGCAGTCTAAATGGAAACAATCCAATCTACCATCCCATTCGGTCACATGTGTAGGCCAGATTTATATTAGGACTGGAGGTGGGGGGCAGGGATGATGGTCAGAGAATAGTATTATTTCTTTACAGGCCCTAGTCTCTAGCAAACGGCACCAGGTTGAGGCTGGGACACTGGAACAGGGAAGAATGTCCTCTGGGAAAGGTGGCAAAGGAAGTGCCAGAAGAGCAGCAGCCTTTTTGTCTCTTCTCAACCGTGCTTCATTTTGCTGGAGTTTCTTCCAGGCAAGATTTGAATACAGAGAGTAGGAGGGGATAGCCCTTTCTGTTGAATTCCCTGTCAGTCCCTTTTGCCTCGGCTGGTTGACAAAGTGAACATAAGAACATAAGAGAAGCCAATGTTGAATCAGGCCAATGGCCCATCTAGTCCAACACTCTGTGTCACACAGCGGCCAAAATATACCAGGGGCCATCAGGAGGTCCAGCAATGGGGCCAGGGCACCAGAAGCCCTCCCACTGCTGCCCCCTCCAACACCAAGAATACAGAGCATCACTTGCCCCAGACTGAGAGTTCCCATCTATACCCTGTGGCTAATAGCCACTGATGGACTTCTGCTCCATATGTTTATCTAATTCCCTCTTGAAACTGTCCATGCTTGCAGCTGCCACGACCTCCTGTGGCAGTGAATTCCATATGTTAATCACTCTTTGGGTGAAGAAGTATTTCCTTTTATCTGTTCTAACCCGACTGCTCAGCAATTTCATAGAGTGCCCACGAGTTCTTGTATTGTGAGAAAGGGAGAAAAGTACTTCTTTCTCAACCTACTCAATCCCATGCATAATCTTATAAACCTCGATCATGTCACCTCTCAGCCGTCGTTTCTCCAAGCTAAAGAGCCCCAAGCATTTTAACCTTTCTTCATAGGGAAGGTGTTCCAACCCTTTTATCATTCTAGTTGCCCTTCTCTGCACTTTTTCCAATGCTATAATATCCTTTTTGAGATGTGGTGACCAGAACTGTACACAGTACTCCAAATGAGGTCGCACCAATGATTTATACAGGGGCATGATGATACTGGCTGATTTGTTATCAATTCCCTTCCTAATAATCCCCAGCATAGCGTTGGCCTTCTTTATTGCAGCTACACATTGTGTAGACATTTTCAGCGAGCTATCCACTACCACTCCAAGATCTCTCTCTTGGTCCGTCTCTGCCAGATCAGACCCCATCAACGTGTATTTATATTTAGGATTTTTGGCTCCAATGTGCATCACTTTGCACTTGGCCACATTGAACTCCATTTGCCACGTTGACGCCCACTCACCCATCCTCAACAGATCCCTTTGGAGTGCCTCACAATCCTCCCTGGTTTTTACCACCCTGAACAACTTCGTGTCATCTGCAAATTTAGCCACTTCACTGCTTACTCCCAATTCCAAATCGTTAATAAACAAGTTAAAAAGCATCGGACCGAGTACTGATCCCTGTGGTACCCCACTGCTTACCACCCTCCACTGAGAAAGTTTCCCATTTATACTCACTCTCTGTTTCCTATTTATAAGCCAGTTTTTGATCCACAAGAGGACTTGTCCTTTTATCCCATGACTATTGAGCTTACTTAGGAGCCTTTGATGAGGAACTGTATCAAAAGCTTTCCGGAAGTCAAGGTAAATAATATCTATTGGGTCCCCCTTGTCCACATGTTTGTTCACTCCTCAAAAAACACTAACAGGTTAGTGAGACAAGATCTTCCCTTACAGAACCCATGCTGAGTCTGCCTCAATAGTTTTTGTTCATCAATGTGCCTACTAATTCTTTCCTTAATAACAGTTTCCACCAACTTACCCGGTATCGATGTCAGACTGACTGGCCTGTAATTTCCCGGATCTCCCCTGGAGCCCTTTTTAAAGATGGGAGTGACATTAGCTACCTTCCAGTCCTCAGGAATGGAGGCAGATTTTAAAGAAAGATTACATATTTTTGTCAGGAGATCCACAAGTTCACATTTGAGTTCTTTCAGAACTCTCGGATGAATGCCATCCGGGCCTGGTGATTTATTAGTTTTTAAATTGTCCATCAGTCGGAGGACTTCCTCTCTTGTTACCGCAATCTGATTCAGGTCTTTCAAACCCCCTCCCGAAATCGGTGCTTCTGGAGTGGGCAAACACTTCTCCTCTTCCACAGTGAAGACAGAGGCAAAAAATGCATTCAGCTTCTCAGCCATTTCCCTATCATCCTTCACTACTCCTTTTACCCCTTGGTCATCCAAGGGCCCCACTGCCTCCCTGGCTGGCTTCCTACTTTTAATGTATTTGAAGAAAGTTTTATTGTTGGTCTTTATGTTTTTTGCGATATGCTCCTCATATTCCCTTTTTGCTTGCCTGATCACAGACTTGCATTTTATTTGCCATAGTCTGTGTTCCCTTTTATCAACCTCACTAAGACTAGCTTTCCACCGCTTAAAGGAATCCTTCTTACCTTTTACAGCTTCCATTACTTTATTTGTTAACCATGCAGGCTTTTTTCTATACCTATTTGTACCTTTCCTAACCTGCGGTATTTATTTTTTCTGAGCTTCTAGGATTATCTTTTTAAATAGTCTCCAAGCTTCCCCAATGGTTTTGACCTTCTCCACTCTTCCTTTCAATTTCTTCCTCACATGTCCCCTCATACCAGAGAAGTTACCCCTTTTAAAGTTAAAAGTGGTCGCATCAGTCTTTTTGGGCAACTCCCTATCTGTACAAATGTTAAACTCAATGACATTATGGTCACTGTTCCCAAGTGGTGCAATCACTTTTACATCTCTCACCAGGTCTTGGGTGTTACTTAGGACCAAATCCAAGATCGCCTCTCCCCTGGTAGGATCTGTGACCATCTGTTCCACAGCACAGTCATTGAGAGTGTCTAAGAATGCAATCTCTTTTTCCCGACTAGAACTCATATTGACCCAATCAATGTGTGGGTAGTTAAAGTCGCCTATTACAACACAGTTATTTCGTCTAGCCGCTATCTTTAATTCATTCATCATTTTATAATCCTCCTCTATCTTTTGATCTGGTGGGCGATAACAAACTCCCACTGTTAAGCCTCCTTTTGGACCCACTATTTCAACCCATAGCATTTCCAGAAGTGAATCCAATTCTCTTACCCTCAATCTTACTGGACGGTATACCCTCTCTGACATACAGAGCCACCCCACCTCCAACCCTTTCCCCCTATCCTTCCGATATAATTTATAACCAGGAATCACCGTATCCCACTGATTTTCCTCATCCCACCAAGTTTCTGAAATACCCACAATGTCTATTTCCCCCCCAACACCAAGCATTCCAACTCCCGGTTTTACCTCGGAGACTTCTAGCATTTGTGTATAAACACTTATAGTTTCCCATGTTTGTTAAGGCCACAGCCTTCCTCTTGCTGCCTTGAGACCTTGCCAGGCAGTTCCTATCATTAGCCACAGTCTCAGTGGACAATTGTAATCCATTTCCTTGTACAAAAGTAATAGCTACCCCTTCATCTCTTTGAGATGAGCCATCCCGAACCAGAGACTTTTCATCTCCTGTCGGCTTTCCCCTGTAAAGTACTGGGTTTCGGGCCTCATGACTCGGACGACGACATAAGAGAAGACGCGTTTATTCGTACTTCACACAAGACAAAGAACACACAGTAACGGCCGGAGGCCAACTATATACAGTTAGGGGGGACGGCCCTATATTCCTATTGGCGGGTTTGAATCGCCCGCCAATGCTGCCATTGGTTCACTACTGGCGAGCTCAGGAACCTAGTCCCTATTGTTCTCAGAGAGCGAAGCTTGGCTGTATTTCGCCAGCTCTGCCTTCTGATCCCAGGACACAACACCCCTCCCCCATAGTTCGTCTCCTATCAGGTGACGTAGTCTTTTAAGTATGTTGGTGCCCTCCGTTCTCTTAGCGATCGTCGGGGGCCGGTACCGGACTGGCGGGGCCCCTATCGGGTGGTCCGCCAGCACAAGGAGCTTGGATCTCTGGTAGTAGCTGAGGCGGTGACGGTGGCGGCTGTAACGGCGGCGGCAGCGGCGGCGGCGGTTCAGCTGTCACCGGGGCCCCCTCCGGATTCCGTGGACTTTCCGGCGCTGGCTCCGCTGTCGGTGCTTGCAGTCGATCGGATGCTGGGGCGGTCGCGGCATTTCCCGGTAACTGGATCCCTGTGTCGGGGTCTTGCCGCCTCCGGAGCTGGTCGACGTGTTTACGGAGGACCCGGTCCCCATCTGTTAGGACTTCGTAGGACACTGGCCCGGTGGGTTTTAGGATGCGCCCGGCCACCCACTGAGGCCCCGCCCCGTAGTTCCGGAAGTAGACAGGTTCCCCGGGAGGAAGCTTCGGGGAGCCTCCCGGTTCTCGACCAGCTTTCTCTCTGGGGCTCGGTCCGGGTGGAGCCTGTCTAATAAAGTGGTAGGGCAGCGGCCCATTAATAGTTCTGCGGGGCAATGCCCGGAGATGGGGTTTGGGGTGGTGCGGTATGTTAGAAGAAAGCGGGCCAGCCGGAACTCCCAGTCCCCCTCCGTTATGCGGCTCAGGGCTTCTTTGGTGGTGCGTACCGTTCTCTCCGCCTGTCCATTTGTTGCCGGGTGGAAGGGCGCTGATCGTATGTGCCTGATTAGGTTCCTTTCGAGGAACGCTTGAAACTCAGCAGATGTGAACGCTGCCCCGTTGTCTGACACGATTGTGTCTGGTAACCCGTGCGTCGCGAATATTTTCCGCAGGGCCCTTATTGCCGCTTTGGCAGAGGTGGTAGACACTGGGCTTATTTCCACCCATTTCGAGTAGGAGTCTACCGTCACCATGAACTGGAGCCCCTGAAATGGCCACGCAAAATCTATGTGTAGGCGTGACCACGGCTTGTGGGTAGACTCCCAGCTTTGGGTTGGCGCTCTCGGGGGATTGGGGCGGACTTCCTGACACCGTGTGCACCCTCGGACCCAGGTTTCAATTTCGGCGTCCATCCCGGGCCACCACACGTAGCTCCTTGCCAGAGCCTTCATGCGTACAATGCCGGGGTGGGCCTCATGTAGCGTTTCTAGAACCCCTTGTCTCATGGGCCCCGGGATGACCACCCTGTCCCCCCATAACAAGCACCCTTTTAAGGCGGATAACTCTTCCCGCCTGGCTTTGTATGCCGTGAACTCTGGCCCTGTCTGTTCCGCTGGCCATCCCCTCACCACCCAGTTTAGGACCCGGGAGAGAATGGGATCTCGGGACGTGCGGGCGGCCACGTCTGCAGCCTGAAGGGGGGTTTTGGCAGCTCCTCCATTAACAAGACTGCGGGAGCCGGGGCCGGATCTTCCCCTGTATGCGGCAGCGGCAGGCGGCTCAAGGCGTCGGCATGACCCAGCGCCTTGCCCGGCCGATGCTCCAACTGGTACTGGTAACCCGCTAAAAACAAGGACCAGCGCAACACCTGGGGCGACAATACCTGCGGCGTTTGTTTGTCCGCCGCGAACAGTCCCAGGAGCGGCTTATGATCGGTTACGAGCGTGAAGGGCCGCCCGTACACAAAGTTGTGAAACTTTTAACCCCCGCCACCAGTGCCAAGCCCTCCCGGTCGATTTGTGCATAGTTCCGCTCCCGCGGGGGACAGCGTGCGGGAGTAATAAGCCACCGGGACTTCCCTTCCATCCGGTAGCTTGTGTGCCAAGACTGCCCCGACCCCATACGGTGATGCGTCGCACGCAAGGATTACCGGGAGCTTTTCATCAAAGTGGGCGAGCACCGCGTTAGAAATCAAGAGTACTTTAACCCCCGAAACGCCGCCGCCTCCCTCGCTCCCCAGGCCCAAGGTGTCGCCTTATCCAGCAGTCTGTGCAGGGGTTCGGCCACGGCGGCCTTGTGGGGGAGAAAGGCGTGGTAAAAGTTCAGGAGGCCTAAGAACGCCTGGAGCTCGGCCTTGGATTTCGGGGCGGGGGCCTCCACGATGGCCTTCACCTTGTCCCTCGCCGGATGCAGGCCTGTTGCGTCTACCCGGTATCCCAAGAACTCCACCTCCGGCACCCCGAGGAGGCACTTTTCCGCTTCACTTTCAGCCCCGCGGCTTGGAAGCGTTCCAGTACAGTTCGGAGGCGGGCGGCGAAGCTTTCCGGGGTGGTCGCGGCGATGAGGACGTCGTCGAAGAACGGCGTCACCCCAGGGATCCCTTTCAACAAATCGTCCATTAGATTTTGAAATATCCCTGGGGCCACACTGACCCCGAACTGCAGCCGCTTCACCCGGAAGGCCCCCGGTGGGTCACTATGGTTTGCGCCTCGGCCGTGGCCTCATCTACCGGGAGTTGCTGGTACGCCTGCGCGAGATCCAGCTTTCCAAATATGCGCGCCCCCGCCAGTGTGGCTAAGACATGGCTGACCACGGGTACGGGGTATGCGTGCGCCTGAAGTGCCTGGTTAATGGTGCACTTATAATCCGCGCAGATGCGGATTTCCCCGTTTGGCTTGACGGGTGTCACAATCGGGGTCTCCCATCGAGCGTTCGGGACGGGCTCTAGGACTCCCTGGGCCACTAACCGGTCCAGTTCGGCCTCTATTTTCGGGCGGAGGGCCAGGGGTACGGTGCAGAAGCGCCGTCGAACGGGCGTCACGGTGGGGTCTAAGTGAAGCGACACCGGGGGCCCTTTATAACACCCCAGTTTCCCGTCAAAAACCTCAGGGAATTCCTTGCACACCGCCCCCCAGTCCCGCACCCCGCACTTATTCACTCCCCCAATCGTTATGCCTAGGGCTTCGAACCACGCCCGCCCCAGGAGACTCACGAGATTTCCTCTACCACCACCAAGTCCAAGTTCCCCTCAAAGTCTCTGTACTGCACTCGGAAAGTGCCGACTCCCCGGATGGGGACAGGGTTCTTTTGAAAATCCACCAAGCTTAGTGGCGATGGACGTAGAGGGGGTCCCTAATGGGCAAAGTTTTTTTAAAGTGTCTAGGGAAATGATGGACGCCGCCGATCCCGAGTCCACTTCCATGCAACAGGGGGACCCCTCGATCCGCACGGTTACTTGGATCTTCGGGGCAGAGGAGAGGTTGGGGTTGGGGAGGCGAAGTACCTGCAGCGGCTGGTCGGTGAGATGGTACAACTCGGCGACCTCTTCCGTCGTCTCGTAGGCGGTAGACGATGCGCGGTGCGGTGGAGCCAACGATCTCGAATTCCTGTGGCCCTTGGACCGGCAGACCCGTGCGAGGTGTCCCTGCTTTCCGCACCCGTGACAAACAGCATCCCGGAACTTGCAGGATTTCCTTCCGTGGCCTTCCCCGCAGCTGGCACAGACGATCCGGTTGCCGGAAGGCTTGGCTGGCTCTCTGTTGGCCTGCTGGAACGGCGCCGGCCGGCGTTGTTGAGGTCTGAGGGCGAAGACCACTTCCGTATCCACATTCCCGGGGCTTGGACTCCTTCCGACCACATGGGCGGCCGCGGCCGGGCGTTCCCCTTCTGCGGCCTCTTGGGCTGTTGCGGCGTCTAGGGCCTCGTCTAAGGAGAGCCTCCGGTGTCCAACCAACTTGCGCCGCAGCTTGGAGTCCGCCAGGCCCCACACGAACTGCGTCAGCAGGTTGTCCTCCACCTTCGGGAATCCGCAGTCCACCGCAAGCGCCCTTAGCGCGGCCAAGAAGGTGGCAATGGATTCCCCTTGGGCCTGGACTCGCCTCTGGAAATCCATCCTCTTGGCCAGGAAGGTCGGCCGGGGGCTGAAGTAAGCGTTGAGGACATCCAGGATCTCCCCAAACGAGCTCTCCAAGGCCGTGCGGGGCACCAAGAGGCTCTTGGCGAGGCGGGCGGTTTGGGTGCCGCAGGCGTTCAGCAGGATCGCTCGTTTCTGGTCGGGGTGGCGGATTTCGTTGAGCTCCAAATAGCTGATGAGCTGGTCGACCCATGCATCCCAGGTTTCTGGCTGCGACGGATCGAAGTGCTCCAGTGTTACATGAGAAGCGGCCATGGTTCTGTCTGGGAAGGCGTGCGCCGGGGCGAGCGGTGCGGTGCTGCTCTTGGGGTCAGCGATGCGATGCTCGGCGAGCGGTGCGGTGCTGCTCTCGGGGTCAGCGATGCGGCGCTCGGCGGTGTCCTTTCGTCGCTCATGGAGTCACGGAAGGCGTTGAAATCCCACCTTCGTCGCCACTGTAAAGTACTGGGTTTCGGGCCTCATGACTCGGACGACGACATAAGAGAAGACGCGTTTATTCGTACTTCACACAAGACAAAGAACACACAGTAACGGCCGGAGGCCAACTATATACAGTTAGGGGGGACGGCCCTATATTCCTATTGGCGGGTTTGAATCGCCCGCCAATGCTGCCATTGGTTCACTACTGGCGAGCTCAGGAACCTAGTCCCTATTGTTCTCAGAGAGCGAAGCTTGGCTGTATTTCGCCAGCTCTGCCTTCTGATCCCAGGACACAACATCCCCCATTATTCAGTTTAAAAACTGCTCTGCCACCTTTTTGATTTTGAGCGCCAGCAGCCTGGTTCCTTCTCGGGACAAGTGGAGACCGTCCCTTTTGTACAGCTCCCTCTTGTCCCAAAAAGCATCCCAGTG
>JAPDNY010001715.1:0-13414 GCA_029375565.1 Gekko gecko | reverse complement strand
TTGGTTGAGGGCAGCAACGGTTGGTTGCATTGGCTGGCACCCTTCTCCTCTCTCCCCCCCCCACTGGTATATTTCATTTTAAGTTCCCTCTCCCCCCTTCCCATTAAATAGCCGGGTAGTGCAAGTTGGAATAGCAATTTGTAAGTTGCCTCCTTGGACCGTTTTACTCTGATTTTAGTTCTTATCAAACTGTAAATAGAAATTTTAAAATGTGGATCTTTGTTTTATGGCATTATGTCCCTTGTACATCACCCAGAGCCCGGTGTAAGCTATTAACAAATCAAAATAACAACAGCAACAATAATAATATCTGGAATCACAAACAATTGTACTGTGTATAACCAGTTCAGAATCCAAA
Organism: Gekko gecko; assembly: GCA_029375565.1. Classification (NCBI taxonomy): domain Eukaryota; kingdom Metazoa; phylum Chordata; class Lepidosauria; order Squamata; family Gekkonidae; genus Gekko; species Gekko gecko. Next base: position 13,056 of record JAPDNY010001715.1, on the reverse strand, counting down.
TGTAATCTATTCCTAACCCGCCTCTGGTGATCTGACAATCCTAACCAGTAGCTATTCAGTACTGTATTTTTATTTATTTATATATTTATTTATACCTTCGGCTTATATACCGCCCTAACCCCGGAGGGTCTCTGGGCAGTTCACATAGCGGTTCTAACCAACCAATTTCAACTTAACTAGGGCCACAGTCTACAGGGTGGTTACTGCCTACCAGCACCCCAGGCTAGTTGTCATCCGGCTTCCTTATGCGGCTTCAGATATTGGCGTCCTGGTGCCCTTCTGGAGCCGATCTTCCGGGCAGCTTTCTCCGGCAGGTCTCGTCCTGGTGCGTGGCTCTGTGTTGACTGCAGTTCTGGCTACTGTCCACAGGTGGCTCCGCTGCACTGTGCCGCACGTCACCACACTCTCCAGGCCTCCACTTTTCCGGGCTCCGCCTCCAACATTGCTCCACCGGGTCGCCAGGAACTTTTCATGTTCTTTTGAGAGATATCTACTTTGGACTTCATAGCATCCAGTGCCAATCAGTTCCACAAGCAAATCCCACATTTATAGAGAGTTGCTGCCCCTTTCTTCCTTGGTCTCACTCCTGGGACTTCCCAGTTTCATTGGCTGATTCTGCATTGGCTTTTCCCTCCGTTGTTTTATGAAACCCACCTTGGAACAGAAATTCCCCTCTGCATTGCATACTGCTCTCACTTCCTTTGATCATCGGATTTTATGGTACCCTCTGCATTGCATGCCGCTTTCACTTCCTTTGATAATCGGATTTTATGGTACCTTCTGTATAGATTTATGCCATTTTATGGCCATTCAGGGGAGACTTTGCAGTCAGTATGGTGTTGGCCCGGAGAATCTGAATGTGGTTTTGAGCTGCACTTTCCCCTCCCAGTTGAGAAAATATGGAGCGAATGCTAGATGCAGAATCGCCCATTGTGTGTCAGGGGGCTTCATCGCTAATATTTCAGACGCATTGTTCACGGTAGCCAGAACGACATTCGAGGTGCCTGCGCTGGTCATAAGAACATAAGAACATAAGAGAAGCCAATGTTGAATCAGGCCAATGGCCCATCTAGTCCAACACTCTGTCACACAGCGGCCAAAATATACCAGGTGCCATCAGGAGGTCCAGCAGTGGGGCCAGGGCACCAGAAGCCCTCCCACTGCTGCCCCCTCCAGCACCAAGAATAGAGTGCATCACCTGCCCCAGACTGAGAGTTCTCATTCTATACCCTGTGGCTAATAGCCACTGGTGGACTTCTGCTCCATATGTTTATCTAATTTCCTCTTGAAACTGTCCATGCTTGCAGCTGCCACGACCTCCTGTGACAGTGAATTCCATATGTTAATCACTCTTTGGGTGAAGAAGTATTTCCTTTTATCTGTTCTAACCCGACTGCTCAGCAATTTCATAGAGTGCCCACGAGTTCTTGTATTGTGAGAAAGGGAGAAAAGTACTTCTTTCTCAACCTGCTCAATCCCATTCATAATCTTATAAACCTCGATCATGTCACCCCTCAGCCGTCGTTTCTCCAAGCTAAAGAGCCCCAAGCATTTTAACCTTTCTTCATAGGGAAGGTGTTCCAACCCTTTTATCATTCTAGTTGCCCTTCTCTGCACTTTTTCCAATGCTATAATATCCTTTTTGAGATGTGGTGACCAGAACTGTACACAGTATTCCAAATGAGGTCGCACCAATGATTTATACAGGGGCATGATGATACTGGCTGATTTGTTATCAATTCCCTTCCTAATAATCCCCAGCATAGCGTTGGCCTTCTTTATTGCAGCTACACATTGTGTAGACATTTTCAGCGAGTTATCCACTACGACTCCAAGATCTCTCTCTTGGTCAGTCTCTGCCAGATCAGACCCCATCAACGTGTATTTATATTTAGGATTTTTGGCTCCAATGTGCATCACTTTGCACTTGGCCACATTGAACCCCATTTGCCACGTTGACGCCCACTCACCCATCCTCAACAGATCCCTTTGGAGTGCCTCACAATCCTCCCTGGTTTTCACCACCCTGAACAACTTCGTGTCATCTGCAAATTTAGCCACATCACTGCTTACTCCCAATTCCAAATCGTTAATAAACAAGTTAAAAAGCATGGGACCGAGTACTGATCCCTGTGGTACCCCACTGCTTACCACCCTCCACTGAGAAAGTTTCCCATTTATACTCACTCTCTGTTTCCTATTTATAAGCCAGTTTTTGATCCACAAGAGGACTTGTCCTTTTATCCCATGACTATTGAGCTTACTTAGGAGCCTTTGATGAGGAACTGTATCAAAAGCTTTCCGGAAGTCAAGGTAAATAATATCTATTGGGTCCCCCTTGTCCACATGTTTGTTCACTCCCTCAAAAAACACTAACAGGTTAGTGAGACAAGATCTTCCCTTACAGAACCCATGCTGAGTCTGCCTCAATAGTTTTTGTTCATCAATGTGCCTACTAATTCTTTCCTTAATAACAGTTTCCACCAACTTACCCGGTATCGATGTCAGACTGACTGGCCTGTAATTTCCTGGATCTCCCCTGGAGCCCTTTTTAAAGATGGGAGTGACATTAGCTACCTCCCAGTCATCAGGAATGGAGGCAGATTTTAAAGAAAGATTACATATTTTTGTCAGGAGATCCACAAGTTCACATTTGAGTTCTTTCAGAACTCTCGGATGAATGCCATCCGGGCCTGGTGATTTATTAGTTTTTAAATTGTCCATCAGTCGGAGGACTTCCTCTCTTGTCACCACAATCTGATTCAGGTCTTTCAAACCCCCTCCCGAAATCAGTGCTTCTGGAGTGGGCAAACACTTCTCCTCTTCCACAGTGAAGACAGAGGCAAAAAATGCATTCAGCTTCTCAGCCATTTCCCTATCATCCTTCACTACTCCTTTTACCCCTTGGTCATCCAAGGGCCCCACTGCCTCCCTGGCTGGCTTCCTACTTCTAATGTATTTGAAGAAAGTTTTATTGTTGGTCTTTATGTTTTTTGCGATATGCTCCTCATATTCCCTTTTTGCTTGCCTGATCACAGACTTGCATTTTATTTGCCATAGTCTGTGTTCCCTTTTATCAACCTCACTAAGACTAGCTTTCCACTGCTTAAAGGAATCCTTCTTACCTTTTACAGCTTCCATTACTTTATTTGTTAACCATGCAGGCTTTTTTCTATACCTATTTGTACCTTTCCTAACCTGCGGTATATATTTTTTCTGAGCTTCTAGGATTGTCTTTTTAAATAGTCTCCAAGCTTCCCCAATGGTTTTGACCTTCTCCACTCTTCCTTTCAATTTCTTCCTCACATGTCCCCTCATACCAGAGAAGTTACCCCTTTTAAAGTTAAAAGTGGTTGCGTCAGTCTTTTTGGGCAACTCCCTATCTGTACAAATGTTAAACTCAATGACATTATGGTCACTGTTTCCAAGTGGTGCAATCACTTTTACATCTCTCACCAGGTCTTGGGTGTTACTTAGGACCAAATCCAGGATCGCCTCTTCCCTTGTAGGATCTGTGACCATCTGTTCCACAGCACAGTCATTGAGAGTGTCTAAGAACGCAATCTCTTTTTCCCGACTAGAACACATATTGACACAATCAATGTGTGGGTAGTTAAAGTCGCCTATTACAACACAGTTATTTCGTCTAGCCGCTATCTTTAATTCATTCATCATTTTATAATCCTCCTCTATCTTTTGATCTGGTGGGCGATAACAAACTCCCACTGTTAAGCCTCCTTTTGGACCCACTATTTCAACCCATAGCATTTCCAGAAGGGAATCCAATTCTCTTACCCTCTCAATCTTACTGGATGGTATACCCTCTCTGACATACAGAGCCACCCCACCTCCAACCCTTTCCCCCCTATCCTTCCGATATAATTTATAACCAGGAATCACCGTATCCCACTGATTTTCCTCATCCCACCAAGTTTCTGAAATACCCACAATGTCTATTTCCCCCCCAACACCAAGCATTCCAACTCCCCGATTTTACCTCGGAGACTTCTAGCATTTGTGTATAAACACTTATAGTTTCCCACGTTTGTTAAGCCCACAGCCTTCCTCTTGCTGCCTCGAGACCTTGCCAGGCAGTTCCTATCATTAGCCACAGTCTCAGTGGACAATTGTAATCCATTTCCTTGTACAAAAGTAATAGCTACCCCTTCATCTCTTTGAGATGAGCCATCCCGAACCAGAGACTTTTCATCTCCTGTCGGCTTTCCCCCATTATTCAGTTTAAAAACTGCTCTGCCACCTTTTTGATTTTGAGCGCCAGCAGCCTGGTTCCTTCTCGGGACAAGTGGAGACCGTCCCTTTTGTACAGCTCCCTCTTGTCCCAAAAAGCATCCCAGTGCCTAACAAACTTGAACCCTTCCCCCCTACACCACCGTCTCATCCACGCATTGAGACTCCTGATCTGTGCCTGTCTCTCCGGCCCTGCGCGTGGAACAGGTAGCACTTCCGAGAAGGCTACCTTGGAGGTCCTGGCCTTGAGTTTCCTGCCCAGCAGCCTAAATTTCTCCTCCAGGACCTCACGACTGCATTTCCCCACATCGTTGGTGCCGACGTGCACCACGACCACTGGCTCCTCCCCAGCACTATCTACCAGCCTATCTAAAACACGCGTAATGTCCGCTACCTTCGCACCAGGCAGGCAAGTCACCATACGGTCAGTACGCGGGTTTTCCACCCAGCTGTCTACCTGCCTAAGGATCGAATCACCAACTACCAAGAGCCCCCCTCCCACCCTTCCCAGGGACGGTTCCTTGGTACGAAAGGATACCCGTTCACCAGCTGAAGAAGAGGTCCCTTCTGAGGGCACATTCCCCTTATCCTCAGCATGGTGCCCCTTTTCCCCTTGACCCTCATGCTCCCTGGCAGCAGCCAGGCTGCCAGATCCAGAGTGGGACATATCTAACAAGTCCCCGAGAGTCTTCCCCGTGCACCTAACTGACTGTCCCTGCTTCTCCAGGTCAGCCACCTTGGCCTCAAGGGAGCAAACTCGCTCCCTGAGAACCAGGAGCTCCTTGCACCGAGCACACACCCAAGACTTCTGACCAGTGGGCAGATAGTCATACATGTGACACTCCATGCAAAACACTGGATAGCCCCCAACCCCCTGCTGGCATTCTGGCTTCATAATTGTTTTTAAACAAATACTTTTCTATAACCCCCTTTTAAAACCCTTTGTATTTATATGGCTCCTGTTGTAGGAGTCTACTTACCTTACCTTACCAAGGAGCCAAGGTCCTGGCTTCCTGGCTCTTCCTGGGCTTCTTACAGAGCCCCTAGGCCAAGAGAGGCTCGTGCCTCTTGCAAACTTCCTGCCTTAAATGGAATTGTCTCCCAGGAGAGGGTGTGGCCAGCAGCTACTCAAAATCACCCAAGGCACTTAATGACGGTCAAACAAAGCCCCTTTCACACTCCAACTCCAGCAGCCAGGAGTCTGCTATTCAATCTCACCCAAGCACTTAATTACAGGCAAACAATGACCCTTTCACACCCTAACTCCAGCAGTCAGGAGTCTGTTACAACTCACCCACACACTCCCAAATACAGTCCCTGACACAGTACCTTTTCAGCTAAAGCACCTCAGCTGAAAGTAAATAAATAAAAATACCACTCACCCCTCTGGCAGCTCAAACACCTTGCTCCTTCTCAGAGCTCAGCTGGGTCAGCTTTTGAGGACTGAGGGATTTCATTCAACGTGACCAGAAATACCTAGCTGTGTAATGCAGAATGACAATGCTGCAGCAGACTAAGATACTGTTAGTCATGGAAAGAAAACAGTCCCTCAAATCCCAGGCTAAAAAGCAGGAAACCTTTTCTCCCATTATAAGCAAAGCATGTATTAGGGAGATAAGACTGTGTAAGATCATGGAAGCGAACCTTCTTTCACAGTTCAGTTCAAGGGTCCCTGAAAAAGAATGAAAATGAAACTAAACGATGCACAGTGTGGAGCATATGCATGAGGATCACACATCCTTAGTGTTAAGTGTGCAACTCAACACGATTGGATTTCAGCAAGAGTGATTTCAGTTTTATTGTAACAGCAAACTCAACTCAACCACACACACACAGAATAGTGGAGCACAGCTCCCTTTTTAAATGATCCGGGCTGTCAAAGCCACACCCATAAATAAGTTAACATCCAATAAGAAAGCCAGGATAAAGACCAATGAGGTCTGTTCCCTCCAGAAGCATATGTACAGTTACGATTGGCTATTTACAAGGTTTCACAGAAACCGACCAATGGGAACGTTGCAGTTTACAATCCCATCTTATGTCTGAAGCTTAACATGGGAATAGATATGACAGATTCTTGCTTCAGGACATAACACTTAGGAAGAACTTTGAGTCCCACAAACTCAACTCACAGGGATTTCCATTAGGTGGGATGAAGAGATAAGCCCAAGGTAATATAGGCAGGGTTTTGTGTTTTGCTTTATTATTTGCACTGATTCGAGCTTTTGCCTCGCAAGCCAGAAAGCTTGGGGCTGTCTCTAGTATTCCCGCCCCCCCCCCAAAAAAAAAACACCCAAAGAAGACGGTGGCCAAGAAACAAATAACATTTTATATTTGTTGTTGTTGTTGCCGTCAAGTCACAGCCGACTTATGGTGACCCCTGAGTGGTTTCAAGGCAAGAAGGCATTATAGGGATGCCAGCCTCCAGGTGGGACCTGGGGATCGCCTGGGATTACAGCTCATCTCCTGACTCGAGATCAGTTCTCCTGGAAACAATAGGCGCTTTGGAGGGGGACTGTATGGCACTGTACCCCCTGAGGTCCCTGTCCTCCCCAGGCACCATCCCCTAATCTCCAGGAGTTTCCCAACCGGGATCTGGCAACCTTACTCCCCCCACCCATATAACATGCATTATTGATTCCCACTGAAGAGCTTATTAGCTAATAATGGCTTACTGGTGCTTTCTTCCGAATGTCTTGTTAATTCTCAAAGGAAAATGTTGCTTTGGAATTGGATAGCATCGACCTGCTCTTTCGGAAGAATGGAGCTCGGGGCTACCAGATGCAATAAAGCTGCCGAAAATCAAGAGCAGGGACCGAAGATGCCAAAAGCCAGAAACGGAAACTTCCACGGATATACTGGAGCAGGAGGAAACCCTTCATCAAAGAAGCCTCCTCCTGAGCCCCCTGGCGAGCGCCGTTTGAGAGAGAAGAGCTTCATTTTACTAAGCAGCTACAAGGCAGCTTCTCCTGGCAGAAACTGGGTTCATACTCGTAGAATCAAGAAGGCTGAGAAGATCGAGGCTGCGCCGAAGAAGAGACGTGTGCTCATTTTCAAATGGAAGCTGGTAATTGGCCTCCCGTTGACTCATCCAGGGCAGAGACTCACCAGCCCCAATTTTCCACACTCAAGGAACTGAGGAATGGGAGCAAAAATGGCCTCCACATTGTGATGCACTAGTGATTTCCTTTAGCCTCTATGGTACAGATAATAGAGAGTAGGGGAGGCAGCCTAGAGAGTCACCCAGGAGCGTCATGACGTCCTCCCCAAACTCTGCCACCCCCAGGCAGCACTCTAGCGGGTGACTCAGACTAACTAACTAAAGAAAGTCATTTGGAAGACTGAGAGGAAGTTGCTCCAGTTAATAGTTGATAAACGAGGCCTTAGATGTCTCCAGACCGCAGAAGAATGACCCTGCAGAAAATGCAGACAGAATTAGAACTGTGGATCAGAAAGGCTGTGGGCTCTCCAAGGCAGAGGGCAGATAGAAAATATCATCCCCCCCAATCCCCTGCACACTATAAACAATTGTTGTAAATAACTTAAATTGCTATTATTTGCTTCCCCGGAGACAACTGACACTGTACAGCCAGCTTCCTTCTACCCACGAAAGAAACTTCCTTGATGAAGCGGGGAGAAAAATCAAGTACCAGATAGATGTATAGGTATGCAGACATGTAGGTGGACAGGCAGTGCAGTTTCCAACCACCAGGTGGCATCTGGAGATCTGGCACTATCACAATTGACCTCCGGATGACCAAGAGCAGCCCCCTGGAGAAAATGGCTGCTGTGGAGGGCGGACTCTATGGCCTTGTACCCCACTGAGGTCCCTCCCTCTCCGCCCCCCCCCCAAATCTCCCAACCCAGAGCTGGCAACCTGAACAGGCAGACAGACAGAGACATGCATATGAGGAAACCCAAAAGCTGGCCCGTCATTCATCCTAGAACAATATTACTTTGCACAAACAATTAAAAAAAAATACTTGGCCGTTGTGTAAGCCAGGGACCTTAGGATGTTTATTTAATGCGATGTCCCTAGTTTAGATTGCAGGGTATTTGAGGAATGGCAACTTCTTGAGAAGAAGAATCACCCAGTGGACGAGGGTGAGATAAACAGGGACCAGAGGAATACAATTTAATTTGTTGTTTTTTCCCTGGCCAGACCAATTTTTTCCCCTCCAGGACAGAAATTGTCAAGGGCTTAATAATATTTGCTCGTCAGCAGAAGCCCTGCGTGTTCTGGGAACAGTTCCTTCTTTCTCCAGAATAGCCAAGCACCAGATAAATATCCAGACTGTGAACTGGGAGGACTTTGCCAAATAGTTTACATGTGCCGACTGAATTCTGACACGCTTCCCGTAAGATCTGCAGCCACGAAAAGTTCTAAGACTAAAATATTCCCTGATGTGTGTATAACATTATGCATGCCAGGAGCTGCAACTCAGCTGTGTGTTCCTTTGCAGTGCAAGCATTCAAGTGCACACAACCACTGGCAACTTGGGGGGGAAATGGAACAGGTGGCAAAAGGGCCTTATAACCAGGGTTGTCCAGCCTGGTGAAGAAGAAGAGGAAGAGGAAGAAGAAGAAGTTGAATTTATACCCCACCCTTCACTTGGAGTCTCAGAGCTGCTTACAATCACCTTCCTTTCCTCTCCCCACAACAGACACCGTCTGAGGAAGGTGGGGCTGAGAGAGCTCTGAGAGCACTGTGACTGACCCAAGGTCACCCAGCTGGCTTCATGTGGAAAAGTAGGGAATCAAATGCAGTTCTCCAGAGTCCACCACTCTTAACCACTACACCAAACTGGAGGAGATTGGCCGCTCTTAACCACTACACCAAACAGGAGGAGATTGGGCGGGGACGTGGGGGGCAATCAGTGATGACGTGGCACGTTCAAGTGACATCACACTGTCTGGGAAATGACATCATGCCATCAGCCTAATCACCTTTTTAAATTCAGTTTTCCTCCCACACCCACTCTGAGCAGCAACAGGAAAGGGGAGCTGGGGGCGGTGGATAACCCACCCTAAACAGGGAGCTGGCAACCTTATCTCTGTTGGAGACAGTGTTGGGGGAAGGTCTTGGCCTCTATACTCTGTTCATTGGCCCTCCAAGTCAAGTAGTCCACTGCTGTGTGAAACAAGATGCTAGACTAGATGGACCATTGGTCTCATCCAGTAGGTTTCTATATTCTTATGACCTGCTGCATGTGCTCTGTGACCAAGCCATGTGATACATTCAGTTAATACCCTAAAGTAAATTGTGGATTGATTGATCTCTGCTTGTTTGGATTTGTTTTAACTGCTGTGCATACAGATTTTAATTGGTGGCAGGTATATTCTGAGAGTTATTTATTTTTTCAAAAAAAATTCTAATCTTGTCAAAAAGAAAGGCCAGCTACAGCATGATAAATAAATAAGAATAAAAAGTTAAGAGCAGCTTCTGTCCGCAGCAATGGGCTGGTAGCAATGTCTATTTTTATGCAGTGACAGGCTTTCCCTGCCAATTTGTGCCACATCATGGCATCGTTAAAGAAGTGTCTGTGAAAGTTATGGAGAGAGTGTTGTGCAGTGGTTAGAGTGCCATGCAAGGACCTGAGTTAAATAAGAATATAAGAACATAAGAGAAGCCAATGTTGGATCAGGCCAACGGCCCATCCAGTCCAACACTCTGTGTCACTCAGGAGCCAAAAATACCAGAAGCTATCAGGAGGTCCAGCAGTGGGGCCAGGACACTAGAAGCCCTCCCACTGTTACCACCCCAAGCACCAAGAATACAGAGCCTCACTTGCCCCACAGTCCCTATCTATACCTTGGGGCTAAAAGCCACTGATGGACTTCTGCTCCATATGTTTATCTAATTCCCTTTTGAAGCCATCCATGCTTGTAGCTGCCACCACCCCCTGTGGCAGTGAATTCCATGTGTTAAGCACTCTTTGGGTGAAGAAGTACTTCCTTTTATCCCTTCTAAATTGACCGCTCAGTAATTTGATTGAGTGCCCACAAGTTCTTGTATTGTGAGAAAGGGGGGAAAGTACCTCTTTCTCCACCTGCTCTATCCCTTGCATAATCTTATAAACCTCGATCATGTCGCCCCTCAGCCGTCATTTCTCCAAGCTAAAGAGCCCCAAGCACTTTAACCTTTCTTCATAGGGAAAGTGTTCCAACCCTTTTATCATTCTAGTTGCCCACTTCTGCACTTTCGAATCCCTGCTTCTCCTGACTGGGTGACTATCAGCCAGTCATTCTCTCTCACCCTATGCTACCTCACGGGGTTGTTGAGAAGACCAAATGGGTGTGTGAAAACCACGTATGCCATTCAGAGCTCCTGGGAGAAAGGATGGGATAAAAATGCGATCGATATAAACTATCGGGGAAATTGGCAACCGTATCATACATACAAAAATTCTTTAAAAGATAGTCCTGAAGCTAGTTTTTTACTCCAAAGTTGAATTACAAAGCTTCAACCTCCAATTCTGGGCTGTAGAAATGTATCTCATTATTTTCATTTTTTAATCAAATCCTCATCCTTTCTTTAAGGGTTGTTCTTCTAAAGAATGTCCTTCATTCAAAATCAACGCCTACCACATGTTTTTATACCATTTCTTTTTGAATGGTGGTGGCCTTGAAGGAAATTGAATGTTTTAAAAGAGAAAAATGCATTATTAAACACATCATTTGGAACTGTTATTATGTCTGCTACATTTTTTACATTGTTTGGGTGACATTTTTGATGCATCTCCAGTGGAATGTCTTATGGATGGTTTTATTGACTCAGAATCACAGTTTGCACCTCGGCTATGAAAAATGTGTATTCACTGACATAGAAGAATACTAAAGAACAAAGGACTTAAAATCAATAGAATCATAGATCATGAGCCACATGTGGAGAACTAGACATTAGGAAGCACTTCCTGACAGTTAGAGTGGTTCCTCAGTGGAAGAGGCTTCCTCGGGAGGTGATGGGCTCTCTTTCTTTGGAGGTTTTCAGACAGAGGCTGGATGGCCATCTGACAGCAATACTGATTCTGTGAACTCAGGCAGATCCTGAGAAGGGAGGGCAGGAAGGGTTGCCTCAGTGCTTAGTTCTCATGGGCCCTTTCTTACATGCCCAGGAAAATCCCGATTGCCACTCTAGGGTCAGGAAGCAATATTTCTATAGGACAGTTTGGCCAGGGATGCTGGAAGGTTTTTTTGTTTGTTTGGGGTTTGGGGTTTTTTGCCATCTTCTGGGCATGGAGCAGGGGTCACTGGGGGTATGTGGGGGGAGGTAGTTGTGAATTTCCTGCATTGTGCAGGGGGTTGGACTAGATGACCCTGAAGGTCCCTTCCAACTCTATAATTCATCCGAAAAGGTAAAGGTTTCCCTTGCTCGAAAATTAGTTGAATCCGACTCTAGGGGGCAGTGCTCATCTCTGTTTCCAAGCCAAAGAGCCAGAGCTGTCCAAAGACATTTCCATGGTCATGTGGCCAGCATGACTAAACACCAAGGCACACGGAATGCTGTTACCTTCCCACCAAAGCAGTACCTATTTATCTGCTTGCAATTTCTTGCTTTTGAACAGCTAGGCTGGCAGGAGCTGGGGCCAGAGACGGGAGCTCACTCCATCATGCAGCACTTGGGTCTCGAATTGCCGAACTACCAACTTTCCGATCTGCAGCTCAGCATCTTAACCTCTGAGCCACCGCGACCCTATGCTTGTACAAATGCATAAACAGACAGCTGCTGTAATTTATTTTAATTACTGACTTCATTTATGCCCCACCTTTCTCCCCAGTGTGGAGCCACGGTGGCTTGGCCATTCTCCTCTCCTCCATTTTATCCTGACGACAAGCCGGTAAGGCAGGTTAGGCGGAGAGTATGCGACTGACCCAAGGTCACCAAGTAAGCCCACCTGGCAGGGGGGGGGGATTCAGACCGGGGTCTCCCAGATGAGAGTCTGATGCTCTAACCGAGGGGTTCCAAACATGGTGCCTGCGGGTGACATGATGTCCACCAGCACACCTCCTGGTGTCCACCAAGAGGGTGTGGCCAGGTGGGGCTGTTGCCCAGCGAGGCTTCTGATTGGCTGTTGGAGATTTGATTGGCTGTGCAGATTTTTAAGGATTTTAAGCCCAAGGATTGTCACTGTGAGATTGAAGGTAAGCTGCGGCAGCCATTTTGTGACTGGCTGGGTCTCCTGCGGCAGCAGCCATTTTGTGGTTGCACCCACCGCACTATCAAAATTCCAAAGGTGCTCGCAGGCTAAAAAAAAGTTGGGGACCCCCCTGCTCTAACTGCTATACCACACTGGCTCTCTCTTACATGTTGGTTCCTGCTGGCCAGCAGCAATTCTGTTTTCAGTAGAACTTAAGGAGAGCCCTTCTAAATCAGGCCTGTGTTTCCATCTAAGGGTTCTGGGTTGGGAAATACCTGGAGACTTTGGGGGTGGATCCAGGAGAGGGTGGGGTTTGGGGAGGGGAGGGGCCTCAGCATGGTACAGTGCCATAGAGTCCGCCCATCAAAGCAGCCATTTTCTCCAGAGGGAGCTGATCTCTGTTGGCTGGGGATCAATTGTAACAGCGGAAGATCCCCAGGCCCCACCTGGAGGCTGGCAACCCAATTCCATCTAGCCCAACACACCGCATCACACAGTGGACAGCCAGCTGTCTGTCTCGGAGCACCGACATGCATGACATAGAGAGGCCATGGTTAGCTACCCATATTACCTTGTAAGCACAGGGTTTCAGAGGTTTCCTGCCTCTGATGATATGGAGGCTTCTTTTACTCACCATAGCTAGTAGCCATTAGATATGCTTCCGTCTCAC
>JAPDNY010001714.1:7500-13433 GCA_029375565.1 Gekko gecko | reverse complement strand
GGCCCCGTCCACACGGAGCATTTGCTGCGCTGAAGTCACGGGAGTCCTGCGGACTTTCCGTGCGCGTTCATACGAGCACATCTGAGAGGCGTAGGGCTCCCGTGGCCAACCCGCGGCTTCCCTCCGAAAACGCGGGGTAAAAAACTAGTAGGTCCGAGGTACTAGCTTCCGGAAACCCCGGGGCAAAGGCTGGCGTCTGATCACGGGAGCGCCGGTATCCCGCGGCTTCCGACGCCCGCCCATGTCCCCGGGGTTTCCGGATGTTGTGAGTTTCCCTGGGATGCGCACCAACGCTGGACAGCGCATGCGCACACACAAGTCACTGACAGCGGCCCGCCCCCCCCAACGGCGCATGCGCACCTCGCACTTGCGTGGTCTGCTGTGCTGCTGTTTTGCCGCGCTGCAGCAGCGCGGTGTGATCGCGGCGCAGAGCTGGTGCGTAGAAACCCGGTGGCCTGTGAGATCGGGCTACCGCGCCTTATTTAGCTCCGGGGCAAAATGCCACGCCTCCCCCGCGCGTTTTCTGGCCCGTGTGACCGGGGCCATTTATTCACATTCAGGTTGCAAACGAAAGGAGAGAAAGAAGTCTAATCTAGAGAGTGCTTTCCCAATCACAAATGGCCCTGATAAGAGCTTGAAAAAGAGCAGTTTCTGTCAGAGCTCTCTCAGCCCCACCCACCTCACAGGGTGTCTGTTGTGGGGAGGGGAAGGGAGAAGAGTTTGCAAGCCGCTCTGAGACTCCTTCAGGTAGTGAAGGGCGGGGTATAAATCCAATCTCTTCTCTTCTCTCTTCTCTACAAAAATGCAATACAACATCTATTTTATAAATCTTCATTCGTTGTTATTGTTTTTTTTCCTTTTCACCCTTTCCCCAACTTTGTGGTGCCCCCGTTGGCCCTGGTGCCCTAAGCACGTGCTTGATCTGCTTAATGGTTAATCTGCCAGTGCTCCAGAGCTCTGTTAAACAGCATGCCATTGCCACAACCAAACACACCCCACTCCCTGTGACAGGCTATTTACGTAACATTACAACTAGATTGGTTACTTTCGGAATCCTAGCAGGCTATTGTTCTTGTGCTCCAAGCTCAGCCAGTCTCCGGGGCGATTCAATCAGGAATGATTCCATCCCAATACATAACAGCAATGAAGATGGTGAGAGGGGTCTGGAGACCAAGTCCTGTGAGGAGAGGCTGAAGGAGCTGGGTATGTTTAGCCTGGGGAGGAGACGATGGGGAGGTGAGATGATCACCATCTTCGAGTACTTGAAGGGCTGTCGTATAGAGGATGGTGTGCGGTTGTTTTCTGTTGCCCTAGAAGGTTGGACCATAAGAACATAAGAGAAGCCAATGTTGAATCAGGCCAATGGCCCATCTAGTCCAACACTCTGTCACACAGTGGCCAAAATATACCAGGTGCCATCAGGAGGTCCAGCAGTGGGGCCAGGACACTAGAAGCCCTCCCACTGCTGCCCCCTCCAGCACCAAGAATAGAGTGCATCACCTGCCCCAGACTGAGAATTCCCATCTATACCCTGTGGCTAATAGCCACTGATGGACTTCTGCTCCATATGTTTATCTAATTCCCTCTTGAAACTGCCCATGCTTGTAGCTGCCACCACCTCCTGTGGCAGTGAATTTGCCAGAACCAACGGGTTGAAATTAAATGAGACGAGTTTTCAGGTAAACCTTAGGAAGAATTTCCCGACAGTTAAAGCGGTTCCTCAGTGGAACAGGCTTCCTTGGGAGGTGATGGGCTCTCCTTCTCTGGAGGTTTTCAGACCGAGAGGCTAGATGGCCATCTGACAGCCATGCTGATTCTGCAAACTTAGGAAGATCAGGAGAGGGAGGGCCTCAGTGCTTAGTTCTCATGGCCCTTTCTTACACGCCCAGGGGAATGCTGATCGCCACTTCGGGGTCAGGAAGCAGTTTTTCTCCAGGCCATTTTGGCCAGGGATCCTGGAGGTTTTTTGTCATCTTCTGGGTATGGAGCCGGGGTCACTGCGTGTGTGTATGGGG
Source organism: Gekko gecko (assembly GCA_029375565.1). Taxonomy (NCBI): domain Eukaryota; kingdom Metazoa; phylum Chordata; class Lepidosauria; order Squamata; family Gekkonidae; genus Gekko; species Gekko gecko. The sequence goes on along the minus strand of JAPDNY010001714.1, from coordinate 11,418 downwards.
GGAGGTATTTGTGAATTTCCTGCATTGTGCAGGGGGCTGGACTAGATGACCCCTGGAAGTCCCTTACAACTCTATGATTCTGTGATTCTTCTATGATTCTGGTTTGGGAAATTCCTGGAGATTTGGGGGGTGGTCCCTGGGATGCACAGTGTTTGGGTAAGGGGAGGTAGCTCAGCGGGCATGTGAAGTCACTCTAGGACTTAACATTTGTACTACGCTCTATGGTATTTGATAAAGTCTGCCCTGTGAAGCCACTGTTTCGTTCAAGCACACTGTAAAGTGTGAAGATCACTTGTAATCTTGGGAAAACTCCAGGGCCTACCTAACGGAGCCAGTTTGGTGTAGTGGTTAAGTGTGCAGATTCTAATCTGGGGGAACCGGGTTCCATTCCCCACTCCTCCACTTGCAGCTGCTGGATGACCTTGGGCAAGCCATAGTTCTGTCAGAGCTGTTCTGGAAAAAGAGCAGTTTCTGTCAAGAGCGCTCTCAGCCCCACCTCCCTCACAGGGTCTCTGTTGTGGGGAGGGGAAGGGAAAGGAGTTTGTAAGCCTCTCTGGGACTCCTTTGGGTAGTGAAGGGCGGGGTATAAATCCAATCTCCTCTCCTTGTCCTCCTCTCTGCCCTTTTTTTTAAAAAAATAAAGTTTATTGAAACTTTATTGAAAGGTTGACTGTTGTGGGAGAGGAAGGGAAAGGGGTTTGTAAGCCGCTCTGAGACTCCTTCAGGTAGTGAAGGGTGGGGTATAAACCCAATCTTCTTCTCTCTTCTTGGGGCAGGTGAGTTCAGTCTGGGGCCACCGCCCCCGAACAGAAAGCCTGTATTTATGATGTCCAAAATGCGGCCCCTTTCTTTGGAGCTGCAAAGCAGGTTCTCAGCTTGCAAAAACATCTCTCTTTCTCCACGGCCCCAGCTTCCTGCAGAAAAGAAACCAATCTAGCCAAGGGGTCATCAGCCAATTTGTTGTGTCCGGCATACAAAGCCAGGCGGGAAGAGTTATCCGCCTTAAAAGGGTGCTTGTTATGGGGGGACAGGGTGGTCATCCCGGGGCCCATGAGACAAGGGGTTCTAGAAACGCTACATGAGGCCCACCCCGGCATTGTACGCATGAAAGCTCTGGCAAGGAGCTATGTGTGGTGGCCCGGGATGGACGCCGAAATTGAAACCTGGGTCCGAGGGTGCACACGGTGTCAGGAAGTCCGCCCCAATCCCCCGAGAGCGCCAACCCAAAGCTGGGAGTCTACCCACAAGCCGTGGTCACGCCTACACATAGATTTTGCGGGGCCGTTTCAGGGGCTCCAGTTCATGGTGACGGTAGACTCCTACTCGAAATGGGTGGAAATAAGCCCAGTGTCTACCACCTCTGCCAAAGCGGCAATAAGGGCCCTGCGGAAAATATTCGCGACGCACGGGTTACCAGACACAATCGTGTCGGACAACGGGGCAGCGTTCACATCTGCTGAGTTTCAAGCATTCCTCGAAAGGAACCTAATCAGGCACATACGATCAGCGCCCTTCCACCCGGCAACAAATGGACAGGCAGAGAGAACGGTACGCACCGCCAAAGAAGCCCTGAGCCGCATAACGGAGGGGGACTGGGAGTTCCGGCTGGCCCGCTTTCTTCCTAACATACCGCACCACCCCAAACCCCATCTCCGGGCATTGCCCCGCAGAACTATTAATGGGCCGCCGCCCTACCACTTTATTAGACAGGCTCCACCCGGACCGAGCCCCAGAGAGAAAGCTGGTCGAGAACCGGGAGGCGCCCCGAGCTTCCTCCCGGGGGAACCTGTCTACTTCCGGAACTACGGGGCGGGGCCTCAGTGGGTGGCCGGGCGCATCCTAAAACCCACCGGGCCAGTGTCATATGAAGTCCTAACAGATGGGGACCGGGTCCTCCGTAAACACGTCGACCAGCTCTGGAGGCGGCAAGACCCCGACACAGAGATCCAGTTACCGGGAAATGCCGCGGCCGCCCCAGCATCCGATCGACTGCAAACACCGACAGCGGAGCCAGCGCCGGAAAGTCCACGGAATCCGGAGGGGCCCCGGTGACAGCTGAACCACCGCCGCCGCCGCCGCCGTTACAGCCGCCACCATCGCCGCCACGGCTACTACCAGAGATCCAAGCTCCTTGTGCTGGCGGACCACCCGATAGGGGCCCCGCCAGTCCGGTACCGGCCCCCCGATGATCGCTAAGAGAACGGAGGGCACCAACATACTTAAAAGACTACGTCACCTGATAGGAGACGAACTATGGGGGAGGGGTGTTGTGTCCTGGGATCAGAAGGCAGAGCTGGCGAAATACAGCCAAGCTTCGCTCTCTGAGAACAATAGGGACTAGGTTCCTGAGCTCGCCAGTAGTGAACCAATGGCAGCATTGGCGGGCGATTCAAACCCGCCAATAGGAATATGGGGCCGTCCCCCCTAACTGTATATAGTTGGCCTCCGGCCGTTACTGTTTGTTCTTTGTCTTGTGTGAAGTACGAATAAACGCGTCTTCTCTTATGTTGTCGTCCGAGTCATGAGGCCCGAAACCCAGTACTTTACACAATTAACTAATTAGCACACACTTTCTGACATCCCATCTACGCTCCAGCAAAAGTCGCGTTTCCACTCCCGCAAAAGACATCTCTCCCTCCTTTGGGAATACGCAGCCAATCTCGAAATATCCCTCGGCTGAAATGACACCGCATGCATCTCTTGCGGCTGACAGCGTTACTATTGCGCTCGCTTCTAATTTTCAGGAAATCTGACTCTGGGGGGAAAGGAATGTTCATCACGGCTGTCGAGCTGAGAGGTGTATCGTTGTGCCTCCAAATCCATTTGTGTAGTATTGTCTTAACAGGTGGAAGGATAGTAGTTCATTATCTTTCTGTTCAGATATACTGAATGCGAGCACAATCAATGCACGGAGGAGGGGGTTGGGAACGGTTTGTAGGCATGTATACTTTCCTCTTGAGGTCTAGCGCCCTGCAAAATGCAGTGTTCCACGGCTTGGTAGGCTTACCAGTTCTGCGTTGGGAAATCCTTGGAGATGTTGGGGATGGAGCGTAATGAAGAAGAAGAGGAGGAGGAGGAAGAAGAGGAACAAGAAGAAGAGGAAGAAGAGGAACAAGAAGAACAGGAGGAGGAGGAGGAGATTGGATTTATGCCCCGCCCTTCACTACCCAAAAACTGCAGAGAAGGGCAACTAGAATGATAAAAGGGTTGGAACACCTTCCCTATGAAGAAAGGTTAAAATGCTTGGGGCTCTTTGGCTTGGAGAAACGACGGCTGAGGGGTGACATGATCGAGGTTTATAAGATTATGAATGGGATTGAGCAGGTTGAGAAAGAAGTACTTTTCTCCTTTCTCACAATACAAGAACTCGTGGGCACTCCATGAAATTGCTGAGCGGTCGGGTTAGAACAGATAAAAGGAAATACTTCTTCACCCAAAGAGTGATTAACACATGGAATTCACTGCCACAGGAGGTGGTGGCAGCTACAAGCATGGACAGTTTCAAGAGGGAATTAGATAAACATATGGAGCAGAAGTCCATCAGTGGCTATTAGCCACAGGGTATAGATGGGAACTCTCAGTCTGGGGCAGGTGATGCACTCTATTCTTGGTGCTGGAGGGGGCAGCCGTGGGAGGGCTTCTGGTGTCCTGGCCCCACTGCTGGACCTCCTGATGGCACCTGGTATATTTTGGCCGCTGTGTGACAGAGTGTTGGACTAGATGGGCTATTGGCCTGATTCAACATTGGCTTCTCTTATGTTCTTATGTACCCAAAGGAGTCTCAGAACAGCTTACAAACTCCTTTCCCTTCCCCTCCACACAACAGAAACCCTGTGAGGGAGGTGGGGCTGAGAGAGCTCTGACAGAAACTGCTCTTTTTCAAGAACACCCGTGCCAGAACTACGGCTTGTCCAAGGT
>JAPDNY010001714.1:0-5000 GCA_029375565.1 Gekko gecko | reverse complement strand
CACATTAGAGTCCACCACCCTTAACCACTAAACCACACTGGCTCTTAAATACTAAACCACTTCAAATTTTCAAGGCAGTGGAGGCAGTGGGGAAGATTCCAATGGTAGGTCAACATTTCGCAAGGTCTGAAGACCGACTTTGCATTAGATCTAGGGGTAAAGAGCTTTCCCTGATTTAAACAGATCATCAGCTGTGATCCCGGGAAGGGTCCTTGAAAAGACCCTCTCCCAAGTGTCTCCCGTAACCCACCCAATCCTTCCTTTTTAAAAATAGTCAACAAAATGGCTGCGTAACCAACTCGATTCCTTTTTTTTTTTAACAACAAAATGGCCGCACGCTGTCCCTGCCTTTCTCGTTCCAGCAGCGTGCAGATATAACCCAGTTTTACGAGAGCCTGTTTATTTATTGCCTCTTATTCTAATATAATTTAATAACTTCATCATCTCGGCCATTTTCCGCCGCTTCCCTAGGCAGTCATCGAGCGGGGAAGCCTGATTTTTCCAATTAGTTGCAACATGCCAGGAGTGATGTATAAAAGATTTATAACCCATTGCATATCGGGACTTCCTCTTTTTCCCTTTTGCGATCTTCAGAAGACGTGTTTCGGGGCCCGCGGACAACGTACATCTGGGAATACCCCTAATAACATGGTTATTATCTCTGTCTGTCCTGATCTTGATGGCCCCAGCTGGCTTGATCTCATCAGATCTCAGAAGCTCCGGGGCAGATTAAGGCTCACTGGTGCGCTGAGCACGGACCAATCTTGGTGCCCCCCTCCTTTCCACACGGACCCCCAGTCCATTTTAGTTGTTGACCAGTCTGACCAGATATACAATGCAGGTTGCAGCAGTACAAAAATTGATTCATACGATCACACAATATACTGTACAAACTCAGCCAAGCTTTGGCTACATAAGGTAAAGGTACATAAGAACATAAGAGAAGCCAATGTTGAATCAGGCCAATGGCCCATCCAGTCCAACACTCTGTCACAAAGCGGCCAAAATATACCAGGTGCCATCAGGAGATCCAGCAGTGGGGCCAGGACACTAGAAGCCCTCCCACTGCTGCCCCCTCCAGCACCAAGAATAGAGTGCATCACCTGCCCCAGACTGAGAGTTCCCATCTATACCCTGTGGCTAATAGCCACTGATGGACTTCTGCTCCATATGTTTATCTAATTCCCTCTTGAAACTGTCCATGCTTGTAGCTGCCACGACCTCCTGTGGCAGTGAATTCCATATGTTAATCACTCTTTGGGTGAAGAAGTATTTCCTTTTATCTGTTCTAACCCGACTGCTCAGCAATTTCATGGAGTGCCCACGAGTTCTTGTATTGTGAGAAAGGGAGAAAAGTACTTCTTTCTCAACCTGCTCAATCCCATTCATAATCTGGGGTTTCGGTTTCGGCGTTGCGAATGGCAGCCACCTTTCGGGACGCTCCCGAAGGTGGTTAGCCCACGCACGGTTGGGGGGGTCTTCGCATGTGCGAAAGACCCTAGTGAGCCTTAGGCAAAGGCTCCGAACTGGGGGCGCTTGGGGAGTAGCCTCTTTGCCGGCACACAGCCGGGAAATTGAGGCTTTCTCCCCGCCCCAATCGGCCCCGCTGCGTTGTGCCCATATGGGACGTAGCAGCGCCACCGACTTCCAGGAGTGAGGAACAGTGGCATGAATTAAATAAAAAGAAGAAACGGCATCGAACCGTGAGTTGGAGGTCTAAATCTGAAGCGAAAACCCGAGCCCTTCCCCCGTAAGCGAATAAGCGTCTGGGAGGAGGGGGAATCCCCCCCCCACTGAGAAGCGGGACTTATAAAAGAAAGCTAAGGGGGACGAAAAGGAAAAAGGGTTGGTGAAACTACCTTTGGGGTGCTATTGAAGCTAAAGAGTTAGCGGGTCTCCTGAGGGACGCGACACGAACTTTGATAAAGTAAACAAATAAAAGAAATGTCGGCAATGAAGAAGGTCCCTTTGAAACCGGAAAAGAAGGGAGGCGGGACTTCCGGTCTGGGTAATCCCCCTCCAAAGCCTGCTGTCAATCAACAGACAAGCGAGCTACTGCACCCTCTGCTGGTCCAAATACAGAAAATCAGCGAAACCTTAACTAACATGGAAGGTGTTCTCAACAGTCAACAAAAACAACTAACAGAAACGTCAAAGAAGATGGAGGAGATCGCACAGAAATGCTTGTTCTCGATGGAAGACATCGGAAAAGTGAAGAAAAGGGTCAACAAGTTAGAAAAACACCAGGATGAGCAAGAAAAAAGAATTTTGATGTTGCAAATGGAGAAATCAAATCTGACCCTCCGTTTTCAGGGCATTAAAGAAGAAGAGAAAGAAGATCTCAGATCTATATTAGCGAATGCCTTGGCACCCATAACTGGCAGAGAACAGCGAGAATTAAAAGAAGAGATGGATAAGGTCTATAGAGCCTACTCCACCTTTACAAAGAAAAATAATCTGCCAGCAGAAGTGGTTGTCAAGTTTGTTAAGCAGAGTACTAGAGATCAAATTCTGCGTGCAGTCTCAGTGGTGCCCTTGAAGATTGGGGAGCAGACTATCAGAATATTGAAAGATGTGCCTTATGAAATCCGCATGAAAAGGAAGGCATACAAAGGATTGACCACCTTTCTACAAAGACATCAGACTATTTACAGATGGACTTTCCCTGAAGGCCTAGTGTTCAAGTATAAGGATAAAAGAGAAAAGATTGACTCCATCTTCAAAGCACAAGAATTTCTGAAGAGACACGCCAGTTCAGAGGAAGAGGCATCACTCGCAACTTGGACAGATTTGAGCAGTGAAGATGACAGCGGCCCAGAAGAGGGAGGTGCCGGAGCGGGAGACATGAAAACCAAAGAGGGCCCATCCTATAACCTGAGGGATACCAAAAGAAGACAACCTAAGAAATAATTGTTTGAGAAGCGTCAGAAAGGAGTTGATTAACAACTAACCCCAAAGGACATTACTAACCTCATTAACAGAGTTACTTTGGACTTTTGTTAGATGAAAAGAAGACTCTCTAATCACGGTGACCGCCAAAAACTGTGTCTATACTGACTAAAACTAACTTTTTTTAACAGAATACTCACTCTACTCTTTTCTTAATCCCTCTATATATCCTACCTCTTTCCATTTATAAAAAGAATAAACTCCTCTCCTTTTTAGGAGGGTTTTGCTAAAAAAAAAAATCCCATTCATCCTTATTCTAATAGCCAAAAAGTGCGGATACCTATTCCCACCAACAGGGGCCTCACTCTCCCCCAACAGCTTTTCCTGCATAGCCAGTAGACTTCCTGGGTTTGTAGAAAAATCCAAACAGTGAGGAAATCCCTTCAGGAACTCTTGACTTCCCCAAAAGCCTTTTGAAATGGCCTCTGCAGGGACCCAACTCCAGGCAGCAATGGTGAGAGATTAGAACATTGGGGGGGAGGGGGGGGAGAGGCTTCTGACTGGCTCTGTCGGTGGAAGGGGTGGGGGAAGGGCCCTTTCCAGGCCTCTTTCAGCCTTGGAGGGAGGGAGGGAGGAAGCCTTGGGGCCAGGCCTCACAAAAGTTGCCAGGGCCAGGCTGGGGGATTTCTAGAGATTTTGTGGTGGACTCTAAGGAGGAGGGCTGGGTTTGGGAAGGGAGAGGCCTCAGCTGGGTATAATGCCACAGTGTCCACCCTCCAAAGCAGCCATTTTCTGCAGGGAGACAGACCTCTGCTGTCTAGAGTCCAGTTGTAATTCTGGGGGGTCTCCAGGGCACATTTGCAGGTTGGCCACTCTAGGCCTGGCAGCATTCTAGGGTTGCCAGGTCCCCCCTGATTTGCATGACTCACCTAGCCCCGGCTGCTTGCCAGCGTTCATCAGCAGCCACCCTATGAAAGCCAGTGAGGTGTAGCAGTTAGAGCTTCAAAGTAGGATCTGCAAGACCCAGGTTCAGATCCCCATCTTGCAGTGGAAGGTGACTGTGTGATTTTGGACCAGTCACATATTTCAGCCTAACCAACCTCACAGGGTTGTTGTGCAGATAAAAAGGAGGAGGGAATAATGAAAGCTGCTTTGGCCCTCACTGTGGAGAAAGACTGTAATTTTCCTAGGTAGAGGCTGGGGGTGGAGATGGAAAACAGGAGACAGAGAGGCAGATAAAGGTAGGTTGGCTGTTGGTTGGGAAGGAAATAGGGTTGCCAACTCCAGGTTGGGAAATCCCTGGACATTTGAGGGGTGAAGCCTGGAGAGGGTGGGATTTAAGGAGGAGAGGAACTTTGGACTGGTGTAATGCCATAGACTCCACCCTCCAGCCATTTCCTCCATGAGAACCACCATTGCCAACCTCTGGGTGAGGACTGGAGATCACCCAGAATTACAACTGTTGTCCCGGAGACAGAAATCAGTTCCCCTGGATAAAATGGCTGTTTTGGAGGGTTGAGTCTATGGCATCATACCCTGCTGAGGCTGCTTGCCTCCCCAAGCCTCACTGTCCTAAGGCTCCACCCCCAAATCTCCAGGAAATTCCCAACCTGGAGCTGGCAACCCTAAGGTGAATTGATCTCTGTAGCTGGGAGATCCATTGTGATTCCCAGAGTGCTGCCACTGCTGCTGTGGGGGGGAGAGAAAGCAGGTGGGTGGCTGAGAGCACTGCCACCACTGCTACTGCTGCTCTGCGGAGTGGGGGAAGAAGCAGGCAGGAGGCTGGGAGAGAGGCTGGGGGCAGAAAGCAGCCAGGAGGCTGGGGGCAGAAAGAAAGAATGATGGGGTGGGGGCAGAAAGAGAGAGAAAGAGTGATGAAGTGGGGAGGCAGAAAAACAAAGAGAAAGATGACAGATCAGAAAGAGAGAGGAAATCACATGCATGGAGCAGAAATAGAGTAAGAAAAGGGGGGCAGAGGGGAGAAATAGTGTGAAAGAGGTAGGGGGTGAGCAGAGGAAGCAAAGGTGTGACGAATGAGATAACCATCCCGCAAGTTTCTTGCGGGTCTCCACTTGTAATCTTATAAACCTCGATCATGTCACCCCTCAGCC
>JAPDNY010001713.1:0-13436 GCA_029375565.1 Gekko gecko | reverse complement strand
ATGAAAGAAGAAGAAGAAGAAGAGGAGAAGGAGGAGGCGATTGGGTTTCTACCCTGCCCTTCACTACCCCAAGGAGTCTCAAAGCGGCTGACAAACTCCCTTCCCTTCCCCTCCCCACAACAGACACCCTGTGAGGTAGAAGAAGAAGAAGAGATTGGATTTATACCCCTCCCTTCACTACCCAAAGGAGTCTCAGAGCGGCTCACAAACTCCTTTCCCTTCCCCCTCCCCACAACAGACACCCTGTAAGGTAGAAGAAGACGAAGAGATTGGATTTATACCCCGCCCTTCACTACCCGAAGGTGTCTCAAAGCGGCTGACAAACTCCCTTCCCTTCCCCTCCCCACAACAGACACCCTGTAAGGTCGGTGGGGCTGAGAGAGATCTTTTGAGGACTGCTCTTGAGAGAACAGCTCTGACAGAACTATGGCTTGCCCAAGGTCACTCAGAAGCTGCAGGTGGAGGAGGATTGGGGAATCAAACCGGGTTCTCCCAGATCAGAGTCCGCACACCTAACCACGACACCAAACCGGCAAGACAGATCCAGGCAAGGGCCTGTCGGCTACCACATCTTTCCGAGCCACCCGGATTCCCCTTCAAACCGGCTGGCCTGCAGAAGTTGCCGTGTAGCAGAAAAGAGGCGGGCAGAACCAGCCCCGGACTCACGTTGATGAAGCTGACGTTGAGCTCTTTGGCTGTGTAACCCCTCTGCAGATTCCGCCGGGCGTAGACGTCGTAGTCCCGGACGATGCGGGTGATGATATCTGACGTGGAGATCCCTTCCGTCCTCTGGGTGGGTGCAAACATTCCTAGAAGAGACAGGACACAGCTTGCCTAGGCGTGTGCTGATAAAACCCTGACCTGGACTTGCCCAGGCTCGCCAGAACGCGTCAGATCTCGGAAGCTAAGCAGGGCCAGCCCTGCTTAGGGCTTGGAGGGGAGACCACCCAAGGAAGTCCAGGGTTGCTAAGCAGAGGCAGGCAAGGGCAAAACCACCTCTGAATATCTCTTGCCTTGACCTGGATGGCCCAGGGTGGTCCGATCTCATCAGATCTCGGAAGGAGGAGGAGGAGGAGGAGATTGGATTTATACCCCACCCTTCGCTACCCAAAGGAGTCTCAGAACGCCTTACAATCAATGCTCCCTCTAAACTGCGGAGTCTTGTGAGCAAAAATTCTACTTTGTGAGCGACCGACGTTAAAGCTGTGAGCGAGCGATTTGGCTGCTGCATAAATTAGTTTGCTCTGGAGTCCTCCTTCCTGAACCGAGACAGAAAAAATAGGCAAGCCGGAGGCTAAAAAACTGTGAGCTAGCTCACACTGACTCAACTTAGAGGGAACACTGCTTACAATCTCCTTTCCCTTCCCCTCCCCAAGGCAGGCACCCTGTGAGGTAGGTGGGGCTGAGAGAGCTCTTTCGAGGACTGCCCTTGAGAGAACAGCTCTGAGAGAACTTGTGACTGACCCAAGGTCACACCAGCAGCTGCACGTGGAGAAGGAGTGGGGAATCAAACCCAGTTCTCCCAGATTAGAGTCAACGTTCCTAGCCACTACACCGAACTGGCCTGGTTAGTGTTTGGATGGGAGCCCGGGGGTGCTATTGCGGAGGCAGGCAATGGCAAGCCACCTCTGTTTATCTCTTGCTTTGAAAACCCTACAGGGGTTCCCCGGACTCACCCGCTTCCTTTATGTGCTTATAGACGTCGTCGCTCCCGGCAGAGGAATACGGGATGTCGTCGTGGGCAACGAAGTCAATCTGCAGCGGGGCGATAAGAGCCGTCAGCGGGTGAGCGAGTGGGGACAGAGACTGCTTGGCATGGGGAGGGAGAGAGCTGGGGGAGAGGGCTGTCGTGGCAGGACCCCGGAGCCAAAATGACCCAGGGTGCCCTGGGCAGGAACTGGCAGCGCGAGAGAGCATGGAAGTGGGACGGAAGACCCTTTGGCCCTCTGCTTGCCCCCGAGAGATTTCCAGCCCCCAATGATAGAGAAGTACCAGCAAGAGCTCGTAAGGCTGCCCATTCTGATGTTCAGAACCCCTCGCACCTTAAGAACATAAGAGAAGCCATGTTGGATCAGGCCGATGGCCCATCCAGTCCAACACTTTGTCACACAGTGGCCAAAAGTACCAGGTGCCTTCAAGAGGTCCAGCACTGGGGCCAGGACACTAGAAGCCCCCCACCGTTGAACACCCCCCAAGCACCAAGAATACAGAGCATCACTTGCCCCAGACAGAGTGTTCCGTCTGTAAGAACATAAGAAAAGCCATGTTGGATGCGGCCAATGGCCCATCCAGTCCAACACTCTGCGTCACACAGTGGCCAAAACCCAGGGGCCATCAGGAGGTCCAGCAGCGGGGTCAGAACTCCAGAAGCCCTCCCACCGTGGTGCCCCCCTCAAGCACCAAGAATACAGAGCATCACTTCCCCAGACAGAGTGTTCTATAAGAACATAAGAGAAGCCATGTTGGATCAGACCAATCCAGTCCAACATTCTGTGTCACACAGTGGTCAAAACCCAGGGGCCATCAGAAGGTCCAACAGCAGGCCCAGCACTCCAGAAGCCCTCCCACCATGGGCCCCCCAAGCACCAAGAATATAGAGCATCACTTCCCCAGACAGAGTGTTCCATCTATAAGAACATAAGAGAGAAGCCATGTTGGATCAGGCCAATGGCCCATCCGGTCCAACACTCTGTCACACAGTAGTCAAAACCCACATCCCATCAGAAGGTCCATCAGTGGGGCCAGAACTCCAGAAGCCCTCCCACCATTGGCCCCCAAGCACCAAGGAGACAGAGCATCACTGCCCCAGACATAAGAACATAAGAGAAGCCAATGTTGGATCAGGCCAATGGCCCTTCCAGTCCAACACTCTGTGTCACACAGTGGCCAAAACCCAGGGGCCATCAGGAGGTCCAGCAGCGGGGTCAGAACTCCAGAAGCCCTCCCACCGTGGCGCTCCCCTCAAGCATCAAGAATACAAAGCATCACTTCCCCAGACAGAGTGTTCCATCTGTAAGAACATAAGAGAGAAGCCATGTTGGATCAGACCAATGGTCCATCCAGTCCAACACTCTGTGTCACACAGTGGCCAAAACCCAGGGGCCATCAGAAGGTCCAACAGCAGGCCCAGCGCTCCAGAAGCCCTCCCACCGTGGGCCCCTCCAAGCACCAAGAATACAGAGCATCATTTCCCCAGACAGAGTGTTCCATCTATAAGAACATAAGAGAGAAGCCATGTTGGATCAGGCCAATGGCCCATCCAGCCCAACACTCTGTCACACAGTAGTCAGAACCCACATCCCATCCAGAAGGTCCATCAGTGGGGCCAGAACTCCAGAAGCCCTCTCACCATTGGCCCCCAAGCACCAAGGAGACAGAACATCACTGCCCCAGACAGAAGAACACAAGAGAAGCCATGTTGGATCAGGCCAATGGCCCGTCCAGTCCAACACTCTGTGTCACACAGTGGCCAAAAATACCAGGTGCCATCAGGAGGTCCACCAGTGGGGCCAGGACACTAGAAGCCCTCCCCACCATTGGCCCCCAGGCACCAAGGAGACAGAACATCACTGCCCCAGACATAAGAACACAAGAGAAACCATGTTGGATCAGGCCAATGGCCCATCCAGTCCAACACACTTCTGTGTCACACAGTGGCCAAAACCCAGGGGCCATCAGGAGGTCCAGCAGCGGGACCAGAACTCCAGAAGCCCTCCCACTTTTGCCCCCCACCCCAGCACCAAGAACTTTCCTCTGGGGTCAGTCAAAGAATAGAAGGGGTGCCCAGCGCCACCGCTGGTCTCCTTTACCCTGTGGTCAGCCAGGAACTCCGGCGAAAGCGTCCATGGGGCGTTCCGCACCACCTCATCCACGTAGCGGCAGTGCTGCACGGCGTCGTAGCGCTCGTTCTCGTTCATCACCGTGAAGCCCTTGAAGTTGTGGGTCAGCTCGTCGCTGCAGACTGCGAGGGGAGAAAACGACAAGCGGAACAAAGTCGGGGAGCGGTGCGGCTCGCTCGCAAAGGGTCCCCACCTCACACCCTCTGGCAAAGACAATGCTGGGCTTTGTGATGACTTCCTGACTGCGCTAGCTCTGAGGCTTCTGGGTACACTGACCTGAAGGCCTCTTATTCTCTTAAGCAATGTGGCCAAGTCTCACCTGTGGCCCTGTGTCATGGGCAGCAGCTAGAAATGGCTGCCACCACTCTCGAATGGCTGCCACCACTCTCGAATGGCTGCCACCACTCTCGAATGGCTGCCACCACTCTCTAATGGCTGCCACCACTCTCTAATGGCTGTCACCACTCTCTAATGGCTGCCACCACTCTCTAATGGCTGCCACCACTCTCTAATGGCTGCCACCACTCTCTAATGGCTGCCACCACTCTCTAATGGCTGCCACCACTCTCTAATGGCTGCCACCACTCTCTAATGGCTGCCACCACTCTCTAATGGCTGCCACCACTCTCTAATGGCTGCCACCACTCTCTAATGGCTGCCACCACTCTCTAATGGCTGCCACCACTCTCTAATGGCTGCCACCACTCTTTAATGGCTGCCACCACTCTCTAATGGCTGTCACCACTCTCTAATGGCTGCCACCACTCTCTAATGGCTGCCACCACTCTCTAATGGCTGTCACCACTCAGGTATGGGTCTCCTCAGGAGGGCCCAGAGCACCCACCCGACCCCTTTATTACCCTCCTTTTTCCAGTAGGTTTCTCCTTATAAGTGACCGAATGAGGCACAGTAACAAACTCTTTTTATTAAAGAGATTTAATAACAACTATAATCCAATGCCATATAGGAAAAACGAACACAGTAAAGGTGAATAAAGCAGCAAAAGAAGAAATCCTAATAAATCTTGGCTCTACTGTCCAAGCCTTCTTTAGGTGCTCGGTCTCAGACTGACTCACCCCCTTTTGGATGAGGGGTCCCGCCTTCCGTAGCAGCCTTTCCCCAACTCTGCACCCCTGGGAGTGAACCCCCTCCCGCTATGGGCCTTTTCTCAGTTCTTCCCGGGCACCACCCTCTACTCCGCTGGTGTAAGTTTGTTGCCCTACTGGGCACCCAGTGTGCTCTTATGAACTCACAAGTTATGAGAACCTGACCTGCGCTAGCTATGTGCAATAGGGACCGAACTGTAAGGTGACTCCAAGGGATGCCCGTTATAGCACACATCCAGAAAGAAGAAGAAAAGCCTTCCTGTGACAGTGTGTGCCTACGATTCCTGCATGTCCCCATACCACTTTCCTGCAGCAAGGCGGACCAGCTCCCTAGCCATATATAGCATTGAGAAGTCAGGCAGTGGCCATGCCAGGCCAGAAGATAGGGGACTCAAAACTCCATACAAAATCTCCTTCCATGCACGTAGGCAACATGTTTCTCCCCACCTAACACATCACTAAGTCGAAACAGCAGCCGGAAGACAACAAGGGAACCATGGCTCTAGCCAGCACGAGTCATAATCCCTTCAGCACCGGCTCTCTCTCCTGCTTACTTGCACTCTTGAACCCCTCCTGCACTTAGTCTCCAACTCTTGGATGTGCGGCCAAAGTCTCATTGTGCGCCTGCTGGTTCAGGACACGACCCTCTTCCCAGCATTCCATAGTCCCCTCATTTTCCTGAGATTCGCTCCGTCCAACTACGGAACAGGTAGGGTACTGCCCATCAACGAAACACCCTGCTAAGGCGAATGTGCTATTTTCTTCCCTCTGTATTTCAGTCAAAGCTGCGGTGGCTCAATTGGTTAAGACGCTGAACTGCAGGCTGTGGAAGGTCGGTAGTTCAGCAGTTCGAGACCCGGGAGTGCCGCATGACGGAGTGAGCTCCCGACTCTAGTTCCAGCTCCTGCCAAACTAGCAGTTCGAAAGCAAGAAATGTAGATAAATAGGTACCACTTCGGTGGGAAGGGAACAGCGTTCCATGCGCTTTGGTGTTTAGTCATGCCGGCCACATGACCACAGAAACGTCTTCGGACAGCGCTGGCTCTTCGGCTTTGAAACGGAGATGAGCACCGCAACCCTAGAGTCGGATTCGACTGGCTTTCGAGCAAGGGAATCTTTACCTTTATATTTCCTAGAATCGTGTGTGTATAATCGTGTGTGTATGCTTGTGTTACTGTATGTTTGAAATAGTTTTCAGCAAACAAAACCATTTGGTGTGTCTGGAGGGAACGGAACCCCTGTATACACAGATGTTTGCTCCCTTATTCGCCTGTTGCCTTGTTTAAGACCGTAACTCCCCATATTAAATAACGATTTAAGGCAATTTGGCTGACAAGTTTTCCCTCCAAATCCCCTGTTAGCCAATCACAGGGCCCGAAGGGTGACCTGGGAAATGCAGGCCCTGTAGTCACTCTAATACAGGCTTCCCTGGGGCCACTAGGCCTCCCTAAAGCCTACAGGCCACACCAATATAGGCCCAGGATCCTGACGGGCCCTTCTGCCTAGAATGGGAAGGGGTTGTGCCTCAGTGAACACATATGGAGCTGCCTGATACTGAATCAGACACTCAGTCCATCAAGGGCAGCGTTGTCTACTCCGGCTGGCAGCCGCTCTCCAAGGTCTCAGGCTGAGGGTCTTTCAACATCACCTCCTGCCTGGTCCTTTTTAACTGGAGATGCCGGGGATTGAACCTGGGACCTTTTCCATGTCAGGCAGAGGCTCTTCCACTGAGCCACAACCCCTCTTTACAGCTCTCCAGAGTCTCAGGCTGAGGTGTTTCCCATCACCTACTGCCTCGTCCTTTTAACGGGAGATGCCGGGGATCGAACCTGGGACCTTCTGCACGCCAAGCAGATGCTCTTCCACTGAGCCACAGCCCCTCTTTACAGCTCTCCAAGATCTCAGGTTGAGGTCTTTCCCATCACCTCCTGCCTGGTCCTTTTAACTGGAGATGCTGGGGACTGAACCTGGGACCTTCTGCACGCCAGGCAGAGGCTCTTCCACTGAGCCACAGAGCCCCTCTTTACAGCTCTCCAGGGTCTCAGGCTGAGGTCTTTCCCATCACCTCCTGCCTGGTCCTTTCAACTGGAGATGCCGGGGATTGAACCCAGGACCTCCTGCATGCCAAGCAGAGGCTCTGCCACAGAGCCACAGTCCCTGTCTAAGCGGGAGAGCATCTTATTAGCTTGCAGAAGATCCCAGGCTCAATCCAGTCTGAGCAGACAACACTGTGCTGGTTTTTCTTCGCAACCCGTGTGGCTTCCTCAGCCGGGCAAAAATCCCCACCACCATCACGCCCTCCAAAGTTAACAAAACTTGTCTCCTTACCGCCTACAATGAGGTATGTGTTCGGGAAGAGGCTTTTTGCTTGCATCAGGGCCCGGGCGTGCCCAGAGTGGAAAAGATCGAATATCCCATCGGCGTAAACCCTGACCGGCCTGTCCACTGGAAGGGGAACAAGACAAACAGACCTCAGTTCAAGAACAAGACACCTGGTCAACTGCAGGGAGGCCGGTTCTGAGTCCCTGCAGCACACACTGATCCTTGGCCCAAATCCCCCCACCCCCCGAAACATCACTGTGGCTCTCGATGTGGAGATGTGTCAGGTTCCCCAGGTAGTCACTCAAACACTAGGCTTCTTCAGAAGACAGCGTTTATTAGCGACAAAGCTGGAGACACCTGTACACGTCCCGTGTCAGTGATAACTTGGATCAATAGACAGACTAAGTTATACTCTATTCGAAACTAACCCCCCCAACTCCTAAGCCAATGGTTACATAGCGCGTGGGCGTGCACGAAAGCAAGTGGGCAGCTTAAGAAAACAATCCCAGACCAGTTAAAATTTCCAGCGGCTAGGAGCTAGCGGCTTGAGACCCAAGGTCATTCAAATTGATAGGAGACAGAACAGAGACAGAACAGACCATGGTCAATCACAATAAGAAAGGAGGACCAGTACAACCCCCGCGTTCTGGTATCAGTGCCAGGTGTCTCCCGCATACCAACTATGGCAGGGTTACCTGACATCATGGCCCCTGGAGATCCGTTCCACTGATGACTGAACTTCCCTTCCTCACAAGGAGGAGGAGGAGGAGGAGGAGGAGGAGATTGGATTTATACCCCGCCCTTCACTACCCAAAGGAGTCTCAGAGCGGCTTACAGACTCCTTTCCCTTCCCCCTCCCCACAACAGACACCCTGTGAGATAGGCGGGGCTGGGAGAGCTCTTGACAGAAACTGCTCTTTTTCAAGAACAGCTCTTATCAGAACTATGGCTTGCCCAAGGTCATCCAGCCAGGTGCAAGTGGAGGAGTGGGGAATCAAACCCAGTTCTCCCAGATTAGAGTCCGCACAATTAACCACAACACCAAACTGGTGTTCTGCCGACGCAAGGGACTCTTGGATCAACGGAAGGCTGCTTGTACCGGGCCAAAAGAAGCTGATGGGCAGGAGGTTCGGGACGGACAAAAGGAAAAACCACTTCCCACAGGGAGTGATTCAGATTTGATACTTGCTGCCAGAGGCTGTCGTTATGGCCAGTTTTACATAGACAGTCTTAAAAGGGGATTAGACAGATTCCATGGAGGACAGGGTGTCTTTGTGGCCACTAGCCATGGTGACTGAGGGGAACCATCCACAAGAATAACACACAGTCCCAAGACAGTCTGGTATGCAAAAAATATACAGATGCACACTTGGAAATAAGGGAGGAGGCCTTGCCCAAATAGATTAACAGAAAAGTAAATCCATGGAAGTGTTAACTTGATTGTCAGACTGAATGTAAGATTCCTACATAGGATTTGATCCTGAGGTAAGACCAGAGGTCCGAAACGCTTAGATATCCGGAAAGCGTGTTGAAAGAGAGACACAGATTGATTGAATTTGGACTGCTTTTGAGAATGCAAGACTGTTAGAGGGATATAGATTGAGAGAGTCTGGAGCAGACGGCTAGGTGAAGTTTTATCGACCTTTGTGTTTTTTCTATGAAGGAATAAGTGGTTGCTTTTTGTTACCAGACACTAAATGATCTTATTGCTTTAATCTAGTCTCTTCTGTTATTGTATTGTTCTGTGGGCATCTAGCACACATCTGTACATTTTTTCATACCAGACTGACTGAGGGAAACCTCCACATTCAGAAGCAGTAAACTTCCAAATCCCAGAATTGAACACCAGGGTAAGGGCTTGGCCCCTCTGCCCTGTTATTGGACCCCAGAGGAACTGGCGGCCCAGTGTGTGAAACAGGCTGCTGGACTAGAAGGACCACTGGTCTGATGCAACAGGCCTCTTCTTTCCCCATATACTCCCCCAAGAGCACTACGGTCAGGGATGCAAGATCTTTTGGTTATTCCAGGCCCCAAGGACATCAAGTTGGCTACAACCAGGGCCAGGGCCTTTTCGGTGGTTGCTCCTGTCTGGTGGAATGAGTTCCCGGAGGAGATCCGGGCCCTGCGGGACCTCTATGCAGTTCCGCAGGGCCTGTAAGACGGAGCTCTTCCGCCAGGCTTTTGCATAGGAGCCGCCACCGCTACTGTACCACCACCGAGTTGCCATCTCTGGCGGTGGATTCTATCAGGTTGTGAGCTGGCCCTGGAAGGACGATCAGACGACCTGAAGAACTGGTTATGAAAGGCAACAGTACTATCCGGAACTTATGCTGATGGCTTATGCTGGTTTATGGAACCCCACCTTGGATCGGTGAGAGCTTATTATTCAGAGCACTGGCACTTTGTTTGTGGTTGACTGTTTTAAGTGATAAGAGCTGTTTTAATCAGTTTTAGCTGCTGAATCGTGGCGTATGCCTCTTTTGTTAGCCGCCCTGAGACCGTTTGGGGGAGGGCGGGATATACATTTAATGAATGAATGAATGAATGAATGAATGCTTAGGTTTTTATCAAGGGAAGACCTTGGTCTCTCTGCCCTGTTGTTGGCCCTCCAGAGGAACTGGCTGGCCAATGTGTGAGACAGGATGCTGGACTACATGGACCACTGGTCTGACCCAGCAGGGCTCTTCTGATGTTCTTATGAAGGCTTCAACCTCTCTGCCCTGTTGTTGGCCCTCCAGAGGAACTGGCTGGCCACTGTGTGAGGCAGGATGCTGGGCTGGATGGACCCCTGGCCTGATCCAGCAGGGCTCTCCTGATGTTCTCATGAAGGCCACGGCCTCTCTGCCCTGTTGTTGGCCCTCCAGAGGAACTGGCTGGCCAATGTGTATGGCAAGATGCTGGACTGGATGGACCACTGGCCTGATCCAGGAGGGCTCTTCTGATGTTCTGAACCAGAAACTTTGCTAGGTACAAATACGAGGGCCCGCTAGTGCACAGATTTCTCCCTCTTAAACTGCAGATCCGCAAGGCTACCCCTCCGAAAGCATA
This sequence comes from Gekko gecko, assembly GCA_029375565.1. Lineage (NCBI taxonomy): Eukaryota > Metazoa > Chordata > Lepidosauria > Squamata > Gekkonidae > Gekko > Gekko gecko. The sequence goes on along the minus strand of JAPDNY010001713.1, from coordinate 3,121 downwards.
TCCACAAGGGATTCTTCAGAACTGGGACTTTCAGTGAAACTGGTGACATGAAGGATGCACGGCAGGGAATTGACCAATGCCCCCCTTCGGCCTCCGATCCAACGTGGGAAGTGCAGTGAGATGAGGCACACCGGCCTGAGGCCGCTCCCTGGTCCTTAAAAAGCCGCCAGATCACCCTCAGTTGCACAGTTCAGGGAATCTGAGCTAGCCGGCTTTGCCTTGCTCTCGAGTGCCGGAAACCCGGGCTGGCGCGTCTCCAGAGGTGCTGAGCAACTGCCGTCTTCTGCGCTGCTCTGAAACGACGCTTGAATTCCCCTCCGATGACTCCCCTGCTATTAACAGATGGGGAGATTAAGGGGATTTTGCGTTTTTGTTGTGAAAGCGGGGCTGCTGGAAGTGGACGGAGCTGGCTGAAGCTGAGTCAGCCTGAGGAATCCCAGGCAAATCCTCCCTTGCATTTCTGAGCCCTGACTGGGGATTAAACAGGGGACATCTTTGCAGCAGAGGAGGAGGAGGAGAAAAAGAGGAGGAGGAGAAGAGCAGGAGAAGACGAGGAGGAGGAGGAGGAGGAGAAGAGGAGGAAGAGAGGAGGAGAAGGAGGAGGAGAAGAAGAGGAGGAGGAGAAGAGGAGGAGGAGAAGAGGAGGAGAAGAGGAGAAGACGTGGAGGAGGAGGAGGAGGAGAAGAGGAGGAGAGAGGAGGAGGAGGAGGAGGAGGAGGAGGAGGAGGAGGAGAAGAGGAGGAGAAGAGCAGGAGAAGACGAGGAGGAGGAGGAGGAGGAGAAGAGGAGGAAGAGAGGAGGAGAAGGAGGAGGAGGAGGAGGAGGAGGAGAAGAAGAGGAGGAGGAGGAGGAGGAGAAGAGGAGGAGGAGAAGAGGAGGAGAAGACGAGGAGGAGGAGGAGGAGGAGAAGAGGAGGAAGAGAGGAGGAGAAGGAGGAGGAGGAGGAGAAGGAGGAGGAGGAGAAGAGAAGGAGGAGGAGAAGAGGAGAAGAAGAAGAGGAAGGAGGAGGAGGAGAAGAGGAGGAGGAGATTGGATTTATATCTTGCCCTTCACTACCCGAAGGAGTCTCAGAGCGGCTCATAAACTCCTTTCCCTTCCCCTCCCCACAACAGACACCCTGTGAGGTAGAAGAAGAAGAAGAAGAAGAAGAAGAAGAAGAAGAGATTGGATTTATACCCTGCCCTTCACTACCCGAAGGAGCCTCAGAGCGGCTGACAAACTCCTTTCCCTTCCCCTCCCCACAACAGACACTCCGTGAGGTAGAAGAAGAAGAAGAAGAGATTGGATTTATACCCCGCCCTTCACTACCCAAGGGAGTCTCAGAGCGGCTTACAAACTCCTTTCCCTTCCCCCTCCCCACAACAGACACCCTGTGAGGTAGGCGGGGCTGAGAGAGCTCTTTCGAGGACTGCTCTTGAGAAAACAGGTCGAGAGAACTTGTGACTGACCCAAAGTCACACCAGCAGCTGCACAGGGAGGAGTGGGGAATCAAACCCAGTTCTCCCAGATTAGACTCTGCGCTCCTAACCATGGCACCAAACTGGCCCTCAGAAAAGAAGGGGGGGGAGGGGATGTCCAATGTTCCCTCTAAGCTGTGGAGTCTTGTGAGCAAAAATTCTTCTTTGTGAGCTACTGGCATTAAAGTTGTGAGCAAACGATTTGGCTGCTGCATACATTAGTTTGCTCTGGAGCCCTCCTCCCCGAGCTAAGAAAAAAATGTGTGAGCAGGAGGCTAAAGAACTGTGAGCTAGCTCACACTAACTCAGCTTAGAGGGAACGCGGGGGATGTCTATGCTTTTCTTTTACAGCTCTAGGCAACATGGGGGAGCCCGATCGAGACGGGTCGCTGTGTTCCGTCTTGTCTGTAGCGGTCGAAAAGAGCCAGAGTCCAGCAGCTCCTTAAAGACTAGCAACGTTTGTGGCAGGGGAGGGGCTTTCTCGAGACGCTGCTCACTTCTTCAGATAACAGCTAGAATGGGGGGACCCAGTAACCTATTTTAAAAGGGTGATCCAGCTTCGGAAGAGACCGGAGAAGTAAAAACGATCAATCTATTACGGCCGCGGTGGTGGTGGAAAGTGCCACCGGGTCGCGGCTTGTGCCGGCGGGGGGTCCCCAAGAGAGCTACTCACGTGGGGTCCCCCTCAAGGCCTCCTCGTACGTGACCCGGATGTACGGCTTGCTGTAATCCACCTCGAGCTCATCGGAAAACGGAGCTGGCTCCCGGAGACCCTAAGTTCACAAGGAGAGAGGAAAAGGTCCGCCCAAAGCAAGAGAAGACGCATCAGCAGGGACAAAACAGGAGAGAGAAGAGATTGGGTTTATATCCCGCCCTTCACTACCCAGGGGAGTCTCAGAGCAGCTTACAAACTCCTCTCCCTTCCCCCTCCCCACAACAGACACCCTGTGAGGTAGAAGAAGAAGAAGAGATTGGATTTATACCCCGCCCTTCACTACCCACGGGAGTCTCAGAGCGGCTTACAAACTCCTCTCCCTTCCCCTCCCCACAACAGACACCCTGTGAGGTAGGTGGGGGGCTGAGAGAGACCCTTTCGAGGACTGCTCCTGGGAGAACAGCTCTGAGAGAACTTGTGATTGACCTGAGGTCGCACCAGCAGCTGCAAGCGGAGGAGGAGGAGATTGGATTTATACCCTGCCCTTCACTACCCAGAAGAGTCTCAGAGTGGCTTACAAACTCCTTTCCCTTCCCCTCCCCACAACAGACACCCTTAGAAGAAGAAGAAGAGGAATGGATTTATGCCCTGCCCTTCATATCCAAAGGAGTCTCAGAGTGGCTTACAAGCTCCTTTCCCTTCCCCTCCCCACAACAGACACCCCCTGTGAGGTCGGTGGGGCTGAGAGAGCTCTTTCGAGGACTGCTCCTGGGAGAACAGCTCTGAGAGAACTTGTGCCTGACCCGAGGTCACACCAGCAGCTGCATGTGGAGGAGGAGTGGGGAATCAAACCCGGTTCTCCCAGATTAGAGTCCTTGCCCTTAACCACTACACCAAACTGGCTCTAATTTACTCAGACCTAAGGTAAAGGTAAAGGTTCCCTTGCTCGAAAGCCAGTCAAATCTGACTCTAGGGTTGGGGTACTTCGGTGGGAAGGTAACAGCGTTCC
>JAPDNY010001712.1:0-13437 GCA_029375565.1 Gekko gecko | reverse complement strand
TTGGCTTTACATTCTGAACTATTTTTATCAAAATATTGAGAACCAGTCCAATGACCTCTTTGCCAGTCTTGCCTTCATTTTTCATTATCTTCCTATACATACTCATGTGTAATGGACAAGGGAAAAATCTGCCCTCATTTCTTTTTCATTCAGCTCGCACCAATCAGATTTAAAAAGCTGAATGGAATGTTGGGGTAGGGGAAAAACAAACCTGAGGTGGTTTAAATAAATGAGTTTGTCAACCACACTGTGAAAAAATTGCTTTGTGTTAAAACAGACAGCCGGGTTCAGTCAGCCTTTGTCTACTTCCATCAGCTCTCAGGACTTCAGAGTCTACCTCCAGTAGTAAATCAGAGAACACCCCCTTGTGGTGTAGAATTTTTGTCTCACGTTTTCCTCCATCATGTTTCTGAAAAACTGTCACTTGCTACCCCCAACCCATTCCAACTCAGGCACAGGACTTCCGTCTTCATTGGATTCAATTTCAATCGACTCAGCCTAAGCCAGCCCGCCATATCCCATCCCCATAATCTCCTACAGTTGTGCCTTACTTCTTTAGTGTGTGTGTGCTCCATAATTGTGTAAATAGTTAAATAAATTCTTTTATTTGGGCTAACAAGTGGAGACCCGCAAGAAACTTGCGAGATGGTTCTCATTCGTCACACCTTTGCTTCCTCTCCTCGCCCCCTACCTCTCACACTATTTCTCTCCTCTGCCCCCTTTTCTTACTCTATTTCTGCTCCATGCATGTGACTTCCTCTCTCTTTCTGACCTGTCATCTTTCTCTTTGTTTTTCTGCCTCCCCACTTCATCACTCTTTCTCTCTCTTTCTGCCCCCCACCCCATCATTCTTTCTTTCTGCCCCCATCACTCTCCCAGCCTCCTGCCTGCTTCCTCCTCCACTCCGCAGAGCAGCAGCAACAGTGGTGGCAGTGCTCTCAGCCACCCACCTGCTTCCTCTCCCCCACAGCAGCAGTGGCAGCACTCTGGGAATCACAACTGATCTCCCAGCTACAGAGATCAATTCACCTTAGGGCTGCCAGCTCCAGGATGGGAAATTCCTGGAGATTTGGGGGTGGAGCCTTGGGACAGTGAGGCTTGGGGAGGCAAGCAGCCTCAGCAGGGTATGATGCCATAGACTCAACCCTCCAAAACAGCCATTTTATCCAGGGGAACTGATCTCTGTCGTCTGGACAACAGTTGTAATTCTGGGTGATCTCCAGTCCTCACCAGGGGCCTGGCAATGGTGGTTCTCGTGAAGGAAATGTCTGGAGGGTGGAATCTATGGCATTACACCAGTCCAAAGTTCCTCCCCTCCTCAAATCCCACCCTCTCCAGACTTCACCCCTCAAATGTCCAGGGATTTCCCAACCTGGAGTTGGCAACCCTATTTCTTCCCCAGCCAACAGTCAACCTACCTTTTTCTGCCTCTCTGTCTTCTGTTCTCCATCTCCACCCCCCAGCCTTTACCTAGGGAAATTACAGTCTTTCTCCACAGTGGGGACCAAAGCAGCTTTCATTATCCCCTCCTCCTTTTTATCTGCACAACATCCCTGTGAGGTTGGTTAGGCTGAAATATGTGACTGGTCCAAAATCACGCAGTCACCTTCCACTGCAAGATGGGGATCTGAACCTGGGTCTTGCAGATCCTACTTTGAAGCTCTAACTGCTGCACCTCACTGGCTTTCACAGGGTGGCTGCTGATGAATGGTAGCAAGCAGCCAAGGCTAGGTGAGTCATGCAGATCAGGGGGGACCTGGCAACCCTAGACTCCTGCCAGGTCTAGAGTTGCCAACTTCCAAATGGGCCCTGAAGACCCCCCAGAATGACAACTGGACTCTAGACAGCAGAGGTCTGTCTCCCTGCAGAAAATGGCTGCTTTGGAGGGTGGACTCTGTGGCATTATACCCAGCTGAGGCCTCTCCCTTCCCAAACCCAGCCCTCCTTAAGAGTCCACCACAAAATCTCTAGAAATCCCCCAGCCTGGCACTGGCAACTCTTGTGAGGCCTGGTCCCAAGGCTCCCTCCCTCCCTCCAAGGCCGAAAGAGGCCTGGAAAGGGCCCTTCCCCCACCCTTTTACTGACAGAGCCAGTTAGAAGCCTCCCCCCCACAACGTTCTAATCTCTCACCATTGATGCCTGGAGTTAGGTCTCTGCAGAGGCCATTTCAAAAGGTTTTTTGGGGAATTTAACCATCACTGAAGGGATTTTCTTAGTTTTTGGATTTTTCTACAAACCCAGGAAGTCTACTGACTATGTAGGAAAAGCTGTTGGGGGAGAGTGAGCCCCCTGTTGGTGGGAATAGGTATCCACACATTTTGGCAATTAGAATAAGGACAAGTGGAGACCCGCAAGAAACTTGCGGGATGGTCATCCCATTCCTCACACCTTTGCTTCCTCCCCTCTACCCTTACCTATCTCACACTCTTTCTCCCTTCTGGGGGTGGAGCCATAGACTCAACCCTCCAAAGCAGCCATTTTATCCAGGGGAACTGATCTCTGTCACCCGGACAACAGTTGTAATTCTGGGTGATCTCCAGCCCTCACCCAGAGGCTGGCAATGGTAGTTCTCATGGAGGAAATGGCTGGTTTGGAGGGTGGAGTCGATGGCATTATACTGGTCTGAAGTTCCTCCCCTCCTCAAACCCCACCATCCCCAGGATCCACCCCTTAAATGTCCAGGAGTTTCCCAATCCAGAGTTGGCAACCCTATTTCCTTCCCACCCAACAGCCAACTTAACCTTTATCTGCCTTTATCTGTCTTCAGCTTTTTGTCTCCACCCCCCACCCCCACAGCTTCTACCAAGGAAAATTATAGTCTTTCTCCACAGTGGGGACCAAAGCAGCTTACATTATTCTCACCTCCTTTTTATCTGCACAACAACCCTGTGAGGTTGGTTAGGCTGAAAGTATGTGACTGGTCCAAAATCACCCAGTCAGCTTCCACCGCAATATGGGGATCTGAACCTGGGTCTTGCAGACCTATTCTGAGGCTCTAACTGCTGCATCACTGCTGGCTTTCATCGGGTGGCTGCTGAACAGCAGCAAGCAGCCAGGCCAAGTTGAGTCATGCAAATTAGGTGGTATCAAGTCACCCAGAGGGTGCTGCCTAGGGATGCCAGCCTCCAGGTGGGATCTGGGGATCCCCTGGAATTACTGCTCAGCTCCAGACTACTGAGATAACTTCCCCTGGAGAAAATGGATGCTTTGGAGGGTGGACTCTAGGGCATTGTACCCCACTGAGGTCCCTGTCCTCCCCAGGCTCCATCCCCAAATCTCCAGGAGTTTCCAGACTTGGAGCTGGCAACCCCACTACCCCCATCCCCTGCCAGTGCCCGTGGGGGGACCTGGCAACCCTATACTGCTGCCAGGCCTAGGGTTGGCAACCTCCAAGTGGGGCCTGCTGGAGGGTGAACTCCAGAGATCTGTGAACAACAGAGATCTGTCTCCCTGGAGAAAATGGCTGCTTTGGAGGGTGGATTCTGTGGCATGATGCCCAGCTGAGGCCTCTCCCTTCCCCAAATCCTGCCCTCCTTGCACTCCACCCCAAAACCTCTAGGAATCCCCCAGCCTGGCCCCAAGGCTCCCTCCCTCCCTCCAAGGCCGAAAGAGGCCTGGAAAGAAAGGGCCCTTCCCCCCACCCTTGACTGACAGAGCCAGTCAGAAGCCTCTCCTCCCCCCTCCCCCCACCCAACGTTCTAATCTCTCACCGTTGCTGCCTGGAGTCAGGTCCCTGCAGAGGCCATTTCAAAAGGCTTTTGGGGGGAATTCAACAGTCCCTGAAGGGATTTCCTCACTGTTTGGATTTTTCTACAAACCCAGGAAGTCTACTGACTATGTAGGAAAAGCTGTTGGGGGAGAGTGAGGCCCCTGTTGGAGGGAATAGGTATCCGCACAGAAAAAAAAAAGTCTGGAATTAGAATAAGGATAATCTGTGTTGTATTCTGGCCACATAGTCTCCCTCCACTCTGCATAATATCAAAGGGAGGGGGTAGCCCACGGAAGCAAGGAAAGGCCAGATCCTTGGGTTGCCAACTTTCTAAATAGGGAGATTCGACCAGAGGGGTCTCAATGCCACTCTAAAAAGGCAGTGACAATTCAGTGAGTGGTGGCAGCAAATTTAAGAAGTGAGATATGCCCACGGGATGAGGGTGGGAGGCGAACAGCTGAGTTGTAAACTGAAGCCTGTTTCGCCACAGTAGGCAACCAAGCTTGGTTCAGACAAAGGAAGGAAACCCTTTGCAGGCCTTTGTGAGGAACTCATTGGGGCCAGTCCTGATTAGGGTTGCCAGTTCCAGGCAGGAAGATTCCTAGAGATTTCCTGGTAGAGTCTATGGAAACCAGGGTTTGGGGAGGTAGAGGCCTCAGCTGAACAAAATGTCATGAAGCCCACCTTCCAAAGTAGTTATTTTCTCTGGGGGGAGAGAGATCTGTTGTCTGGAGTTCAGTTGTGATACCTGGAGGTTGGCTACCCTGGGCGTCACAGTCAGTGCTTCAGAGCAGGGTCTGCTAGATCCAGATTCTTGCTGTAGAAGCTGAGTGAGTGATTTTGGATCAGCCACAGACTTTCAGCCTAACCTACCTCACAGGATTGTTCTGCAAGTCAAAAGGGGAGAGGAGAATGATGTAAGCTGCTCTAGTCCTCACTGCAGAGAAAGACTACTTTTCCTCCTAGGAAACCATTGTTGCCAGGTGAGGGCTGGAGATCACTCAGAATTACAACTGCTCTCCAGATGGCAGAGATCAGTGCCCTTGGAGAACATGGTGGACTCTGTGTCCTTATACCCTGCTGAGATGGCCCCCCCATGACAGCCACTGTGACATGGCAGTCAGGGTTTCAGCGCACTGTAGAGGCTGCAGGTGGGGGGAGATGGAAAGCTGAAGAGGGGGAAATAAAGGTAGGTTGATGCTTGGCTGGGAAGGAGATAGGGTTGCCAACTCCAGATGGGAAATTCCTGGAGATTTGGGGGATCGAACCTGGAGAGGGTGAGGTTTGAGGAGGGGTGGGACCTCAGACAGGTACAAAGCCATAGACTCCACCCTCCGAACCAGCCATTCCCTCCCGGGGAACCATGTTGCCAATCTCCATGTGGGGGTTGGAGATCACTCAGAATTACAACTGATCTCCAGGAGGGAGGGAAGAGGAGATGGAAAGCTGAAATCAGGGGCAGATAATGGCAGGTTGATGCTTGGCTGGAAGATTCCTGGAGATTTGAGGGGTGGAGCCTGGAGAGGGTGAGGTTTGAGGAGGGGTGGTCAGACAGGTACAATGCCATAGACTCCACCCTCCCAACCAGACATTCTCTCCTGGGGAACTACTGTTGCTAATCTCCAGGTGTGGGGTGGAAATCACTCAGAATTACAACTGATCTCCAGGAGGGAGGGAGAAGGAGATGGAAAGCTGAAATCAGGGGCAGATAACGGCAGGTTGATACTTGGCTGGGAAGGAGATAGGGTTGCCAACTCCAGGTTGGGAAATTCCTGAGGGGTGGAGTCTGGAGAGGGTGAGGTTTGAGGAGGGATAGGACCTCAGACAGGTACAATGCCATAGACTCCACCCTCCAAACCAGCCATTTCCTCCCAGGGAACCATTGTTGCCAATCTCCAGGTGAGGGGTGGAGATCACTCAGAATTACAACTGATCTCCAGGAGAGAGGGTAGAAGTCAACTGCAGTCAGAGGGGCAGATAACGGTAGGTTGAAGGTTAGCTGGGGAAGGAGATGGGCTTGCCAACTCCATGTTGGGAAATTCTTGGGGATTTGAGGAGTGGAGCCTGAAGAAGGTGGGGTTTGAGGAGGGGTTGGACCTCAGACAGGTACAATGCCATAGACTCCACCCTCCAAACCAGCCATTTCCTCCTGGGTAACAATTGTTGCCAATGTCCAGGTGAGGGCTGGAGATCACTCAACATTACAACTGCTCTTCAGGTAGCAGAGATCAGTTCCTCTGGAGAAAATGGTGGACTGTGTGTCATTATACCCTGCTAAGGTCGCCACAGCAAATTGACGCTGTGTGTCCAAGGCCTTGGAACTCTCCCAGAGCCTCTTTCTAGAGCTCGTTGTATTTATTTCCACAACGGACCTTATTCCTAGTCTATACATATAAAAGAAAGTCCCCTCACCATAAAATCAACACCCAGGCCAAACCACTGGACCTAGAGACACCAAATTCGGGGAGAGCACTCCTACCATGGTGTAAGTCCTCGCTAAGAAGGGATTTTTAGAAATTCAACCCCTAAGTGGGTCGAAAGGGGTAAAATGTGTTCCCCCATTGATTCCTATGTGGCTGCCAGGCAGCTGCCTCCCTGCACCCCCCACTCTCTGATTAGTCAGCTACAGAGCTTAGTGTTCTGAGGTAAAAAATAACAGTTACAGGGGACGGCAGAGAGCTAACGACAGTTGAGGAGATCAGGAGGGGCCAACAACCACCTGTGAGGTAAAGCAAAGCTGCTGGCCCAGCCTCTCTGATGGCTTCCAACACACTTCCCCCAGCTCCTACACCTAACAGGTGGTTGTCTGTCAGCTGCAGCCCCACCTCCACAGTGGCTTCTAATACTCCTCCCCCCTCCTACACTGAACAGGCAGCTGCCTGTCAGGTGTAGGAGAGGAGGTGGGATGCTTACAGCCACCGGGGCGGTTTGCTCAGCAGGATTGCCTTAGCACTGCTGCTGGCCCAGCCTCCCTGATGCCTTTAAATACAATCTCCCCCAATACCAGACAGACCGGTGTCTCTCAGGTGTAGGAGCAGGACCAGGGTACTTTAATCCAACAGGGACGCCGCCCCAGCAGGATCACCTTAGCGATGCTGCTGGCCCAGCCTCTTGGATGGTTTCCAACACACTCCCCCACAGGCGGTTGTCTGTCAGGTGCAGCAGTGGTTGCAGGGTCCTTAAAACCATGAGGGAGCCTTCCCCAGCAGTAGACGCCTTAGTGATTCTGCCAGCCCTGCCTCCAAAGTGGCTTCTAATACTCTTCCCCCTCCCTGTCCTACACTGGACAGGAAGCTGCCTGTCAGGTGTAGGAGAGGAGGCGGGATGCTTACAGCTGCTGGGGAGGTTTGCTCAGCAGGATTGCCTTAGCACTGCTGCTGGCCCAGCCTCCCCGATGCCTTTAAATACAATCCCTCCCAGCATCAGACAGGCCGGTGTCTTTCAGGTGCAGGAGCAGGGCCAGGGTATGTTTATGGGGAGATAGTAAAGAAGAAGAGAAGAAGAAGAGATTGGATTTATACCCCGCCCTTCACTGCCCAAAGGCGTCTCAGAGCGGCTTACAAACTCCTTTCCCTTCCCTCCCCGCAACAGACACCCTGTGAGGTAGGTGGGGCTGAGAGAACTTCTGACAGAAACTGTCCTTGAGAGAACAGCTGTGCCAGAGCTTGTGACTGACCCAAGGTCACATCAGCAGGTGCAAGTGGAGGAATGGGGAATCAAACCCGGTTCTCCCAGATAAGAGTTCACGCACTTAACCACTACACCAAACTGGCTCTCAAACTGGCTAGAAAGGACATTTCTAGGAGTCAGTGCCTCCCTCATGAACCTGAAGAAATGTCCACCATATCACCACTCCCTCACACCAACTCCCCCTCACACCTCTCACTGCCCCCAAGAAAGCTCCTGACAAACATCGAGCCAGATACACCAATGCTACAAGGAGGAGGCAACTTAGGAATGCGGCAAAGACCTTTGCACATAGTACTCCTGTAGTGCACTGAGCTGCACAGGCCAAGTACCAGCAAGATCACCCTCAGGGGCTCAGAACAACACAGTCTCCGTATGAGCAAAACAACCCAGGAATACAAGTAGAGAGGCCATCACTTTCATGGAAGGTAGTAGGAGCTGACTTCACAGATGACTGCTTCTTAAATGGATACTTTTCTGTGGCCTGCTCCAGAATGAGCTCATCAAGCAGCCTGGTGATCCTAGCACCTGAGGGCAGAACCACCAATGTGGTCTAGAGAGAGGTCCTTCAACAGAGAAAAAAAAAGTACGTATGTCTCACTTCATTTCTTACACTACAGTCTTCTCCATTAGAATTCCTACAACAAATGTCACATTTCAGATTTCACATCATCACTATTATAACTGGATTTACGGAACTTAAATACCGTAGTGAAGCATGGGTATCAGGCTAGTCAACTCCTATAAACCTGCAGCAAATTTTACAGGATCCAGGTTATAGGGTTGCCAATTCTAGGTTGGGAAACGCCTAGATGTCCGGGGCTACAGGCTGGGAAGGCTGAGGCTTTGGAAGAGGAGGAACCTAAGTGGAAATAATGGCATAGAATCCACAATCCAAAGGAGCCATTTTCTCCAGAGGAACTGATCTCTGTTTGGAGATCAGTTCTAATTCCAGGAGATCTCCAAGCCCCACCTGGAGGTGGGTAAACAGACAGGGAAAGGTTTATGACTGGTATTTACTGTGCTCTCTGTTGTATCAATTAAGTGATCCTGTATAAATAAAAATGAAAGAAACCCATTTTACCTCACACCCCTAAAACTGAAAGGTGGAGCTTTTAAAAAGAAAAAGAAGGTGTGGGTGGTGAGGTGCTTCACAGCCCTTCAGCCTGAGGAAATTGCTTTAGGGTGGTTAAATAGAAAAAAGTGAGAGGCCTGAATCAGGGGTTGTAACATAAATGCCTAGCAGGAATCTAGTTTTCACATTGTAGGCATGGCAGACACACATCTGCATACAATGAAAATTGATTCATCCATATTTTACCTTTGGGTGCATAATTGCAAAAATGGTGAGTGCAATCCTAAGCAGGTCTACTCAGAAGTAACAGGTCTACTCAGAAGTAGGGTTATCAGGTTCTACCTGGCTCCAGGGTCTGTCTTGGGATCTTCTGGTTTGAGCCAATTTTACCATAGAGTTTTGCCCAAAAACTAGAGCATCACCACTGACACTGGCAACATGATAATGTCACTTCTGGGTGATGCCATTATGTCGCATTTGGGGGCATCTGCAGCCAGGGTTTCCCCTTGCTGGCCCCTGGTGGCATAAAGGGCCCCGCAAAAGCGGAGGAACCCCTGCCCAGCTGGCAACCATAGTCCCAGATTATTCAATAAAACATTCCCAGGAAAGCATTCTTGGGAATACAGCCTTTGTTCCATTTCTAGTGGGTCATACAAGTTTAAAAAAGAGATAAGTTTGTTTTAATGATCTCACAATGCAGAAGAAAAACAGTATGTTACTAGAGTAACGGTACATTTAAGATAGTTCATATTTTCCAATCCCAGTCTCCTCATTTTAATTGGTGACATGAATATTATGATCAGCTATGAGGTTGCCAGGTTCTTTGCTAACAAGGGCTACTGTTTTGTAGCCAGGCATAGATTTCCCTTAGCCTTAACATTAACAAGAATCATTTAGCAATGCCATGCACATAATGACTCTAATATAGTGTTGGGGACTTCATAATAATTACAGCTGAATACCCACTATACAGTTTTGCCACATTCTGAATATAAGGCTTCCAAAGTGGGGGAAGAGGGTGAGAGACTATCAAGTCTGTTCCAGTGAGGGGGAAGGGGGTGAAAGACTGTAAAGTAAGGTCATTGGGTATCTGTTGATTCATGATAAACTGGAATATTAACTTTGTGAGAACAAGGAAATCAACCCATTATTCATTCCTTCTCTAAACTCTAAATAGAATAAAACCCTTCTAATCCCACTATGGGTTTAGAAGGGTGCATGGCTCAGTTTAGGACAGCATTGTAAATGAAGGAACAGTAGACAAGCAAAGAAATCTGGAAGTCTCTAAACATATCCAGACAATTTGGGGGTATTAAGTTTGGATAGGAAATAATTATATATATATATATATATAAAGACATTCCCTCATAGATATCTTTAGGGAAACAAATGTGTTCCTCAGTATGGATGTTGTTACATTCTTTTCTTCTTAAGCAAATGCCTAAAGTCTTAATTTTTAAAAATTTAGGTTTATTTAGGTCATTGTTAAATTAGCCTGACTTTCCCTATCTCTTTTTGAGAGATTTTTAATCTTATGAGACTTTATGAGATTTTTTAATCTTATGAAACTGCCTAAAATGGTAATAGACTTGCTACTCATCTGTTCTGCATTAAATGTAATGCTGAGTTAAATACATATATAGCCAATGAAAATGAAAGGGATGAGGTATGGTCTTCCTGGAAGCCACCTCTTCTTGCTCATGTAAGCCTCCTTTCATATTTTTGGAGCATGAGCTGTGATTACCAGGAATCTAAATAAACAAGATCTTGGGAAATCTCAGTCACTATTTAAACTGAATTGCAGCCATCCAGGACCCCAATTTAGATCTTGCCTGCATGGGGAGGGGATGAAACTTTCCATCCTTGTATAGTTTCATCATTAATCAAAAGTATCCTCCACTCCTGACATTGTTATAGCCCTTTGAAGTTAAAAAGTAAATGGTGGATACTGACCTTTTCTCTATAAAGGGATAATAACAGGTTCTCCACTTTGAAGCCACTAAAGGATGGAAAGGGTTAAATCTACTCTCTCCTCCCTGCATGATCCCTGACCTCTGAATTAGGACCCTGGGTGGCTACAATTCAGATGGAAAGCTGCTAGAAGAACCCATGACCTTCATTACATCTGCTTTGGCCTTGAGTGGTTAAGTAAATTCATTCTGCTCTTAATCAGAAGCATTCACTTTCTTATTAGTATTTTACATAGTCCAGGACTAAGCGCAAATAATGAAGCATGAATGGTAAGACAGCCCTGACTAAAATGAAAACCTGTCTTTCTTTGTCTTGTTCATGTTTCTGATGGGGTGTGCCGAAGATCCGTACCTTCAGCCATCGGTATTACCCTGATTGGGGGGGGGGGGGGGCGGAATGGGCAAAATTGTTTGTCTCTCCCCCAGATAACAACTGGAATAACATAGCAAGGCAATAAGCTAGAAATTTCAGCAGCATGAATGATTGTTTTAGCCAGCCAGATCACCAGACCCAGCACAGATTCTAATCTTTCCTCTTGTGCATCTTTTGCAAACTATGCATTCAAGGGCTAAAGTGTTTAAATCTTCCATTGAACACAGGCCCCAGGAGTCAAGATCTGTTGATGCAGAACAACAACATCCCTGACGTTCCCACTGAAATCTTGCCTAAAGTAAAATGCAAAGTGAATGGGGTGTGTGTGTGTGTTTTCCTGACACAAAACTTCTGAGGACGTTAAAGGAGTTAAAAAGGCAAAGGCGGCAATAAAATTAACACAGTTTAAGAAGGACATTTCTTGAGAAGGCAAAGTTGCCCATTTCTAAATTATTTCTACATGTTGCTTAAAGTGAAATACAAAGTGAATTCAGAAACCATTTAGCTGGAAAGGTGAAATTTCTGAAGTACTCTGAAGGAAGTTCACCAAGCTTTGTAAGATTAGTGATAAGTGGAAGGGTTTCAAATAAGGTAGGAGTATTGTGGATAAGGTAGGAGTATTGTGGGCTCTGTATGTGTTCTTTCCTATCCTATGTAGAGAGTGGTTCTGGTTTCCCATATAAGAAAATGACAGTGACATTTACTATTTGCCTTCCACTTCCAGAGATGATCTTCTAAAGGCTAAGCAGGTACACCAAATCCAGACTTTTATATTGGAAAGGTACTTGTTTTTTTTTTTTATTATCTGGAAACAACACTTTTATCACTATTGTGAAACAAAATGTTACTGTTACAAAAAGCCCAGTCAAAAAAAATGTATCTCTCTGGAAACAAGATAAAGTACCCGAAACATGGGAATGGATTAAAAAGACATTGTTTATGGCAGAAATGGACAAATTAACAAGAAAATTAAACAACGAAGAAGACGAAACCTTTTCGGAGACTGGAAAGACTTTCAAGAATACTTGTTGAAGAACTGGGACGTAAAACGTGGTTTGATTTGTTTTGACAGTTATTGAGGAGAAGTGGAAAGAGACTCAGATTTTTGAATTGTTACCATTAGTAAAAGAAATATGCTTAGTAGTAAATGTAATTGTATAAGAGAAATATTAAGGGGGTTGGAGCAGTGCGGGAAGCCTTGTTTGGGGGGAGAGAGGGAGAAAGAAAAATGGATATGTATTGGTTTGTTTAAATTGTATGAACATGTGATATATCCAATAATAAATTATATTTTTTAAAAAAAAAAAAAATGTATCTCTGCAGCATGATCCAAGTTCTTCCAATAGGTTTTTTTTTTTAAAAAAGATATTATTTATGCATGTTTAGTGACCCTGGAATATGTAAAGGAACTGTATATCCTACAGAAAGTGAAGAAATGCAAATGTATATTCTAAAGTACACTTGTATGGACATGCACATCTGATTTGTGTCCATGATTCCTGATATAGCAAGTGATGAATACACGAAGTCTGCTTACTCCTGTGGATTTGCAATGCTCCCTCTAAGTTGCGGAGTCTTGTGAGCAAAAAATGTACTTTGTGAGCTACTGGCATTAAAGTTGTGAATGAGCGATTTGGCTAATGCATAAATTAGTTTGCTCTGGAGCAGTGTTCCCTCT
This sequence comes from Gekko gecko, assembly GCA_029375565.1. NCBI lineage: Eukaryota > Metazoa > Chordata > Lepidosauria > Squamata > Gekkonidae > Gekko > Gekko gecko. The sequence goes on along the minus strand of JAPDNY010001712.1, from coordinate 945 downwards.
AAGCTGAGTTAGTGTGAGCTAGCTCACAGTGTTTTAACCTCCAGCTCACACATTTTTGTCTTCGCTCAGGAAGGATGGCTCCAGAGCAAACTAATTTCTGCAGTAGCCAAATCGCTCGCTCACAACTTTAATGCCGGCGGCTCACAGAGTAGAATTTTTGCTCACACGACTCCACAGCTTAGAGGGAGCATTGCTCTGGAGCCATCCTTCCTGAGCTAAGACAAAAATGTGTGAGCTGGTGGCTAAAGAGCTAGCTCACACAAACTCAGCTGAGAGGGAACACTGGACAGGAGCACTGTTCTTCTAGAATAAAAGAGGCACTGGAAGAATATAAGAAGAGCTCTGCTGAATCAGACCAGTGATCCATCTAGACTAGCATCCTGTTTCAGAATGGTAGACGGTAACCAGTAGGATGGTCACAGGCCACAGGGGCCAAGGATTGCCCCTGTCACTGCCTCCCAGCATTGGTATTCAGAGGTTTGTTGCCTCTGAATATGGAAGTTCCCTTTAGTCACCACGGCTACTGGTCATTGATGGACCTCTCTTCTATAACCCTGTCTTCTGCCTCTGGCTGTTAATTTCATGATTTCCTGAAGAATGTCCTTTTATCCATTCTGAATCTATTGCCCATTCACTGGGTGCCCTAGCATTCGCTTTTTTCTTTTCCTTTCTTTTTTTAACTCCCTGCACACTTTTATAAACCTCTGTCATGCTAAGAGCTGCCAGCTCTGGGTTGGGAAATAACTGGGAGATTTGGTGGGTGGAGCCTGAGGGGGTGGGATTTGGGGAGGGCGGGACTCCAATGGAATATAATGCCATAGAGTCCATCTTCCAAAGCTGCCATTTTCTCCAGATGAACTGATCTTTGTTGCCTGAATATGAGGTGTAACCCCAGGAGATCTCTAGCCCCCACCCGGAGGTTGGCAACCCTAAAATGCCCCAGTC
>JAPDNY010001711.1:0-13450 GCA_029375565.1 Gekko gecko | reverse complement strand
GCGGGGCCTGCCAAAATGAAAACTGCCCCTCATTCCCAGAGAGTGATGTTACATGATGTTACAGCTAGGAACCAAGGTCAGACACATAAGTGATACAGATAAGGAACATCACCCAGACAACTGAAAAGAGAAAGTACATTCCAAGGAAGCCCTTCCCCTTCCACACCAGCCTTCATGGCAGCGAGCTGACAGCTTGTGGCCATCACTAGCAGGTCAAGAAGTATTATATGTGGCTCCAGGAAAAGTACTGAAAACTGGGGAGGATGGATAAGCCTGCACCTAACATTGGAAGGGTAACAAATCTGGCACCAAGTGTGAATTCAAGGTAAAATGCTCTAGACTCTAGAGTGAGGCACCATGACCAAAAAGGCCTGATCTCCAGCACAGGAGGGAGGCAAAGCGGGGCCTCTGATGCCATTCTCTTTTTTTTTTTTTTTGAAACAAAATTTTTTATTGGGATACATTCAACATTTCCAATCATGTTACCAATACAATTTCAGAAAAGAAGATCCCCATCCCAATCCCCCCACCCCCCTAATAGGCTTCCAACACAACAACACAACCGGGTAAGTTGGTGGAAACTGTTATTAAGGAGTTTGTTATCGCCCACCAGATCAAAAGATAGAGGAGGATTATAAAATGATGAATGAATTAAAGATAGCGGCTAGACGAAATAACTGTGTTGTAATAGGCGACTTTAACTACCCACACATTGATTGGGTCAATATGAGTTCTAGTCGGGAAAAAGAGATTGCGTTCTTAGACACTCTCAATGACTGTGCTGTGGAACAGATGGTCACAGATCCTACCAGGGGAGAGGCGATCCTGGATTTGGTCCTAAGTAACACCCAAGACCTGGTGAGAGATGTAAAAGTGATTGCACCACTTGGAAACAGTGACCATAATGTCATTGAGTTTAACATTTGTACAGATAGGAGTTGCCCAAAAAGACTGACGCAACCACTTTTAACTTTAAAAGGGGTAACTTCTCTGGTATGAGGGGACATGTGAGGAAGAAATTGAAAGGGAAGAGTGGAGAAGGTCAAAACCATTGGGGAAGCTTGGAGACTATTTAAAAAGACAATCCTAGAAGCTCAGAAAAAATATATACCGCAGGTTAGGAAAGGTACAAATAGGTATAGAAAAAAGCCTGCATGGTTAACAAATAAAGTAATGGAAGCTGTAAAAGGTAAGAAGGATTCCTTTAAGCGGTGGAAAGCTAGTCTTAGTGAGGTTGATAAAAGGGAACACAGACTATGGCAAATAAAATGCAAGTCTGTGATCAGGCAAGCAAAAAGGGAATACGAGGAGCATATCGCAAAAAACATAAAGACCAACAATAAAACTTTCTTCAAATACATTAGAAGTAGGAAGCCAGCCAGGGAGGCAGTGGGGCCCTTGGATGACCAAGGGGTAAAAGGAGTAGTGAAGGATGATAGGGAAATGGCTGAGAAGCTGAATGCATTTTTTGCCTCTGTCTTCACTGTGGAAGAGGAGAAGTGTTTGCCCACTCCAGAAGCACCGATTTCGGGAGGGGTTTGAAAGACCTGAATCAGATTGCGGTGACAAGAGAGGAAGTCCTCCGACTGATGGACAATTTAAAAACTAATAAATCACCAGGCCCGGATGGCATTCATCCGAGAGTTCTGAAAGAACTCAAATGTGAACTTGTGGATCTCCTGACAAAAATATGTAATCTTTCTTTAAAATCTGCCTCCATTCCTGATGACTGGAAGGTAGCTAATGTCACTCCCATCTTTAAAAAGGGCTCCAGGGGAGATCCAGGAAATTACAGGCCAGTCAGTCTGACATCGATACCGGGTAAGTTGGTGGAAACTGTTATTAAGGAAAGAATTAGTAGGCACATTGATGAACAAAAACTATTGAGGCAGACTCAGCATGGGTTCTGTAAGGGAAGATCTTGTCTCACTAACCTGTTAGTGTTTTTTGAGGAGTGAACAAACATGTGGACAAGGGGGACCCAATAGATATTATTTACCTTGACTTCCGGAAAGCTTTTGATACAGTTCCTCATCAAAGGCTCCTAAGTAAGCTCAATAGTCATGGGATAAAAGGACAAGTCCTCTTGTGGATCAAAAACTGGCTTATAAATAGGAAACAGAGAGTGAGTATAAATGGGAAACTTTCTCAGTGGAGGGTGGTAAGCAGTGGGGTACCACAGGGATCAGTACTCGGTCCCATGCTTTTTAACTTGTTTATTAACGATTTGGAATTGGGAGTAAGCAGTGATGTGGCTAAATTTGCAGATGACACGAAGTTGTTCAGGGTGGTGAAAACCAGGGAGGATTGTGAGGCACTCCAAAGGGATCTGTTGAGGATGGGTGAGTGGGCGTCAACGTGGCAAATGGGGTTCAATGTGGCCAAGTGCAAAGTGATGCACATTGGAGCCAAAAATCCTAAATATAAATACACGTTGATGGGGTCTGATCTGGCAGAGACTGACCAAGAGAGAGATCTTGGAGTCGTAGTGGATAACTCGCTGAAAATGTCTACACAATGTGTAGCTGCAATAAAGAAGGCCAACGCTATGCTGGGGATTATTAGGAAGGGAATTGATAACAAATCAGCCAGTATCATCATGCCCCTGTATAAATCATTGGTGCGACCTCATTTGGAATACTGTGTACAGTTCTGGTCACCACATCTCAAAAAGGATATTATAGCACTGGAAAAAGTGCAGAGAAGGGCAACTAGAATGATAAAAGGGTTGGAACACCTTCCCTATGAAGAAAGGTTAAAATGCTTGGGGCTCTTTAGCTTGGAGAAACGACAGCTGAGGGGTGACATGATCGAGGTTTATAAGATTATGAATGGGATTGAGCAGGTTGAGAAAGAAGTACTTTTCTCCCTTTCTCACAATACAAGAACTCGTGGGCACTCTATGAAATTGCTGAGCAGTCGGGTTAGAACAGATAAAAGGAAATACTTCTTCACCCAAAGAGTGATTAACATATGGAATTCACTGCCACAGGAGGTCGTGGCAGCTGCAAGCATGGACAGTTTCAAGAGGGAATTGGATAAACATATGGAGCAGAAGTCCACCAGTGGCTATTAGCCACAGGGTATAGAATGAGAACTCTCAGTCTGGGGCAGGTGATGCACTCTATTCTTGGTGCTGGAGGGGGCAGCAGTGGGAGGGCTTCTGGTGCCCTGGCCCCACTGCTGGACCTCCTGATGGCACCTGGTATATTTTGGCCGCTGTGTGACAGAGTGTTGGACTAGATGGGCCATTGGCCTGATTCAACATTGGCTTCTCTTATGTTCTTATGTTCTTATGTTCTAACACTGCTAATAACAAACAGAAAAATTATAAGGCAATCATGCTTAGACTTAAGTACATCGACAAACCAGGTAACACATTTGAATTATATATAACCTCTACAATTTCAGCATATTGTATATAACAGTACATACAGTTTAAAATTCATTTCATTTCTCGTTCAATATCCATACGTATTCAAGTTATATATTTTCCCCTTCATTCTATATTCAGTTTCTAGATACAATTTCAATCCTTCCCAGTCTTTTAGGTATTGTTCTGCCATTTGTCCATTTAATTTCTTTGTCATTTTGTCCATTTCCGCTAAAAATAACAGTTTCCTCAACCAGTCATGTACATCTGGCACCTTCTCCATTTTCCAATGCTGAGCAAAGGCCATTCTCGCCGACGTAATCATGTACCATAACAATGTCCTTTTTTCTTGTGGAATTTTTTCCGTTTACAAACCGAGGAGAAGAAGTTCTGGCTTTCTCTCAATTGGGATTTTCAGTATTTTCTGCATCACACAATGTATATTAGACCAGTATGCTTTCACTTTATCACATGACCACCACATATGGTAAAAGAACCCTCTACTTTTTTACATTTCCAGCATTTATTACTCAAGTTCTTATCCATACTAATATTGGCAATCTTTTTTGGTGTCATGTACCATCTATACATCATCTTATAACAATTTTCTTTTACATTGATACAGGTAGACATTTTAAAAGATCTTTTCCACAAAAATTCCCATGATTCCATAGAAATTTCTTTGTTCATATTTATGGCCCACTTTATCATTTGTTCTTTAACAGTTTCATCCAAAGTATATACAGTCAACAAAGTTTTATACATTTTTGATATCATTTTCCGTTCTTTTTTCAACCATATATTTTCAATATCATCATTCATAGCTCTAAAACCAAACTCTTTACAGTCTTTTTTATAGATGTCCCTTATTTGACAATATTGTAGCCAACCATACTCAAATTCTAATTCGTTATTTGGTTTTAAAACATATTTTTTCCCTTCTTTTTGCAACAATTCCTGATACTTCAACCAGTCATTACCTTTATATTCTGAAAACAAATGTATAACTGCAGCTGGAACAATCCACAGAGGCCTTTCATCCGAAATTGTATCCTTTTACCTGATCCATGCATCAAACAGTGTCCTCCTTACATAATGATGCTTAAACATAGAGTCAGCTTTGTTTTTCCCATACCAAAGATAGGCATGCCAGCCAAATCTGCAATCGTGCCCCTCAAGAGCTAAAAGTTTTCTATTTTCCAAATTTACCCATTCAGATAACCAAGACATACATACTGCTTCATGATACAAACGCAAATTCGGGACTTGGAAGCCACCTCTGTCTTTAATATCATACATTATCTTCATTTTAATTCTTGGCTTCTTCCCTGCCCAGATAAACTTAAAGATTTCTCTTTGCCATTTTACCAACACTTTTCCATCTTTCACAATTGGTATTGTCTGAAACAGAAACATTAACCTGGGCAGTACATTCATTTTAATAACGGCAATTTTTCCAAGAAGAGATAACCTTAGTTTTTCCCATTTTTCTAAATCACTCTTTATCGAACCCCACAGTTTTTCATAATTATTCTTAAACAAATCTATATTTTTCATTGTAATTTCAACTCCCAAGTACTTAACCCTTTTAACCACTTCACATTCTGTCACATTTTGTAACATTTGTTGCTTTGTACCAATCATATTTTTACACAGTATCTTAGATTTATTTTTGTTGACATAAAACCCTGCAAGATCACCAAACTCTCTTACTTTTTCAAATACCTTAGGCATATTATTAACAGGATCTTCAACAATAAACATAATATCATCCGCAAATGCTCTTAATTTAAATGAAAAACCTCCAATATTCAAACCTTTTATATTATCATCATCTCTGACCGCTTGTAGCAAAATCTCCAAAATCCAGATAAATAACAATGGTGACAGGGGACAACCTTGTCTAGTACCTTTTCTTACCCGGAACATATCTGTTGATTCTGCATTGACAATCACCGAAGCTTTTTGTTCTTTATATATCGATTGAATCATTCTTGTAAATTCTACGCCCATCAAAGATTTCTCAAGCACTTTAAACATAAATTCCCAATTCAAATTATCAAAGGCCTTCTCTGCATCCAAAAATAAAAAGCAACTTCTTTTTCAGGGTGTTTATCATAATACTCAATTGCGTCCAAAACAACCCTCATATTGTCTTTAATTTGTCTATTTGGTAAAAAACCAGCTTGATCTTCAACAATAGTATCTTTCAAAAACTTTTTAAGGCGCTCTGCCAATATTTTTGCAAATATTTTATAATCGTTGTTCAATAATGAAATGGGCCAGTAGTTTTTAACATTTGTTAAATCTTGCATTTCTTTAGGGATTAAGGTGATTGCAGCTTCATTCCAGGAGTCTGGGATCTTTCCTGTCTTTCTAATTTCATTTAGAAGAATCTCCAACACCGGGACCAAATCTTCATGAAATTTTTATAAAATTTAGCTGAAAAGCCATCCGGGCCTGGGACTTTAGAGATTTTTGCCTCAGCTATTGCTTTACTAATTTCGTCTTTAGTTATTGCAGCATTTAAAAATGTTTTCATTTCGGGGTTTGGTTGTATCAAGTTAGCTTTGGATAAGTAATCCAACATTTTTTGAGGATCCGCTTGCTTCGATTGAAAGAGAGTCGCGTAATATTTAAAAATTCCCTTTTAATTCCTCCTGGGTCTAAAATCTCTTTATTTCCATCTTTCAAACAGGTGATTGTTTTATTCTCTCTTCTTTTCTTTAATTGCCATGCTAAATATTTGCCAGGTTTATTTGCACCTTCAAAGGATTTCTGTTGCAATTTTTTCAAGTTCCAAAATACTTCTTTGTTCAACCTTGCCTCATATTGCTCCCTTAGAATCCTCAATTCTCTCAAAATCTCCAGGCCTTTTCTTAAGTTCTGTTTCTTTTTTCCGAATATTTTCCATAATTTCTTTGTCTATCTTCATTTGTTGTTTCTTTTCATTATTATTAATTGCAATCAGATGTCCTCTCATCACAGCCTTGTAGGCTTCCCATACCGTTTGCGTCTGTACACTTTTATTTAAGTTCAATTGAAAGTATGTTTGGGTTTCTGACCTTATTTTATCCACGATATTTTGTTTGTCCAGCAAATCTTCGTTAAGTCGCCATCGAAATTTTTTCCTCTTAACATACATTGACCATTTTATCGGACTGTGGTCAGAAAGAATCCTAGGCAATATCTCAATTTTGCGTGTTTGCAAGATTAAATTCTCTGTCATCCACATCATATCTATCCTGGAAAAAGATTCGTGTCTTGATGAATAAAAAGAGTACTCTCTATCTCTGGGATGTTTGATTCTCCAAACGTCTGCCAAGTGTTCATGTTTAGTCAATTGGAAAAAGACTTTAGGAAGTTTGCCCATGGCCTCAATTCCTTTTTTTGATTTTCTATCAACAACATTGTCAACAGTACCATTAAAATCGCCCATTAAAATCGTTTGCTCATAGGTCAACTGTCGTAGTTGTTCCCACAGATCCTGAAAAAAGTTTTCTTTTGCCCCATTGGGAGCATAGAGATTAACAATTAATGTCTTTTTGTTCTGCAGCACAACTTCTACCGCCAAAAATTTCCCTTCATCGTCTTTAAAAATTTCTTTTGGTTCCAGCTCTTTTTTAATATATGTAACAACTCCTTTTTTCTTTTGAGAGGAGAGTGAATAAAATTCCTCTCCTAATCTTTTTTGAATCAAAAATTTGGCATCTGATTTTTTAATATGTGTTTCTTGCAAACAAACAATATCACATTTCTGTTTTTCCAACCAGAGTCTGATATTTTTCCTTTTTTGAGGTGAATTCAGTCCATTAACATTCCATGAAATTATTTGACTCTCCATGTTGATTCTGTAATTATTTATCAGAGTCTTTAAAATTATCATTGATGAATCTGGTCATTTGGTCAACTGACTTGATGGTGACTCTCTTCTGCTTGAACGAAAAACTGACACCTTTAGGAATTTCCCATCTATATCTTATGCCCTCTGTTTTCAGCTTGTCAATCAGGTCTTTAAAAAGTCGTCTGTCCTGAAGCATCGCTCTGGGTAGTTCCTTTAGGACCATGATTTTCTTGTTGTCAATTATGAAGTCATCCTGAAATTGTTGCTTGAACAAATCCTCCTTCAGCTTCTTAGATATAAACTGGACAATTACATCTCTAGGTAATTTTTTCCTTTGCGCAATCGCAGAATTGACTCTGTATACCACATCAATCTGTGCCGCCACTCTCTCCTCTTCCATTTTCAAAAAGTCTGCAACAGCATCTACCATGACTGAATGGATGTCCTCATTCTTGTCTTCAGGGATCCCCCTGAATCTCATGTGGTTAATCATTGCATTATATTGGACCATCACATTCACTTTATCTGTTTCTAAAGTGACCTCAGCTATATTAGATGCTACTCCCTTCACCCTTACATCCATCTCATCTGCTCTTTTGGTCAGCGTCTGTATCTCTTTTGTAATTCCAGACATTTCTTTTTCAACTCTGTTACTTCTGTTATTACAGTCTTTTCCAGCTTCAGAATCGCGTCCATCACTCGTTTCTCCATAGCTTCCATCATGCCCTGTAGCTTTTTTCCTCTTTCCCAGCCATTTTCGGGAGGACCAGGTATTTGCCCTCTGTCGTTGCCGCAGGTCGTAAGCCGTTGTTCAGAATTTTCCCTCCAACTCACTCTAAATCAAAGTCCTTCTTGTGCCCACCTAAATCGCACTAATTTCACTTTTTTATATTAAGTCTTTCGTTTAAAATCAAAGAAAATTTTTCTGACCTTCCCAAAATGGCGGGCGCAATTTCTCTATGGTAAATGGTTCTTCCGGGTACTCACTTCCTGTCCGGCAATCTTAATGGTCCCCCTTGTTCCTGATTTCTTCCCTTCTTCCGGCCTCCTTGGTCTTCTCTAGGATGATTACTTGTCTGTTCTGAAGTCACTTCCTGTTTTGCCGATTTCTGCTGCAGCAGCTACAGTACTTTTCCACTGCAGTTCTCGCGGAGTTACTGTTAGTTTCTATTTTAAAGTCAATAATCTAACCGCAGGAATGATCAACAATTCGGCTTTTTGGCCTTTTTTAGCTGTTTAACTGCACTTTTCCGCTCAATGTTAGTACAACAGATACAGCACGATCATGCGCTTCATCGGATGTTGTTTATTTTCGGCCGAAACGCGTCTCCGGTGAGCAATTTTAAAAAGTTACCTTCAAAGTCAGTGTCTTGTTATAGCAGTGTTTCCTTGATATCAGTTTCCGTAGAATGTCTTGGAGGTCTGGGTCATGCGTTCTTATGTTGAGAATCCAACTCGGTGGGGTCTTGTAGAGATTTTCCGAAGTGCCTTCTCTGGGGGAGGGGATCAAGGCTGGTCGCGGCGCTCTTTAAAGCCCCGCTATCAGCCGATCTCAACTCCTCTCTCGGGCCAGGCTCTCTGCCAGTCACCCCCTGCCTGGGGGATCTGCGGTGGGCTATTTGAAGCCCACCCTGTCGTCAAGACCCTCCGTTTGCTCTGGGAGCTCTAACGAGCAAGCCAGAACACCTTAGGACGCCATGAATCCCAGACCGGAAGCCTGATGCCATTCTCAATGGGCAGGCACTGCGAAGGGATGTAGGGAAGCAGAAATATCTGCAGCATAAATCCATCTTCTCTTCAGAAAGATGGAAGAGCTGGTATCTATCTGAGAAGAACACGCTGATGGACAAGGCGTGTCACATCGTTGGGGAAATGACTGCAGTAAAAGAATGTAAACCATCACATCCAGAGGGGATCTCTCCTACTGTGCCTGCTACATTCCACAATAGCCTGTTCAAAACATACTCATATTAGGAAATAAGTTTGTTTGATTAGCTGCCGTTACTGGAAGGAAATCTTAGTAGCCTTTCTCCAGTTTATAGATTTTAGGTATTGGAGCCCAGCTAACAGGTTGCTGTGTTCCAGGAATGTCAGCCTCCTGGTGGAACCTGGAGATCCCGCAGAATTACAACACATCTCCAGACTACAGAGATCAGCTCCCCTGGAGAAAATGGCTGCTATGGAGGGTGGACTCCATGGCATTGTACTCCACCGAGGCCCCTATCTTCCCCAGGCTCCATTCCCATATTACCAGGAGCTTCCCAACCTGGATCTGGCAACCCTACTCCCCATCCCCCACCAGTGGCCAGGACTATTGAGTCTTGATGCTCTGAGGCAGACACTAAAGGGAACTTAGTGGGGTGTGGGTGGCTGAAGGAGTTAGGACTTGTAGGCAAAGCTGTGGTTGACGGGCTGGGCATTAAAGGGAAGAATGGGGCAATGAAGAGCTGGGGAGGATGCCGCCGTACTTGTAGAGGCAAAATCCTGGTATGAGGCCCTGTGACTCTTGCATTCTTCTGATGTTAGACAGTACTTACTGATAGCTCCTGGATGGAGGCTAAATCCATTTGTTCCTCCTGGTGTTTGAGTATCTTTGTTCATTAAGTCTTATATTATCTCATCTATAGGAATTCACCCAAATCGGTTGCTAGAGCCTAACTGCACTGAAAATCTACCTTGAAATACTCATGGATGGATGGATGTTCAAGGGGAAGAGTGGCCATCATGTGGGCATAATAGTATGGAAGGCAGCAGGCATAATTCAGTCTTTTATAGGCAAAGAACCATGGAATCAGGGCCGGCCCCAGGTGTCTGGGCGCCCTAGGCAAGACAGCCTGGGGCGCCCACCCCACGGGGATGCCAATCTCCCGGTGGGGCCTGGAGACCGGGGGGTGGAGCGCCGGCTTTCCTGAGCACGCCGCACTAGCTCAGGGCCGGCTGGAGATGGGGCCGGCTGGCTGGAGACGGGGGGGGTGGAGCGCCGGCTTTGAACGGGCGCCCCTTCCCTCCCAGCGCCGGCTGGAGACCAGGGGGGGGAAGCCAGGGAAGGGGCGCTCATTTGAACGGGCGCCCCTTCCCTCCCAGCCCCAGCGCCGGCTGAAGACGGGGGGAGCGCCAGCTTTCCTGAGCACGCCGCAGTAGCGGCGTGCTCAGGAAAGCCAGGAAAGGGGCGCCCATTTGAACGGGCGCCCCTTCCCTCCCAGCGCCGGCTTCACGGGGGGCGGGGTGGGGGCGCTTTGGTGCCCCTGTGGACCCCAGCGCCCTAGGCGAGTGCCTAGCTTGCCTAGTAGGCGAGCCGGCAATGCATGGGATCATTGCTCAGATGCAAGACAGGAAATGATCTACATGATGTCTCATAATCATCCCATTCACCTAATGTTGTAAGTCAGTCTGTGCTGAGTGATGACTCAGATTTCTCATATGAAGAGCTACCTGCTAGCCCTCAGCTGGTAATTGAACAGCCGGCTGCAGATGGCTCTGAACCCGAAGGAGAACAACAAGAGGTCAAGTTACTAGCTGATCAGCCTACAGCTGAAACTGAGCCAACACCTTTTTGCTTCTCCCTGCATCAAGGCCTTCCCTGAGAGAGGAAAAGAGGAATTCTTTTACCTACATTGCCATATGTCATAAGTTGAGCCTAGCTTACAACAGGTATTCAGAACAGAGATCAGACACAACCTTCTGGTAGGAACCAAGTTTAATAATGTTTTGACCCCATCTCCAACAATCCAGTATATCTCCTGCAGAGCTAGCAATTAACCCTTCTCTGCTGATCAAGGGGTCTCCTGGGTGAGCCTCTGGCTTGTTCCCAGTCCGTCTGCATCTGAACCAGCCTCCCTTCCACTCCAGACTGCAGCTGACAGTTCTGATGGATCGCTGCCATCACTCGGCTCTGAACTGTGCAAAGTCTCCTTCATTATAATAAGAAGGAAATGGCAGCTTCAGCCTGTCTCAGATCACTGAACCCTCTTCAGCCAGATTGGTGTAGTGGTTAAGTGCGCGGACTCTTATCTGGGAGAACCGGGTTTGATTCCCCACTCCTCCACTTGCACCTGCTGATGTGACCTTGGGTCAGTCACAAGCTCTGGCACAGCTGTTCTCTCAAGGACAGTCTCTGTCAGAAGTTCTCTCAGCCCCACCTACCTCACAGGGTGTCTGTTGTGGGGAGAGGAAGGGAAAGGAGTTTGTAAGCCGCTCTGAGACGCCTTTGGGCAGTGAAGGGAGGGGTATAAATCCAAACTCTTCTTCTTCTACTCTCTTCTAGATCCCTTCTCAAGCACACGCTTTCACTTGGCCAGCAGGGCCAGGCTGCAACTGCTCACCTGGGTGCCTTCCTAGCAACAAGTGAGGAAGTTTGTTCAAATACTGTCACAGCTACATTAAGACCTTTGAAATGGGATGGTCCTCCTCCCCCATGTTTGTTTTTTACATGGGCAACCAAGAGGAGGCAAAAAAGGCAGTCCTGCAATCACACACCCTAAAGTCGCCAAAGTGTCCATCGGAGATCAGCAGACCCAATATTGCCTGCCTGTAACCCAGGAATTGGTTCTGGTCATCTGCTTCCTGTGGCATTGTGAAGGCTCCAAGACAAACAAGGGATGCAAGGTGACTCATAAGACAGACCAAGGGACTGGGAAGCCTCCAAGTGCTTTGAAGTTCCTAAGAAATTCAAAGTGAGGATCTGGGCCTTTACATGCTCACTTTCTGGCTACTGCTCCCTACGAGAGCCAGCATGGTATAGTGCTGTGTGCAAAATAAGGAAAACGTTTTGCAACCCGGTGTCATGGTTGAGAGTGGCAGGCTCTGATCTAGAGAACTGGGTTTGATTCCGCACCCCTCTACATATGAGGCCTGCAGGAGACCTTGGGCCAGTCACTCCCTCAGCCCCGCCTGCCTCACAAGGTGCCTGTTGTGGAGAGAGGAAGGGAAGGTGATCATAAGCTGCTTTGAGACTCCTTGAGATAGAGAAAAGCAGGTATAAAAACAAATGTTCTTCTTCTACGAACAATGCAGTTCTAAGAACACTTTCCTGGAAGACTTCATTTGGATTATGAATAGACCTCCTTAGGATGGTCATATATGTCTTCAGGTGCTTTTAGGCACTGAGTGGAGGTGCCTTTGTGGATACACTCCACCTGATGTGTGCCAGTGTGTGCATGTCAGTGATTTCTGTGTGCATGACAATGATGCCAACATGGAATCTGACTTTTATCCTGCAATCCCTATTGTCATGAACATAAGAGCGTAACAATGATCTTGTGGCATCAGACCTGGGGATAGGCACAAACCAGGAAAATGTGGTTCATTTCAATCACCGTTTGTGGCACGCCCAGTTCACAAGCCATGAATTATCACAAACTTTTAAGAGCTAAATGAGCCAGTTCAGTTTGTGAGGTTTGTGATGCAGTAGAATGGCCCAGCAGTGTGCTAGAGACACCAACCTCACAGGAGATCTCCAGCCAACTCTTCTCTATTGTCCACCAAGTTTGGTGAGGATTGGATTTACAGGGTCTGAGTTACGCCCCACCAAGAAGGTGCTTCCATCTTCCATTGTTTCCAATGGAGGGGGCAACCAGCAAAAAGGGCAATAGAAGCCCAGCAGAACAGAATCAAAATCCCAGATAATTTCTGCAATAGAAACTGAAGATTTGGGGGGGGGGGCATTTCTGCAAGACCAGTAGAATCAGTGCAATGTGCCCAGCAGAACCAGTGCCACTGTGGCAGTGCAAACCCAACAGGACTAAGTCAAACAAGAGAATCTCTGCAATAGAAAATGAGTGGGGGGGATTGCAAGCCCAGAAGAACCAGTGTAATGTACTAGTGCCCAGTAGAACCCAATGTCATTGTGGCAATGCCAGCTCAACAGGACTGATGACTAGCACAGAATCACACTCCAAGTAAGGGGTGTTGCAAGCCCAGCATATCCAGTGCAATGTACTAGTGCCCAGCAGAATCCAGTGCCAATGTGGCAATGCCAGCTCAATCACTATCCAAGCAATGGGGTCATTCTTGCAAGCCCAGCAGAACCAGTACAATGTACAGAGTGCCCAGCAGTAGCAGTGCAATCACAGAGTGCCCAGCAGAACCCAGTGCCATTGGCACTGCAAGCTTAAAAAGACTGATCTCAAAGCACAGAGATACAAATCCAAGCAAGGGGGCGGGATTTTGCAAGCTCTGTGCAAAATACTGGGAAGTAAACACAAAGGAAAGCCACAAAGGGGAGGATTCTCTTG
>JAPDNY010001710.1:0-13452 GCA_029375565.1 Gekko gecko | reverse complement strand
TTATAGAGTGTAACTCTATTTTATTGTGTGACCAATACAAAGAAGAAATCACACAAACTATCAAGTTTTATTTTAATGAAAATGCTAACAGAGAGATGTCAGATCATATCATATGGGACGCCTTCAAGGCAGTGGCCAGAGGAAAGTTGATAGCTATGGCTTTAAAGCTGAAAAAGAAAGAGACCAACAAGTTAAATCCTTACTGGAAAAAATACATGACTTAGAAACATTACATAAAAGAAAAGGGAATAAGAAGACCTACAAAGAATTGCTGGCTACTCGCAAAATTCTGGAAACCATAGAAGCCAACAAAATACAAAAAAACATTTTGTACTTAGAACAACAATACTGGCAAAAAAATACTAAAGGCATTAAACTATTGACATGGCAAGTGAAGAAACAACAGGCGGACAGGAAGATTTATGCAGTAATTGACAAAAATAAAGATAAGCTCACCAACCCTTTGGATATAAGTGAATGCTTCACACAGTTCTATGAACATCTGTACACCTCAACAAACCCTTCTGTCACTGACATCCAAGACTTCCTCCACTCCAACAACTTAATAGATGTGCTGAAACCTGAACATCGCCAGTGGTTGGATCAATCTATTTCCTCTAAGGAGGTGTTCAAAGCCATAAAACAAACAAAATCAAATACGGCTCCTGGCAGTGATGGCTTCGGACCACTGTTTTACAAGTTGTTTAATACAATACTTGCAGACCACTTAGCACGAACATGCAATTTTTTACTGGAAACAGGAAATATGGAGAGAATTGCATATCATCACTATCCCTAAAGAAAATAAAAATCAGGACCTCTCAGCATCTTACCAGCCCATTGCCTACTGGACTGTGATGCTAAACTGTTTGCAAAAATTTTAGCTAACCATCTGCAAAAAATCATCCTGGATTACATAGATCCTGATCAGACCGGATTTATTCCACTAGAACAATGATGGACAATATCCACTGGACTTTAAATGTAATTTCATACTGTAAACAGCATCAGATGGAATCCCTTCTGCTAACTATTGACTTGAAAAAAGCATTTGATGGTTTGGAAACCACATATTTGAAACAGCTGCTGGAATCAATGCACTTTGGAGAAAAATTCCAAACTGCTATTAGTACTCTACACTAACCTGATAGTGAGAATTCAAACCAATAATGTATTGGGTAGGAACATCCCCTTGCAACAGGGTACCCGACAAGGCTGCCCATTATCGCCTTTGTTATTTGCCTTAGTGTTCAAACCCATGGCGAAAGCTATCAGACAAAACCCTAACATAAGTGGTGTACAGATTGGCAAAACCTCTCACAAGGTCAGTTTATATGCGAACGACCTGGGCATCTTTCTCACAAAGCCAGAAACGTCATTACCAGAATTACAAAAACTTTTACAAAATCTTACCCTCTTTCGGGTTTGAAGATCAGCCTGGAAAAATCAACGATAATTCTGATTAACATCAATCCAACTACTAAGCAAAACATTCAATCGCAATTCCCATACAAATGGTCCTCCTTGCCTTGGAGATGCTTAGGGATACAAATCCCCCTGATTTGAAAGACTTAAATACTTGCAATTTACAAAAGATTTCGCAAGAGGCCAAGAACCAAATGAAACAATGGGATTCTTTGGGTCTATCATGGGCTGACAGGGTCAGCATCATCAAGAGCTTAATTTTGCCAAAATTTTTATTTGCATTCAGAGCACTACCAGTGCATATACCCAGGAAAGACCTTATACGGTGGCAAAATGATTTACTAAAGTTCTTCTGGAGCTACAAAATGTGATTCAACAGCCCATGGCCATTCTGGCTGTTGGGCTGGGGGGCAAGTTTACCTCCCAGCCAGAATGAGGCAGGCTGGGATTTAGGCGACAAAAGCGCCACATATGAACATTATGTCAGGTATCCCTGCCATGAGGGTGAAGGGAGGAGATGAGGGGTCAATAAATGTATCTGGTTTTTCCATTGGTATGCGGGGAGGTGACGAGGTTGCCTGGGAGACCGGGCTATCTCTCATCTTGCTCAGGCCTGAATGGCCTTGGAGCTAGGCTGGATGTCTACTTTCGCTTTCCTAAAGACAACAGCTAGGCTTGAGAACTTTCGGGTGGTGGGAACGTAGTAATTTAGCACCTCTTAGTCTTCCCACGCGCGGGCTTGTTAACCATTGGTAGAGGTGAGGGGGCTCCTTGCCCCCCTTAGAGTATAACCCCAAGTGCTTCATGTATTCAAGTTATTCTTAACCATGCTTCTGTTCTAGTGACCTAGTATTGCAGTCTAATAATTACTATCCTTGTTTCAATGAATAAGGCCTGGTGTTTTGACTGACTAACTGAGGACTCTGACACATCAGGGAGGGGCAGGGCCAAGAAGGCTTAAAGCCAGGCCCCACCAATCCTCCTCAGCAGTCCTGCACAGTCGTCGGCCCACCCTCCCGCCCTGTTTGTAGGACAGGCATTTGCTGGTCGCCCAGTTTTCAGGGGCTGGGTAGGAATTTTTCGCCCCTTCCTGATTGGTACTTGGGAGGGGTGTTTTTGCCTACCCTGTATTGCAGCAGTGATGCAGGTGTTTATGAGGGTGAGTCGGTTAGTTAGGCCAGACACTTTTGTTCTGGCAGGTTGCTATGCGGTATACAGATTGTGGTCCAGTGAGTACCAGCTGACATCCCTCATTTGGGTCGAAGGGGTCCTGTGAGTACAGTCTTTGTGCCTTACAGCATTGGGCAGGGAAAACGGACTGCCTTCCGTGCAGCTCAGGGGATGGGGCTACAGGGTTGTCCTGCAATGGCTAGCCGGCTAAGTGGGAGCCCCTGTGGTGGGCTCGCATTCAGGGCAGGGTGGCTTGCCCTATTGAAAAGGTAAGGGAGGGGTCCTTGACCTCTGACCTTGCCCATACCACAATGCTGTGTTGCCCTTGCCTTTGGTTTCAGTTAAAATTGTAGTTAAACCCAACATTTGTGTCTGCCTCATTATTTCAGCTTGGGGGGCAAAGCCTAGGATTAAAAATGCAATTCTGAAAGGTTCAGCTAAAACCGGAGGCTTGGATTTCCGGATCTCCCCTTATACTGTACGATCATCCAGCTATCCTCTTTAGTATGAATATTAACCACGGATGCCCCTCCAAAGTGGCAGGACATAGAAGAAGTAAACAGTGGATCTGGTCATCTTGCTGATTTAATTTGGTAACATCCCAAGGATAGACCAGCTTTCTCCACAACCAATCCCTATCTCCACGTAGCTCTAGAAGTTTGGGACAGGCGCAGGAAACTGTTACACCTGGGAAGATTGTTTATAACTTCATTCCTCAACCAAACTTGGTTCCCTCCTGGTAAGGAGGAACATGCCTTTTGAGCTTGGAGGCGAGCTGGTCTAACATGGTTAATAGACATCACAGATAAAGGTGTGCCACTTACAAAAGTGACCCTGGAGGAAAACTCGGGAATGTATTCCCTGGTTCCGTTATCTTCAATTGCAATACTTAGTTCGAGAACGGCTCCCGAAAGAAACACCCTTGCCGATGCTCTCTGCATTTGAACTCCTAATTAGAAATAAAAATAGTATGTTAAAGGCCTCATTTCAAAGTTATACAAGATTTTATGCTCATCTCTGCAACGAAACACCACGGCCTCTCAACTTAAATGGCAAAATGACTGTCAAAACAAGCAGATTCTTGGGAACAAATTTGGTGTTCCCCCAGCCTTTCCTCCAAAATCTTCTGCATCAAACTGAACACCTTTAAAATTCTCCATCGCTGGTACTTAACACCAGCAAGGCTAAGCAAAATGAACCAAAAAATCAGCAAACGATGCTGGAAACTGTGTGGCACAACAGGAGATTTTATACATTGCTGGTGGTCTTGCCCTTCAACTCAACAATTCTGGATGCAAATTCTACAACAGATCTTTCTTATCACAGGATATAGCTTACCTTTCTTACCTGAAACGGTGTTGGAGATCCTTCCGATAACCTGCAAAAGAAGAGCTCTGCGCACATTAATTTCCATATTACTATCTATAGCACAGATCACACTAGCTCAAAAATGGGAAAATAAAAATCAGTCCACATTGCACTGTTGGCAGAAGTCATTTCAAGTTGTTTGGTTTCCTGTAGTAAAACACCTGACAGAAGCTGAAGTTCTCCCTAAGAACTCCCTAAGATCAGGATTTACTATATTTCTGATTTTCAGTGTTTGACATCTCCTTCTAAAGAGAATGTATTAATGTTGATATGTTTTTGGGATATTGTGGGTTTGTAATTGCACACACAATGCAGCTTGAAGTTATAACTCTGTTATTGTTGTACTATGTTGAATTCTTATTTTTATTTTTTATTTTATGTTTTCAATAATAAAAACACTTACATTGGAAAAAAAGGATGGGACTTAAACTCAACAGGAGGATGGTTGTTGGTACTGGCAAAATAAACTGTTTGTGCCTAACTCCCTAAGGGGGAAGTGTTGACCGTAGGACATGATAATAAACTTTAAGGACATTATAGATATTGAAAAACCCTGAATCTCATACAAAGACAATTTTGGTGGCTCAAGATGCGGGGGATATTTCTAAGATTGTGTTCTCTTGCCAGACTTGCCTCATGAGTAAAAGATGGGCAGGAAGTTCCCAGAACTGTTGCAACCCCTGGAAACACCTGACAGACCATGGGCTGTGATTTCTATGGATTTCATCACCCATTTACCACCCCCAGCCAGGTGAAAATGGCAATATGGGTGATTGTGGACTTATTTTCTAAACAGGCTCATTTCGTCCCATGTAAACAAGTACCTACTGCAAAGCAGCCAGCCCACGTTTATGCAACATGTCATCAGGCTCCATGTGATACCCCGTAAAATAATTTCTGATATGGGAACCCAGTTCATTGCCAAGTTCTGGTGGGAGCTAATGAAGATATTGGGGGTTGAGTAAGCACTTAGTAGCAGTCATTGCCCTGAAACCAATGGGCAAACAGAAAGAACAAATCAGATATTGGAGCAGTTTCTCAGATGTTTCATTAATCACCAGAAGGATGATTGGGTGGACTTGCTCCCTTTTGCAGAGTACAGCTACAATAATTCGATACATAGCTCTATAGGCATGTCTCCCTTCAAGGCAGTTTATGGATATGAGGGGAGCCCATTGCCTACTCTACCTACCTCAGATGCTGGAGCAGGAGATGTCCATACATGGTGGTCCACCATAACTCAGGGGTGGGCCACCTTGCAGAAAACTTTAGAAAAAGCCAAAGAGGATTATAAACGCTATGCTGACAGAACCAGGGATCCTGAGTGGGACTTGAAACCTGGAGACATGGTGTAGATTTCCACCATACATTTACGGGGTGTGCAACTCAGGGGAAAATTGGGGTGGAGGTAAATTGGTCCCTTCAAAGTGGTGAGGGTGATCAACAAAGTGTCTGTGGAGGTAGAACTGCCTAAACCCCTCCATCACATACATCCTATGTTTCATTTTAATTTATTGAAGAAAGATCCTGGACCCTCGAAATGGAAACCTTGTCCTCCAGCTCCTCCACCTCTAATAATCAATGAGGAGGATCACCACGAAGTAGAAAAAATCTTGATTCTAAACCCAACTGAGCTCTGAGAAGCAGCAATAGATGAAGCTGCTAGAGAGGTGAGTGTTTTTTATTTGCTTTCAGCTGAAGTGATTTAGCTGAGGGTACTATGTGTGGGAACTGTGTTTGGGAGTGTGTGGGAGAATTGTGAGTTGCTGCAGAGTCCTGGCTGCTTGAGATAGGGTGGGAAAGGGCCGTTTGACTGTAATTGAGTGCCTGGGTGAATCTGAATAGCTGCTGGCCATGCCCTCTGCAGGGGGAGGCTTCTATTTAAGGCATCACCTAGCCAGAGGCATGAATCTCTGGCACGAGCCAAAGGACTCTTGGCCTGTGGCTCTTAGCCTAAGGACTCTATAAGAAGCCCAGGAAGAGCCAGAAAGCCAGGGCCCTAGTCTCCTTGGGTTCCCAGTAAGGTAGGTAGACTTCTATAAGGAGAACCACATAAATACAAAGGGTTAAAAAGGGGGGGTTATATATAATTATTATTTTAAAAGTAATTATGAAGCCAGAATGCCAGCAGGGGGTGGGGGCTATTCAGTGTTTTCCACAGAGTGTCACATGTATGACTTTCTGCCCACTGGACAGAAGTCTTGGGTGTGTGCTTGGTGCAAGGACCTCCTGGTTCTCAGGGAATGAGTTTGCTCTCTTGAGGCCAAGGTGGGTGACCTGGAGAAACAGAGACAGTCAGTTAGGTACATGGAGAAGACTCTTGGCAGCCCCATCACTGTCAGGGAGCCTGAGGGTCAAGAAGAAAAAGGGCACCATGCTGCGGGTAAGGGGAATGTGCCCTCAGAAGGGACCTCTTCTTCAGCTGAAGAATGGGTATCCTTTCTCACCAAGGAACCATCCCTTGGAAGGGAGGGAGGGGGGCTCTTACTTGGTGATTCTATCCTTAGGCAGGTAGACAGCTGGGTGGCAAACCCGCATACTGACCTTATGGTGACTTGCCTGCCTGGTGTAAAGGTAGCGGACATTACACGTGTTTCAGGTGCCATGTTTCTTCCCTGTTTTTCCCTGTCTTGCCTCTGACACTGTGTTCATTGTTTTGTTTAATTAATTGGCTCACATGCGCGTAGGTTGCTTGGCTGTAACTCATGGGAGAAGGAATCTGCCGCCACCTGCTATCTCGTGTCCTTGAGCTCAAGACACAAGCGCCTTTCCCAACCGGTGGAAATATTCGCGCCTTAGATAGTGGGTAGGGAGGGGGCCCCTTCTCCTGGTCATTATGTATTCTCCCGTCGGGAGTATTCCCACGTGCATGCTCAGAGTTCATTCGCTAGTAGATCTTATGCATCATACTATATCTGGAGGCCATTGTGCCTGGTGGAGTACTCCTGACAACGACTCTGCTAATTAAGGGCAACTTACTGGTATTTCAATAAAGCATATCTTTTATGAAGAGTGCTTGAACTTACTTGCAGTTGAACCTGACAGCGTGTTGTAGATAGGCTGATAGATAGAGCTGAGGAGGAGCCAGTGGTTGTGGTACATGTTGGCACCAACTATTTGGGAAAAGCTGTCATGAGGTCCTGGAGGAAAAATGTAAGCTGCTAGGCAGGAAATTCAAGGCAAGGACCTCCAGGAGAAAAACATTCTCAGAATATCAGTGCCACCACCCCCTGCCCATTTGTCTGGGACTGGTGAAGGACCAAGAATCCAGGTAGGGCAAGTTGGTTCTGGGTGACAGTCTCACCCTCCCTCACCCAGGTCTCAGTCACATAAACCAGGTGTATATTTTGCTCTACGAGATAATCTCGGAGAACAGAAATCTTGTTATCATTGAACAACACCAGTGCTGGAGATGGGTATTGATTCCTAGCTCCACTACCGACATTTCTCAGGATGGGACACAGGTGGGAAGGGGTCCAAGCATTTCTCCAACTCCTTCCTCTCCACTAAAAGGAGTTCCACCTGGGCCCACTGCTATATCTGCCCTGCCCCTCTATTACCAGTACACCCAGGCCCTGCATGGCATCCTGTGTTCAGTATTATCAGCCCAAGAGCGGACCAGCTAAACATGCAGCACATAGAAGCAGTGCCCCCCCATCTCACACAAACCGCATAGTATAGTATATTAAGAATATTAAGTACTAGAAGGACTTCAGGAAGAAACTTCTGGAGACTTCAGGGAAAGCTTCATTAACCCAGCCTGACCTGGTCAGTGGGTGGGGAAAAGAAAGATGATAAAAGTCCTGGGAGAAAGGAGGGAGCTCTCTTTTGTGCTGATTCCATTGAGGCAGACAGAACTCTTAACTGAGGTCTGGAGGAGGTAGTCATTGCCATGTACTGGCCTGCACCCGTAAAGAAAAATAGACCTCTAGACTATTTTCTTGTACTTTCATTAGACATAGAATTAAACTTTGGTTCAGGCTTTGTATCAAAACTTAGGCTGGGAACATGGGGAACAGAACAAAGGGAGATATCTGGGGTTTTGTCATGAGAAAGTTGTCCAGTCTGACTTGGTGCTTTGAATAACACTAGCAAGGAGTAACCATTTGGTCACCTGGAGCTAACGCACAACTCACTTCTTTGGATGCTTGATCTACATTACAGAGAGAAGCACCTGTCATAAACTGCTTCTCTGTGGAATCATCTGTTGTCACAGACCCATGTCAAGATAACTTTGTTAATCTGAGTTTTGGATTGGCTGGAAGGGGCCTCATCCTGCAGATCTTAGACTTTAAGTAGCTATCATTCTCTGTTGTTTTGTGTCAGTTGGAGCAGCCTGCTTCAGATCTCCAGAGGCATGGCTTAATCCTACAACAGGTTAAGCCATGCCTAGCTTACAAAGAAGACTTGAAAGATTGTCTGAGTTCACTCAAGAAGCATAGCCTGGTAACTATGCCTTAGGATTTAACTGTGTAGCTAGAACCTAAAATACAGCTTTTCTTAAGAACATAAGAGAAGCCAATGTTGAATAAGGCCAATGGCCCATCTAGTCCAAAACTCTGTCACACAGTGGCCAAAAATACCAGGTGCTGTTGTGTCCTGGGATCAGAGGGCTGAGCTGGCGAAATACAGCCAAGCTTCGCTCTCTGAGAACAATAGGGACTAGGTTCCTGAGCTCGCCAGTAGTGAACCAATGGCAGCATTGGCGGGCGATTCAAACCCGCCAATAGGAATATGGGGCCGTCCCCCCTAACTGTATATAGTTGGCCTCCGGCCGTTACTGTGTGTTCTTGTCTTATGTGAAGTACGAATAAACGCGTCTTCTCTTATGTCGTCGTCCGAGTCATGAGGCCCGAAACCCAGTACTTTACAGTGGCGACGAAGGTGGGATTCCAACGCCTTCCCTGACTCCATGAACGACGAAACGGACACCGCCGAGCAACGCATCACTGACCCCGAGAGCAGCACCGCACCGCTCGCCGAGCATCGCATCGCTGACCCCGAGAGCAGCACCGCACCGCCGCCCCGGCGCACGCCGTTCCCGACAGAACCATGGCCGCTTCCCACGTAACACTGGAGCACTTCGACCAGTCGCAGCCAGAAACCTGGGACGCATGGGTCGACCAGCTCATCAGCTACTTGGAGCTCAACGAAATCCGCCACCCCGACCAGAAACGAGCGATCCTCCTGAACGCCTGCGGCACCCAAACCGTCCGCCTCGCCAAGAGCCTCTTGGTGCCCCGCACGGCCTTGGAGAGCTCGTTTGGGGAAATCCTGGACGTCCTCAATGGCTACTTCAGCCCCCGGCCGACCTTCCTGGCCAAGAGGATGGATTTCCAGAGGCGAGTCCAGACCCGAGGGGAGTCCATCGCCAACTTCCTAGCCGCGCTAAGGGCGCTCGCCGTGGACTGCGGGTTTCCGAAGGTGGAGGACAACCTGCTGACACAGTTCGTGTGGGGCCTGGCGGACTCTAAGCTGCGGCGCAAGTTGGTGGGACACCGGAAGCTCTCCTTGGACGAGGCCCTCGACGCCGCCACTGCCCACGAGGCCGCAGAAGGGGATCGCCGGGTCGCGGCCGCGCAGGTGGTTGGAAGGAGCCCAAGCCCCGGAAACGAAGAGACGGACGAGGTCTTCGCCCTCAAACCCCAACAACGTCGGCCGGCGCCGTTCCAGCAGGCCAACAGGGAGCAAGCCAGGTATTCCGGCAACCGAGCCGTCTGTGCCAGCTGCGGGAGGGCCACGGACGGAAATCCTGCAAGTTCCGGGATGCTGTCTGTCACGGGTGCGGAAAGCAGGGACACCTCGCACGGGTCTGCCGGTCCAAGGGCCCCCGGAATTCGAGATCGTCGGTCCCCCAGTACCGCGCATCGTCCACCGCACACGAGACAACGGAAGAGGTCGCCAAGTTGTACCACCTCACCGACCAACCACTGCAGGTACTTCGCCTCCCCAACCCCAACCTCTCCTCTGCCCCGAAGATCCAAGTAACCGTGCGGATCGAGGGGTCCCCCTGTTGCATGGAAGTGGACTCGGGATCGGCGGCGTCCATCATTTCCCTGGACACTTTAAAAGACTTTGCCCACTAGGGGGACCCCTCTTCGTCCATCGCCACTAAGCTTGGTGGACTTTCAAAAGAACCCTGTCCCCATCCGGGGAGTCGGCACTTTCCGAGTGCAGTACCGAGACTTTGAGGGGAACTTGGACTTGGTGGTGGTAGAGGGAAATCTCGCGAGTCTCCTGGGGCGGGCGTGGTTCGAGGCCCTAGGCATATCGATTGGGGGAGTAAATAAATGTGGGTGCGGGACTGGGGGCGGTGTGCAAGGAATTCCCGGAGGTCTTTGACGGGAAACTGGGATGTTACAAAGGGCCCCCGGTGTCGCTCCACTTAGACCCCACCGTGACGCCCATCCGTCGGCGCTTCCGCACCGTGCCCCTGGCCCTCCGCCCCCAAAATAGAGACCGAACTAGACCGGCTGGTGGCCCAGGGAGTCTTAGAGCCCGTCCCGAACGCTAGGTGGGAGACCCCGATTGTGACACCCGTCAAGCCAAACGGGGAGATCCGCATCTGCGCGGATTATAAGTGCACTATTAACCAGGCACTTCAGGCGCACGCATACCCCGTACCCGTGGTCAGCCATGTCCTAGCAACACTGGCGGGGGCGCGCATATTTGGAAAGCTGGATCTCGCGCAGGCGTACCAGCAACTCCCGGTAGATGAGGCCACGGCCGAGGCACAGACAATAGTGACCCACCGGGGAGCCTTCCGGGTGAAGCGGCTGCAGTTCGGGTCAGTGTGGCCCCAGGGATCTTCCAAAATCTAATGGACGATTTGTTAAAAGGGATCCCTGGAGTGACGCCGTTCTTCGACGACGTCCTCATCGCCGCGACCACCCCGGAAAGCTTCGCCGCCCGCCTCCGAACTGTATTGGAACGCTTCCAAGCCGCGGGGCTGAAAGTGAAGCGGGAAAAGTGCCTCCTCGGGGTGCCGGAGGTGGAGTTCTTGGGATACTGGGTAGACGCATCAGGCCTGCATCCGGCGAGGGACAAGGTGAAGGCCATCGTGGAGGCCCCCGCCCCGAAGTCCAAGGCCGAGCTCCAGGCGTTCTTAGGCCTCCTGAACTTTTACCACTCCTTTCTCCCCCACAAAGCCGCCGTGGCCGAACCCCTACACAGGCTGCTGGATAAGGCGACACCTTGGGCATGGGGAGCGAGGGAGGAGGCGGCGTTTCGGGGGTTAAAGTCCTCTTGATTTCAAACGCGGTACTCGCGCACTTTGATGAAAAGCTCCCGGTCATCCTGGCGTGCGACGCATCACCATATGGGGTCGGGGCAGTCTTGGCACACAAGCTACCGGATGGGAGGGAGGTCCCGGTGGCTTACTACTCCCGCACGCTGTCCCCCGCGGAGCGGAACTACGCCCAAATCGACAGGGAGGGCTTGGCACTGGTGGCGGGGGTAAAAAGTTCCACAATTTTGTGTACGGGCGGCCCTTCACGCTCGTAACCGATCATAAGCCGCTCCTGGGACTGTTCGCGGCGGACAAACAAACGCCGCAGGTTTTGTCGCCCCGGGTGTTGCGCTGGTCCTTATTTCTTAGCGGGTTACCAATACCGACTGGAGCATCGGCCGGGCAAGGCGCTGGGTCATGCCGACGCCTTGAGCCGCCTACCGCTGCCGCAGACAGGGGAAGATCCGGCCCCAGCCCCCGCTGTCTTGCTGATGGAGGAACTGCCAAACCCCCCTTCAGGCTGCAGATGTGGCAGCTCGCACGTCCCGTGATCCCATTCTCTCCCCGGGTCCTAAACTGGGTGGTGAGGGGGTGGCCAGCGGAACAGACAGGGCCAGAGTTCACAGCATACAAGGCCAGGCGGGAAGAGCTGTCCGCATTGAAAGGGTGTTTACTATGGGGAGACAGGGTGATCATCCCGGGGCCCATGAGACAAGGGGTGCTAGAAACGCTGCACGAGGCCCACCCGGGCATCGTACGAATGAAAGCTCTGGCAAGGAGCTACGTGTGGTGGCCCGGGGTGGACGCAGAAATTGAATCCTGGGTCCGAGGGTGCACACGATGTCAGGAAGTCCGCCCCAATCCACCGAGAGCGCCAACCCAAAGCTGGGAGTCTACCCACAAGCCGTGGTCACGCCTGCACATAGACTTTGCGGGGCCGTTCCAGGGGCTCCAGTTCATGGTGACGGTAGACTCTTATTCGAAATGGGTGGAAATAAGCCCAGTGTCCACCACCTCTGCCAAAGCGGCAATAAGGGTCCTGCGGAAAATATTCGCAACGCACGGGTTACCCGACACAATCGTGTCGGACAACGGGCAGCGTTCACATCTGCTGAGTTTCAAGAGTTCCTCGAAAGGAACCTCATCAGGCACATACGATCAGCGCCTTTCCACCCGGCAACTAATGGACAGGCGGAGAGGACGGTGCGCACCGCCAAAGAGGCCCTGAGCCGCATAACGGAGGGGGACTGGGAGTTCCGGCTGGCCCGCTTCCTTCTCACATACCGCACCACCCCAAACCCCATCTCCGGGCACTGCCCCGCAGAACTATTAATGGGCCGCCGCCCTACCACTTTATTAGACAGACTCCACCCGGACCGAGCCCCCGAGAGAAAGCTGGTCGAGAACAGGGAGGCGCCCCGAAGCTTCCTACCGGGAGACCCTGTCTACTTCCGGAACTACGGGGCGGGGCCGCAGTGGGTGGCAGGGCGCATCCTAAAACCCACCGGGCCGGTGTCATACGAAGTCCTAACCGATGGGGACCGGGTCCTCCGCAAACACGTCGACCAGCTCCGGAGGCGACAAGACCCCGATACAGAGATCCAGTTACCGGGAAATGCCGCCGCCGCCCCATCATCCGATCGACCGCAAGCACCGACAGCGGAGCCAGCGCCAGAGAGTCCACGGAATCCGGAGGGCCCCGGTGGCAGCTGAACCGCCGCCGCTGCTGCCGCCGCCGTTACAGCAGCCACCGTCACCGCCTCGGCTACTTCCAGAGGCCCAAGCTCCTTGTGCTGACGGACCAACCGATAGGGGCCCCGCCAGTCCGGTACCGGCCCCCGACGTTCGCTAAGAGAAAGGAGGCCACCAGCATACTTAGAGGACTACGTCACCTGATAGGGGACGAACTATGGGGGAGGGGTGTTGTGTCCTGGGATCAGAGGGCTGAGCTGGCGAAATACAGCCAAGCTTCGCTCTCTGAGAACAATAGGGACTAGGTTCCTGAGCTCGCCAGTAGTGAACCAATGGCAGCATTGGCGGGCGATTCAAACCCGCCAATAGGAATATGGGGCCGTCCCCCCTAACTGTATATAGTTGGCCTCCGGCCGTTACTGTGTGTTCTTGTCTTATGTGAAGTACGAATAAACGCGTCTTCTCTTATGTCGTCGTCCGAGTCATGAGGCCCGAAACCCAGTACTTTACAGGTGCCATCAGGAGGTCCAGCAGTGGGGCCAGGACACTAGAAGCCTTCCCACTGCTGC
>JAPDNY010000171.1:0-85547 GCA_029375565.1 Gekko gecko | reverse complement strand
AAAAGATTGGTCATGTCTTTCGAGGTTTCTTCACTAAGGCTTAAAGGGGGCTAGGTCTAAATCCGTATTTCCTCTTTTTAAAAAGGGAGGCAAGGAGTATTCGGGTTTTTTTAATTCTCTGATGAACGGGTGGCCCTGTCTTCTGCCATTGATCCCTGTGGGAAAACGAGAGCTGATGTCTCTCCACGTTTTTTTCAAAGTGCAAAATGGAGGCCAGATCTACTTGCATAGTTTCCTATGGGTAAAACGGGCGGCCACGTCTACTCCCATTGTTACCTATGGGCCGAACGAGAGCTGATGTCTACCCACTTTTTTTCAAACTGCTAAAGCGAAGGCTGGCCTAGTTGCATTGATTCCTATGGGTAAAAAGGAGGCCTGGTCTACTGCCGTTGTTCCCTATCGAAAAAGTTTGGTCATGTCTTTCGAGGTTTTTAACTAAGGCTTAAAGGGGGCCAGGTCTAAAGCCGTTTTTTTCTGTGGTTGAAACGGGAGGCAAGGTATATTCGGGGGTTTTTTTTCCTCTCTGATGATACGGGTGGCCCTGTCTTCTGCCATTGATCCCTGTGGGAAAACGAGAGCTGATGTCTCTCCACGTTTTTTTCAAAGTGCAAAATGGAGGCCAGATCTACTTGCATAGTTTCCTATGGGTAAAACGGGCAGCCACGTCTACTCCCATTGTTACCTATGGGCCGAACGAGAGCTGATGTCTACCCACTTTTTTTCAAAGTGCTAAAGCGAGGGCTGGCCTAGTTGCATTGATTCCTATGGGTAAAACGGGAGGCCTGGTCTACTGCCGTTGTTCCCTATCGAAAAAGATTGGTCATGTCTTTCGAGGTTTTTAACTAAGGTTTAAAGGGGGCCAGGTCTAAAGCCGTTTTTTTTCTGTGGTTGAAACGGGAGGCAAGGTATATTCGGGTTTTTTTTCCTCTCTGTTTAAAGGGTCGCCCTGTTTTCTGCCATTGTTCCCTGTGGAACAAACGAGAGCTGATGTCTCCCCACGTTTTTTTCAAAGTGCAAAATGGAGGCCAGATCTACTTGCATAGTTTCCTATGGGTAAAACGGGCGGCCACGTCTACTCCCATTGTTACCTATGGGCCGAACGAGAGCTGATGTCTACCCACTTTTTTTCAAAGTGCTAAAGCGAGGGCTGGCCTAGTTGCATTGATTCCTATGGGTAAAACGGGAGGCCTGGTCTACTGCCGTTGTTCCCTATCGAAAAAGATTGGTCATGTCTTTCGAGGTTTCTTCACTAAGGCTTAAAGGGGGGCTAGGTCTAAATCCGTATTTCCTCTTTTTAAAAAGGGAGGCAAGGAGTATTCGGGGTTTTTTTTCCTCTCTGATGAACGGGTGGCCCTGTCTTCTGCCATTGATCCCTGTGGGAAAACGAGAGCTGATGTCTCTCCACGTTTTTTTCAAAGTGCAAAATGGAGGCCAGATCTACTTGCATAGTTTCCTAATGGTAAAACGGGCGGCCACGTCTACTCCCATTGTTACCTATGGGCCGAACGAGAGCTGATGTCTACCCACTTTTTTTCAAAGTGCTAAAGCGAAGGCTGGCCTAGTTGCATTGATTCCTCAGGTTTAAAAAGGAGGCCTGGTCTACTGCCGTTGTTCCCTATCGAAAAAAGTTTGGTCATGTCTTTCGAGGTTTTTTAACTAAGGCTTAAAGGGGGCCAGGTCTAAAGCCGTTTTTTTCTGTGGTTGAAACGGGAGGCAAGGTATATTCGGGTTTTTTTTTCCTCTCTGATGAACGGGTGGCCCTGTCTTCTGCCATTGATCCCTGTGGGAAAACGAGAGCTGATGTCTCTCCACGTTTTTTTCAAAGTGCAAAATGGAGGCCAGATCTACTTGCATAGTTTCCTATGGGTAAAACGGGCGGCCACGTCTACTCCCATTGTTACCTATGGGCCGAACGAGAGCTGATGTCTACCCACTTTTTTTCAAAGTGCTAAAGCGAGGGCTGGCCTAGTTGCATTGATTCCTATGGGTAAAACGGGAGGCCTGGTCTACTGCCGTTGTTCCCTATCGAAAAAAGATTGGTCATGTCTTTCGAGGTTTCTTCACTAAGGCTTAAAGGGGGCTAGGTCTAAATCCGTATTTCCTCTTTTTAAAAAGGGAGGCAAGGAGTATTCGGGGTTTTTTTCCTCTCTGATGAACGGGTGGCCCTGTCTTCTGCCATTGATCCCTGTGGGAAAACGAGAGCTGATGTCTCTCCACGTTTTTTCAAAGTGCAAAATGGAGGCCAGATCTACTTGCATAGTTTCCTAATGGGTAAAACGGGCGGCCACGTCTACTCCCATTGTTACCTATGGGCCGAACGAGAGCTGATGTCTACCCACTTTTTTTCAAAGTGCTAAAGCGAAGGCTGGCCTAGTTGCATTGATTCCTCAGGTTTAAAAAGGAGGCCTGGTCTACTGCCGTTGTTCCCTATCGAAAAAAGTTTGGTCATGTCTTTCGAGGTTTTTTAACTAAGGCTTAAAGGGGGCCAGGTCTAAAGCCGTTTTTTTCTGTGGTTGAAACGGGAGGCAAGGTATATTCGGGGTTTTTTTTTCCTCTCTGATGAACGGGTGGCCCTGTCTTCTGCCATTGATCCCTGTGGGAAAACGAGAGCTGATGTCTCTCCACGTTTTTTTCAAAGTGCAAAATGGAGGCCAGATCTACTTGCATAGTTTCCTATGGGTAAATCGGGCGGCCACGTCTACTCCCATTGTTACCTATGGGCCGAACGAGAGCTGATGTCTACCCACTTTTTTTCAAAGTGCTAAAGCGAGGGCTGGCCTAGTTGCATTGATTCCTATGGGTAAAACGGGAGGCCTGGTCTACTGCCGTTGTTCCCTATCGAAAAAAGATTGGTCATGTCTTTCGAGGTTTCTTCACTAAGGCTTAAAGGGGGGCTAGGTCTAAATCCGTATTTCCTCTTTTTAAAAAGGGAGGCAAGGAGTATTCGGGTTTTTTTTAATTCTCTGATGAACGGGTGGCCCTGTCTTCTGCCATTGATCCCTGTGGGAAAACGAGAGCTGATGTCTACCCACTTTTTTTCAAACTGCTAAATGGAGGCCAGATCTACTTGCATAGTTTCCTATGGGTAAAACGGGCGGCCACGTCTACTCCCATTGTTACCTATGGGCCGAACGAGAGCTGATGTCTACCCACTTTTTTTCAAACTGCTAAAGCGAAGACTGGCCTAGTTGCATTGATTCCTATGGGTAAAAAAGGAGGCCTGGTCTACTGCCGTTGTTCCCTATCGAAAAAAGTTTGGTCATGTCTTTCGAGGTTTTTAACTAAGGCTTAAAGGGGGCCAGGTCTAAAGCCGTTTTTTTCTCTGTGGTTGAAACGAGAGGCAAGGTATATTCGGGGTTTTTTTCCTCTCTGTTTATAGGGTGGCCCTGTCTTCTGCCATTGATCCCTGTGGGAAAACGAGAGCTGATGTCTCTCCACGTTTTTTTCAAAGTGCAAAATGGAGGCCAGATCTACTTGCATAGTTTCCTATGGGTAAAACGGGCGGCCACGTCTACTCCCATTGTTACCTATGGGCCGAACGAGAGCTGATGTCTACCCACTTTTTTTCAAAGTGCTAAAGCGAGGGCTGGCCTAGTTGCATTGATTCCTATGGGTAAAACGGGAGGCCTGGTCTACTGCCGTTGTTCCCTATCGAAAAAAGATTGGTCATGTCTTTCGAGGTTTTTTAACTAAGGTTTAAAGGGGGCCAGGTCTAAAGCCGTTTTTTTTCTGTGGTTGAAACGGGAGGCAAGGTATATTCGGGGTTTTTTTTCCTCTCTGTTTAAAGGGTCGCCCTGTTTTCTGCCATTGTTCCCTGTGGAACAAACGAGAGCTGATGTCTCCCCACGTTTTTTTCAAAGTGCAAAATGGAGGCCAGATCTACTTGCATAGTTTCCTATGGGTAAAACGGGCGGGCACGTCTACTCCCATTGTTACCTATGGGCCGAACGAGAGCTGATGTCTACCCACTTTTTTTCAAAGTGCTAGAGCGAGGGCTGGCCTAGTTGCATTGATTCCTATGGGTAAAAAAGGAGGCCTGGTCTACTGCCGTTGTTCCCTATCGAAAAAAGATTGGTCATGTCTTTCGAGGTTTTTTAACTAAGGCTTAAAGGGGGCCAGGTCTAAAGCCGTTTTTTTCTGTGGTTGAAACGGGACGCAAGGTATATTCGGCGTTTTTTTTCCTCTCTGTTTAAAGGGTGGCCCTGTCTTCTGCCGTTGTTCCCTGTGGAACAAACGAGAGCTGATGTCTCCCCACGTTTTTTTCAAAGTGCAAAATGGAGGCCAGATCTACTTGCATAGTTTCCTGTGGGTAAAACGGGCGGCCACGTCTACTCCCATTGTTACCTATGGGCCGAACGAGAGCTGATGTCTACCCACTTTTTTTCAAAGTGCTAAAGCGAGGGCTGGCCTAGTTGCATTGATTCCTATGGGTAAAACGGGAGGCCTGGTCTACTGCCGTTGTTCCCTATCGAAAAAAGATTGGTCATGTCTTTCGAGGTTTCTTCACTAAGGCTTAAAGGGGGCTAGGTCTAAATCCGTATTTCCTCTTTTTAAAAAGGGAGGCAAGGAGTATTCGGGTTTTTTTAATTCTCTGATGAACGGGTGGCCCTGTCTTCTGCCATTGATCCCTGTGGGAAAACGAGAGCTGATGTCTCTCCACGTTTTTTTCAAAGTGCAAAATGGAGGCCAGATCTACTTGCATAGTTTCCTATGGGTAAAACGGGCGGCCACGTCTACTCCCATTGTTACGTATGGGCCGAACGAGAGCTGATGTCTACCCACTTTTTTCAAACTGCTAAAGCGAAGGCTGGCCTAGTTGCATTGATTCCTATGGGTAAAAAAGGAGGCCTGGTCTACTGCCGTTGTTCCCTAT
This sequence comes from Gekko gecko, assembly GCA_029375565.1. Classification (NCBI taxonomy): domain Eukaryota; kingdom Metazoa; phylum Chordata; class Lepidosauria; order Squamata; family Gekkonidae; genus Gekko; species Gekko gecko. The sequence continues at coordinate 80,674 of JAPDNY010000171.1, read as the reverse complement.
CGAAAAAAGTTTGGTCATGTCTTTCGAGGTTTTTTAACTAAGGCTTAAAGGGGGCCAGGTCTAAAGCCGTTTTTTTCTTTGGTTGAAACGGGAGGCAAGATATATTCGGGGTTTTTTTTCCTCTCTGATGAACGGGTGGCCCTGTCTTCTGCCATTGATCCCTGTGGGAAAACGAGAGCTGATGTCTCTCCACGTTTTTTTCAAAGTGCAAAATGGAGGCCAGATCTACTTGCATAGTTTCCTATGGGTAAAACGGGCGGCCACGTCTACTCCCATTGTTACCTATGGGCCGAACGAGAGCTGATGTCTACCCACTTTTTTCAAAGTGCTAAAGCGAGGGCTGGCCTAGTTGCATTGATTCCTATGGGTAAAACGGGAGGCCTGGTCTACTGCCGTTGTTCCCTATCGAAAAAAGATTGGTCATGTCTTTCGAGGTTTTTTAACTAAGGTTTAAAGGGGGCCAGGTCTAAAGCCGTTTTTTTTCTGTGGTTGAAACGGGAGGCAAGGTATATTCGGGGTTTTTTTTCCTCTCTGTTTAAAGGGTCGCCCTGTTTTCTGCCATTGTTCCCTGTGGAACAAACGAGAGCTGATGTCTCCCCACGTTTTTTTCAAAGTGCAAAATGGAGGCCAGATCTACTTGCATAGTTTCCTATGGGTAAAACGGGCGGCCACGTCTACTCCCATTGTTACCTATGGGCCGAACGAGAGCTGATGTCTACCCACTTTTTTTCAAAGTGCTAAAGCGAGGGCTGGCCTAGTTGCATTGATTCCTATGGGTAAAACGGGAGGCCTGGTCTACTGCCGTTGTTCCCTATCGAAAAAAGATTGGTCATGTCTTTCGAGGTTTCTTCACTAAGGCTTAAAGGGGGGCTAGGTCTAAATCCGTATTTCCTCTTTTTAAAAAGGGAGGCAAGGAGTATTCGGGGTTTTTTTCCTCTCTGATGAACGGGTGGCCCTGTCTTCTGCCATTGATCCCTGTGGGAAAACGAGAGCTGATGTCTCTCCACGTTTTTTTCAAAGTGCAAAATGGAGGCCAGATCTACTTGCATAGTTTCCTATGGGTAAAACGGGCGGCCACGTCTACTCCCATTGTTACCTATGGGCCGAACGAGAGCTGATGTCTACCCACTTTTTTCAAAGTGCTAAAGCGAGGGCTGGCCTAGTTGCATTGATTCCTATGGGTAAAACAGGAGGCCTGGTCTACTGCCGTTGTTCCCTATCGAAAAAAGATTGGTCATGTCTTTCGAGGTTTTTTAACTAAGGGTTAAAGGGGGCCAGGTCTAAAGCCGTTTTTTTCTGTGGTTGAAACGGGAGGCAAGGTATATTCGGGTTTTTTTTTCCTCTCTGTTTAAAGGGTCGCCCTGTCTTCTGCCATTGTTCCCTGTGGAACAAACGAGAGCTGATGTCTCCCCACGTTTTTTTCAAAGTGCAAAATGGAGGCCAGATCTACTTGCATAGTTTCCTATGGGTAAAACGGGCGGCCACGTCTACTCCCATTGTTACCTATGGGCCGAACGAGAGCTGATGTCTACCCACTTTTTTTCAAAGTGCTAAAGCGAGGGCTGGCCTAGTTGCATTGATTCCTATGGGTAAAACGGGAGGCCTGGTCTACTGCCGTTGTTCCCTATCGAAAAAAGATTGGTCATGTCTTTCGAGGTTTCTTAACTAAGGCTTAAAGGGGGCTAGGTCTAAATCCGTATTTCCTCTTTTTAAAAAGGGAGGCAAGGAGTATTCGGGGTTTTTTTCCTCTCTGATGAACGGGTGGCCCTGTCTTCTGCCATTGATCCCTGTGGGAAAACGAGAGCTGATGTCTCTCCACGTTTTTTTCAAAGTGCAAAATGGAGGCCAGATCTACTTGCATAGTTTCCTAATGGGTAAAACAGGCGGCCACGTCTACTCCCATTGTTACCTATGGGCCGAACGAGAGCTGATGTCTACCCACTTTTTTTCAAAGTGCTAAAGCGAAGGCTGGCCTAGTTGCATTGATTCCTCAGGTTTAAAAAGGAGGCCTGGTCTACTGCCGTTGTTCCCTATCGAAAAAAGTTTGGTCATGTCTTACGAGGTTTTTTAACTAAGGCTTAAAGGGGGCCAGGTCTAAAGCCGTTTTTTTTCTGTGGTTGAAACGGGAGGCAAGGTATATTCGGGTTTTTTTTTCCTCTCTGATGAACGGGTGGCCCTGTCTTCTGCCATTGATCCCTGTGGGAAAACGAGAGCTGATGTCTCTCCACGTTTTTTCAAAGTGCAAAATGGAGGCCAGATCTACTTGCATAGTTTCCTATGGGTAAATCGGGCGGCCACGTCTACTCCCATTGTTACCTATGGGCCGAACGAGAGCTGATGTCTACCCACTTTTTTTCAAAGTGCTAAAGCGAGGGCTGGCCTAGTTGCATTGATTCCTATGGGTAAAACGGGAGGCCTGGTCTACTGCCGTTGTTCCCTATCGAAAAAAGATTGGTCATGGCTTTCGAGGTTTCTTCACTAAGGCTTAAAGGGGGGCTAGGTCTAAATCCGTATTTCCTCTTTTTAAAAAGGGAGGCAAGGAGTATTCGGGTTTTTTTTAATTCTCTGATGAACGGGTGGCCCTGTCTTCTGCCATTGATCCCTGTGGGAAAACGAGAGCTGATGTCTCTCCACGTTTTTTTCAAAGTGCAAAATGGAGGCCAGATCTACTTGCATAGTTTCCTATGGGTAAAACAGGCGGCCACGTCTACTCCCATTGTTACCTATGGGCCGAACGAGAGCTGATGTCTACCCACTTTTTTCAAACTGCTAAAGCGAAGGCTGGCCTAGTTGCATTGATTCCTATGGGTAAAAAAGGAGGCCTGGTCTACTGCCGTTGTTCCCTATCGAAAAAAGTTTGGTCATGTCTTTCGAGGTTTTTTAACTAAGGCTTAAAGGGGGCCAGGTCTAAAGCCGTTTTTTTTCTGTGGTTGAAACGAGAGGCAAGGTATATTCGGGGTTTTTTTTCCTCTCTGATGATAGGGGTGGCCCTGTCTTCTGCCATTGATCCCTGTGGGAAAACGAGAGCTGATGTCTCTCCACGTTTTTTTCAAAGTGCAAAATGGAGGCCAGATCTACTTGCATAGTTTCCTATGGGTAAAACGGGCGGCCACGTCTACTCCCATTGTTACCTATGGGCCGAACGAGAGCTGATGTCTACCCACTTTTTTTCAAAGTGCTAAAGCGAGGGCTGGCCTAGTTGCATTGATTCCTATGGGTAAAACGGGAGGCCTGGTCTACTGCCGTTGTTCCCTATCGAAAAAAGATTGGTCATGTCTTTCGAGGTTTTTAACTAAGGTTTAAAGGGGGCCAGGTCTAAAGCCGTTTTTTCTCTGTGGTTGAAACGGGAGGCAAGGTATATTCGGGTTTTTTTTCCTCTCTGTTTAAAGGGTCGCCCTGTCTTCTGCCATTGTTCCCTGTGGAACAAACGAGAGCTGATGTCTCCCCACGTTTTTTTCAAAGTGCAAAATGGAGGCCAGATCTACTTGCATAGTTTCCTATGGGTAAAACGGGCGGCCACGTCTACTCCCATTGTTACCTATGGGCCGAACGAGAGCTGATGTCTACCCACTTTTTTTCAAAGTGCTAAAGCGAGGGCTGGCCTAGTTGCATTGATTCCTATGGGTAAAACGGGAGGCCTGGTCTACTGCCGTTGTTCCCTATCGAAAAAAGATTGGTCATGTCTTTCGAGGTTTCTTCACTAAGGCTTAAAGGGGGGCTAGGTCTAAATCCGTATTTCCTCTTTTTAAAAAGGGAGGCAAGGAGTATTCGGGGTTTTTTTTCCTCTCTGATGAACGGGTGGCCCTGTCTTCTGCCATTGATCCCTGTGGGAAAACGAGAGCTGATGTCTCTCCACGTTTTTTTCAAAGTGCAAAATGGAGGCCAGATCTACTTGCATAGTTTCCTAATGGGTAAAACGGGCGGCCACGTCTACTCCCATTGTTACCTATGGGCCGAACGAGAGCTGATGTCTACCCACTTTTTTCAAAGTGCTAAAGCGAAGGCTGGCCTAGTTGCATTGATTCCTCAGGTTTAAAAAGGAGGCCTGGTCTACTGCCGTTGTTCCCTATCGAAAAAAGTTTGGTCATGTCTTTCGAGGTTTTTTAACTAAGGCTTAAAGGGGGCCAGGTCTAAAGCCGTTTTTTTTCTGTGGTTGAAACGGGAGGCAAGGTATATTCGGGTTTTTTTTTTCCTCTCTGATGAACGGGTGGCCCTGTCTTCTGCCATTGATCCCTGTGGGAAAACGAGAGCTGATGTCTCTCCACGTTTTTTTCAAAGTGCAAAATGGAGGCCAGATCTACTTGCATAGTTTCCTATGGGTAAATCGGGCGGCCACGTCTACTCCCATTGTTACCTATGGGCCGAACGAGAGCTGATGTCTACCCACTTTTTTTCAAAGTGCTAAAGCGAGGGCTGGCCTAGTTGCATTGATTCCTATGGGTAAAACGGGAGGCCTGGTCTACTGCCGTTGTTCCCTATCGAAAAAAGATTGGTCATGGCTTTCGAGGTTTCTTCACTAAGGCTTAAAGGGGGGCTAGGTCTAAATCCGTATTTCCTCTTTTTAAAAAGGGAGGCAAGGAGTATTCGGGGTTTTTTTAATTCTCTGATGAACGGGTGGCCCTGTCTTCTGCCATTGATCCCTGTGGGAAAACGAGAGCTGATGTCTCTCCACGTTTTTTTCAAAGTGCAAAATGGAGGCCAGATCTACTTGCATAGTTTCCTATGGGTAAAACGGGCGGCCACGTCTACTCCCATTGTTACCTATGGGCCGAACGAGAGCTGATGTCTACCCACTTTTTTTCAAACTGCTAAAGCGAAGGCTGGCCTAGTTGCATTGATTCCTATGGGTAAAAAGGAGGCCTGGTCTACTGCCGTTGTTCCCTATCGAAAAAAGTTTGGTCATGTCTTTCGAGGTTTTTAACTAAGGCTTAAAGGGGGCCAGGTCTAAAGCCGTTTTTTTTCTGTGGTTGAAACGAGAGGCAAGGTATATTCGGGGTTTTTTTTCCTCTCTGTTTATAGGGTGGCCCTGTCTTCTGCCATTGATCCCTGTGGGAAAACGAGAGCTGATGTCTCTCCACGTTTTTTTCAAAGTGCAAAATGGAGGCCAGATCTACTTGCATAGTTTCCTATGGGTAAATCGGGCGGCCACGTCTACTCCCATTGTTACCTATGGGCCGAACGAGAGCTGATGTCTACCCACTTTTTTTCAAAGTGCTAAAGCGAGGGCTGGCCTAGTTGCATTGATTCCTATGGGTAAAACGGGAGGCCTGGTCTACTGCCGTTGTTCCCTATCGAAAAAAGATTGGTCATGTCTTTCGAGGTTTCTTCACTAAGGCTTAAAGGGGGCTAGGTCTAAATCCGTATTTCCTCTTTTTAAAAGGGAGGCAAAGGAGTATTCGGGGTTTTTTTTCCTCTCTGATGAACGGGTGGCCCTGTCTTCTGCCATTGATCCCTGTGGGAAAACGAGAGCTGATGTCTCTCCACGTTTTTTTCAAAGTGCAAAATGGAGGCCAGATCTACTTGCATAGTTTCCTATGGTAAAACGGGCGGCCACGTCTACTCCCATTGTTACCTATGGGCCGAACGAGAGCTGATGTCTACCCACTTTTTTCAAAGTGCTAAAGCGAAGGCTGGCCTAGTTGCATTGATTCCTCAGGGTTAAAAAGGAGGCCTGGTCTACTGCCGTTGTTCCCTATCGAAAAAAGTTTGGTCATGTCTTTCGAGGTTTTTTAACTAAGGCTTAAAGGGGGCCAGGTCTAAAGCCGTTTTTTTTCTGTGGTTGAAACGGGAGGCAAGGTATATTCGGGGTTTTTTTTCCTCTCTGATGAACGGGTGGCCCTGTCTTCTGCCATTGATCCCTGTGGGAAAACGAGAGCTGATGTCTCTCCACGTTTTTTTCAAAGTGCAAAATGGAGGCCAGATCTACTTGCATAGTTTCCTATGGGTAAATCGGGCGGCCACGTCTACTCCCATTGTTACCTATGGGCCGAACGAGAGCTGATGTCTACCCACTTTTTTTCAAAGTGCTAAAGCGAGGGCTGGCCTAGTTGCATTGATTCCTATGGGTAAAACGGGAGGCCTGGTCTACTGCCGTTGTTCCCTATCGAAAAAAGATTGGTCATGGCTTTCGAGGTTTCTTCACTAAGGCTTAAAGGGGGGCTAGGTCTAAATCCGTATTTCCTCTTTTTAAAAAGGGAGGCAAGGAGTATTCGGGTTTTTTTAATCTCTCTGATGAACGGGTGGCCCTGTCTTCTGCCATTGATCCCTGTGGGAAAACGAGAGCTGATGTCTCTCCACGTTTTTTTCAAAGTGCAAAATGGAGGCCAGATCTACTTGCATAGTTTCCTATGGGTAAAACGGGCGGCCACGTCTACTCCCATTGTTACCTATGGGCCGAACGAGAGCTGATGTCTACCCACTTTTTTCAAACTGCTAAAGCGAAGGCTGGCCTAGTTGCATTGATTCCTATGGGTAAAAAAGGAGGCCTGGTCTACTGCCGTTGTTCCCTATCGAAAAAAGTTTGGTCATGTCTTTCGAGGTTTTTTAACTAAGGCTTAAAGGGGGCCAGGTCTAAAGCCGTTTTTTTTCTGTGGTTGAAACGGGAGGCAAGGTATATTCGGGGTTTTTTTTTCCTCTCTGTTTATAGGGTGGCCCTGTCTTCTGCCATTGTTCCCTGTGGGAAAACGAGAGCTGATGTCTCTCCACGTTTTTTCAAAGTGCAAAATGGAGGCCAGATCTACTTGCATAGTTTCCTATGGGTAAAACGGGCGGCCACGTCTACTCCCATTGTTACCTATGGGCCGAACGAGAGCTGATGTCTACCCACTTTTTTTCAAAGTGCTAAAGCGAGGGCTGGCCTAGTTGCATTGATTCCTATGGGTAAAACGGGAGGCCTGGTCTACTGCCGTTGTTCCCTATCGAAAAAAGATTGGTCATGTCTTTCGAGGTTTTTTAACTAAGGTTTAAAGGGGGCCAGGTCTAAAGCCGTTTTTTTTCTGTGGTTGAAACGGGAGGCAAGGTATATTCGGGGTTTTTTTTCCTCTCTGTTTAAAGGGTCGCCCTGTTTTCTGCCATTGTTCCCTGTGGAACAAACGAGAGCTGATGTCTCCCCACGTTTTTTTCAAAGTGCAAAATGGAGGCCAGATCTACTTGCATAGTTTCCTATGGGTAAAACGGGCGGCCACGTCTACTCCCATTGTTACCTATGGGCCGAACGAGAGCTGATGTCTACCCACTTTTTTTCAAAGTGCTAAAGCGAGGGCTGGCCTAGTTGCATTGATTCCTATGGGTAAAACGGGAGGCCTGGTCTACTGCCGTTGTTCCCTATCGAAAAAAGATTGGTCATGTCTTTCGAGGTTTCTTCACTAAGGCTTAAAGGGGGCTAGGTCTAAATCCGTATTTCCTCTTTTTAAAAAGGGAGGCAAGGAGTATTCGGGGTTTTTTTTCCTCTCTGATGAACGGGTGGCCCTGTCTTCTGCAATTGATCCCTGTGGGAAAACGAGAGCTGATGTCTCTCCACGTTTTTTTCAAAGTGCAAAATGGAGGCCAGATCTACTTGCATAGTTTCCTAATGGGTAAAACGGGCGGCCACGTCTACTCCCATTGTTACCTATGGGCCGAACGAGAGCTGATGTCTACCCACTTTTTTCAAAGTGCTAAAGCGAAGGCTGGCCTAGTTGCATTGATTCCTCAGGTTTAAAAAGGAGGCCTGGTCTACTGCCGTTGTTCCCTATCGAAAAAAGTTTGGTCATGTCTTTCGAGGTTTTTTAACTAAGGCTTAAAGGGGGCCAGGTCTAAAGCCGTTTTTTTTCTGTGGTTGAAACGGGAGGCAAGGTATATTCGGGTTTTTTTTCCTCTCTGATGAACGGGTGGCCCTGTCTTCTGCCATTGATCCCTGTGGGAAAACGAGAGCTGATGTCTCTCCACGTTTTTTTCAAAGTGCAAAATGGAGGCCAGATCTACTTGCATAGTTTCCTAATGGGTAAATCGGGCGGCCACGTCTACTCCCATTGTTACCTATGGGCCGAACGAGAGCTGATGTCTACCCACTTTTTTCAAAGTGCTAAAGCGAGGGCTGGCCTAGTTGCATTGATTCCTATGGGTAAAACGGGAGGCCTGGTCTACTGCCGTTGTTCCCTATCGAAAAAAGATTGGTCATGTCTTTCGAGGTTTCTTCACTAAGGCTTAAAGGGGGCTAGGTCTAAATCCGTATTTCCTCTTTTTAAAAAAGGGAGGCAAGGAGTATTCGGGTTTTTTTTAATTCTCTGATGAACGGGTGGCCCTGTCTTCTGCCATTGATCCCTGTGGGAAAACGAGAGCTGATGTCTCTCCACGTTTTTTTCAAAGTGCAAAATGGAGGCCAGATCTACTTGCATAGTTTCCTATGGGTAAAACGGGCGGCCACGTCTACTCCCATTGTTACCTATGGGCCGAACGAGAGCTGATGTCTACCCACTTTTTTCAAACTGCTAAAGCGAAGGCTGGCCTAGTTGCATTGATTCCTATGGGTAAAAAAGGAGGCCTGGTCTACTGCCGTTGTTCCCTATCGAAAAAAGTTTGGTCATGTCTTTCGAGGTTTTTTAACTAAGGCTTAAAGGGGGCCAGGTCTAAAGCCGTTTTTTTCTGTGGTTGAAACGAGAGGCAAGGTATATTCGGGGTTTTTTTTCCTCTCTGATGATACGGGTGGCCCTGTCTTCTGCCATTGATCCCTGTGGGAAAACGAGAGCTGATGTCTCTCCACGTTTTTTCAAAGTGCAAAATGGAGGCCAGATCTACTTGCATAGTTTCCTATGGGTAAAACGGGCGGCCACGTCTACTCCCATTGTTACCTATGGGCCGAACGAGAGCTGATGTCTACCCACTTTTTTTCAAAGTGCTAAAGCGAGGGCTGGCCTAGTTGCATTGATTCCTATGGGTAAAACGGGAGGCCTGGTCTACTGCCGTTGTTCCCTATCGAAAAAAGATTGGTCATGTCTTTCGAGGTTTTTTAACTAAGGTTTAAAGGGGGCCAGGTCTAAAGCCGTTTTTTTCTGTGGTTGAAACGGGAGGCAAGGTATATTCGGGGTTTTTTTCCTCTCTGTTTAAAGGGTCGCCCTGTTTTCTGCCATTGTTCCCTGTGGAACAAACGAGAGCTGATGTCTCCCCACGTTTTTTTCAAAGTGCAAAATGGAGGCCAGATCTACTTGCATAGTTTCCTATGGGTAAAACGGGCGGCCACGTCTACTCCCATTGTTACCTATGGGCCGAACGAGAGCTGATGTCTACCCACTTTTTTTCAAAGTGCTAAAGCGAGGGCTGGCCTAGTTGCATTGATTCCTATGGGTAAAACGGGAGGCCTGGTCTACTGCCGTTGTTCCCTATCGAAAAAAGATTGGTCATGTCTTTCGAGGTTTCTTCACTAAGGCTTAAAGGGGGGCTAGGTCTAAATCCGTATTTCCTCTTTTTAAAAAGGGAGGCAAGGAGTATTCGGGGTTTTTTTTCCTCTCTGATGAACGGGTGGCCCTGTCTTCTGCCATTGATCCCTGTGGGAAAACGAGAGCTGATGTCTCTCCACGTTTTTTTCAAAGTGCAAAATGGAGGCCAGATCTACTTGCATAGTTTCCTATGGGTAAAACGGGCGGCCACGTCTACTCCCATTGTTACCTATGGGCCGAACGAGAGCTGATGTCTACCCACTTTTTTTCAAAGTGCTAAAGCGAAGGCTGGCCTAGTTGCATTGATTCCTAAGGGTTAAAAAGGAGGCCTGGTCTACTGCCGTTGTTCCCTATCGAAAAAAGTTTGGTCATGTCTTTCGAGGTTTTTTAACTAAGGCTTAAAGGGGGCCAGGTCTAAAGCCGTTTTTTTTCTGTGGTTGAAACGGGAGGCAAGGTATATTCGGGTTTTTTTTTCCTCTCTGATGAACGGGTGGCCCTGTCTTCTGCCATTGATCCCTGTGGAAAAACGAGAGCTGATGTCTCTCCACGTTTTTTTCAAAGTGCAAAATGGAGGCCAGATCTACTTGCATAGTTTCCTATGGGTAAAACGGGCGGCCACGTCTACTCCCATTGTTACCTATGGGCCGAACGAGAGCTGATGTCTACCCACTTTTTTTCAAAGTGCTAAAGCGAGGGCTGGCCTAGTTGCATTGATTCCTATGGGTAAAACGGGAGGCCTGGTCTACTGCCGTTGTTCCCTATCGAAAAAAGATTGGTCATGTCTTTCGAGGTTTCTTCACTAAGGCTTAAAGGGGGCTAGGTCTAAATCCGTATTTCCTCTTTTTAAAAAGGAGGCAAGGAGTATTCGGGTTTTTTTTCCTCTCTGATGAACGGGTGGCCCTGTCTTCTGCCATTGATCCCTGTGGGACAAACGAGAGCTGATGTCTCTCCACGTTTTTTTCAAAGTGCAAAATGGAGGCCAGATCTACTTGCATAGTTTCCTATGGGTAAAACGGGCGGCCACGTCTACTCCCATTGTTACCTATGGGCCGAACGAGAGCTGATGTCTACCCACTTTTTTCAAAGTGCTAAAGCGAAGGCTGGCCTAGTTGCATTGATTCCTATGGGTAAAAAAGGAGGCCTGGTCTACTGCCGTTGTTCCCTATCGAAAAAAGTTTGGTCATGTCTTTCGAGGTTTTTTAACTAAGGCTTAAAGGGGGCCAGGTCTAAAGCCGTTTTTTTCTGTGGTTGAAACGGGAGGCAAGGTATATTCGGGGTTTTTTTCCTCTCTGTTGAACGGGTGGCCCTGTCTTCTGCCATTGATCCCTGTGGGAAAACGAGAGCTGATGTCTCTCCACGTTTTTTTCAAAGTGCAAAATGGAGGCCAGATCTACTTGCATAGTTTCCTATGGGTAAAACGGGCGGCCACGTCTACTCCCATTGTTACCTATGGGCCGAACGAGAGCTGATGTCTACCCACTTTTTTCAAAGTGCTAAAGCGAGGGCTGGCCTAGTTGCATTGATTCCTATGGGTAAAACGGGAGGCCTGGTCTACTGCCGTTGTTCCCTATCGAAAAAAGATTGGTCATGTCTTTCGAGGTTTTTTAACTAAGGGTTAAAGGGGGCCAGGTCTAAAGCCGTATTTTTTCTGTGGTTGAAACGGGAGGCAAGGTATATTCGGGTTTTTTTTTCCTCTCTGTTTGAACGGGTGGCCCTGTCTTCTGCCATTGTTCCCTGTGGAACAAACGAGAGCTGATGTCTCCCCACGTTTTTTTCAAAGTGCAAAATGGAGGCCAGATCTACTTGCATAGTTTCCTATGGGTAAAACGGGCAGCCACGTCTACTCCCATTGTTACCTATGGGCCGAACGAGAGCTGATGTCTACCCACTTTTTTTCAAAGTGCTAAAGCGAGGGCTGGCCTAGTTGCATTGATTCCTATGGGTAAAACGGGAGGCCTGGTCTACTGCCGTTGTTCCCTATCGAAAAAAGATTGGTCATGTCTTTCGAGGTTTCTTCACTAAGGCTTAAAGGGGGGCTAGGTCTAAATCCGTATTTCCTCTTTTTAAAAAGGGAGGCAAGGAGTATTCGGGGTTTTTTCCTCTCTGATGAACGGGTGGCCCTGTCTTCTGCCATTGATCCCTGTGGGAAAACGAGAGCTGATGTCTCTCCACGTTTTTTTCAAAGTGCAAAATGGAGGCCAGATCTACTTGCATAGTTTCCTAATGGGTAAAACAGGCGGCCACGTCTACTCCCATTGTTACCTATGGGCCGAACGAGAGCTGATGTCTACCCACTTTTTTTCAAAGTGCTAAAGCGAAGGCTGGCCTAGTTGCATTGATTCCTAAGGGTTAAAAAGGAGGCCTGGTCTACTGCCGTTGTTCCCTATCGAAAAAAGTTTGGTCATGTCTTTCGAGGTTTTTAACTAAGGCTTAAAGGGGGCCAGGTCTAAAGCCGTTTTTTCTCTGTGGTTGAAACGGGAGGCAAGGTATATTCGGGGTTTTTTTTCCTCTCTGATGAACAGGTGGCCCTGTCTTCTGCCATTGATCCCTGTGGGAAAACGAGAGCTGATGTCTCTCCACGTTTTTTTCAAAGTGCAAAATGGAGGCCAGATCTACTTGCATAGTTTCCTATGGGTAAATCGGGCGGCCACGTCTACTCCCATTGTTACCTATGGGCCGAACGAGAGCTGATGTCTACCCACTTTTTTTCAAAGTGCTAAAGCGAGGGCTGGCCTAGTTGCATTGATTCCTATGGGTAAAACGGGAGGCCTGGTCTACTGCCGTTGTTCCCTATCGAAAAAAGATTGGTCATGTCTTTCGAGGTTTCTTCACTAAGGCTTAAAGGGGGGCTAGGTCTAAATCCGTATTTCCTCTTTTTAAAAAGGGAGGCAAGGAGTATTCGGGTTTTTTTTATTCTCTGATGAACGGGTGGCCCTGTCTTCTGCCATTGATCCCTGTGGGAAAACGAGAGCTGATGTCTCTCCACGTTTTTTTCAAAGTGCAAAATGGAGGCCAGATCTACTTGCATAGTTTCCTATGGGTAAAACAGGCGGCCACGTCTACTCCCATTGTTACCTATGGGCCGAACGAGAGCTGATGTCTACCCACTTTTTTTCAAAGTGCTAAAGCGAAGGCTGGCCTAGTTGCATTGATTCCTATGGGTAAAAAAGGAGGCCTGGTCTACTGCCGTTGTTCCCTATCGAAAAAAGTTTGGTCATGTCTTTCGAGGTTTTTTAACTAAGGCTTAAAGGGGGCCAGGTCTAAAGCCGTTTTTTTCTGTGGTTGAAACGAGAGGCAAGGTATATTCAGGGTTTTTTTTTCCTCTCTGATGATACGGGTGGCCCTGTCTTCTGCCATTGATCCCTGTGGGAAAACGAGAGCTGATGTCTCTCCACGTTTTTTTCAAAGTGCAAAATGGAGGCCAGATCTACTTGCATAGTTTCCTATGGGTAAAACGGGCGGCCACGTCTACTCCCATTGTTACCTATGGGCCGAACGAGAGCTGATGTCTACCCACTTTTTTCAAAGTGCTAAAGCGAGGGCTGGCCTAGTTGCATTGATTCCTATGGGTAAAACAGGAGGCCTGGTCTACTGCCGTTGTTCCCTATCGAAAAAAGATTGGTCATGTCTTTCGAGGTTTTTTAACTAAGGCTTAAAGGGGGCCAGGTCTAAAGCCGTTTTTTTCTGTGGTTGAAACGGGAGGCAAGGTATATTCGGGGTTTTTTTTCCTCTCTGTTTAAAGGGTCGCCCTGTTTTCTGCCATTGTTCCCTGTGGAACAAACGAGAGCTGATGTCTCCCCACGTTTTTTTCAAAGTGCAAAATGGAGGCCAGATCTACTTGCATAGTTTCCTATGGGTAAAACGGGCGGCCACGTCTACTCCCATTGTTACCTATGGGCCGAACGAGAGCTGATGTCTACCCACTTTTTTTCAAAGTGCTAAAGCGAGGGCTGGCCTAGTTGCATTGATTCCTATGGGTAAAACGGGAGGCCTGGTCTACTGCCGTTGTTCCCTATCGAAAAAAGATTGGTCATGTCTTTCGAGGTTTCTTCACTAAGGCTTAAAGGGGGGCTAGGTCTAAATCCGTATTTCCTCTTTTTAAAAAGGGAGGCAAGGAGTATTCGGGGTTTTTTTTCCTCTCTGATGAACGGGTGGCCCTGTCTTCTGCCATTGATCCCTGTGGGAAAACGAGAGCTGATGTCTCTCCACGTTTTTTTCAAAGTGCAAAATGGAGGCCAGATCTACTTGCATAGTTTCCTATGGGTAAAACGGGCGGCCACGTCTACTCCCATTGTTACCTATGGGCCGAACGAGAGCTGATGTCTACCCACTTTTTTTCAAAGTGCTAAAGCGAAGGCTGGCCTAGTTGCATTGATTCCTAAGGGTAAAAAAGGAGGCCTGGTCTACTGCCGTTGTTCCCTATCGAAAAAAGTTTGGTCATGTCTTTCGAGGTTTTTTAACTAAGGCTTAAAGGGGGCCAGGTCTAAAACCGTTTTTTTTCTGTGGTTGAAACGGGACGCAAGGTATATTCGGGTTTTTTTTTCCTCTCTGATGAACGGGTGGCCCTGTCTTCTGCCATTGATCCCTGTGGGAAAACGAGAGCTGATGTCTCTCCACGTTTTTTCAAAGTGCAAAATGGAGGCCAGATCTACTTGCATAGTTTCCTATGGGTAAAACGGGCGGCCACGTCTACTCCCATTGTTACCTATGGGCCGAACGAGAGCTGATGTCTACCCACTTTTTTTCAAAGTGCTAAAGCGAGGGCTGGCCTAGTTGCATTGATTCCTATGGGTAAAACGGGAGGCCTGGTCTACTGCCGTTGTTCCCTATCGAAAAAAGATTGGTCATGTCTTTCGAGGTTTTTTAACTAAGGGTTAAAGGGGGCCAGGTCTAAAGCCGTTTTTTTCTGTGGTTGAAACAGGGAGGCAAGGTATATTCGGGTTTTTTTTTCCTCTCTGTTTAAAGGGTCGCCCTGTCTTCTGCCATTGTTCCCTGTGGAACAAACGAGAGCTGATGTCTCCCCACGTTTTTTTCAAAGTGCAAAATGGAGGCCAGATCTACTTGCATAGTTTCCTATGGGTAAAACGGGCGGCCACGTCTACTCCCATTGTTACCTATGGGCCGAACGAGAGCTGATGTCTACCCACTTTTTTTCAAAGTGCTAAAGCGAGGGCTGGCCTAGTTGCATTGATTCCTATGGGTAAAACGGGAGGCCTGGTCTACTGCCGTTGTTCCCTATCGAAAAAAGATTGGTCATGTCTTTCGAGGTTTCTTCACTAAGGCTTAAAGGGGGGCTAGGTCTAAATCCGTATTTCCTCTTTTTAAAAAGGGAGGCAAGGAGTATTCGGGTTTTTTTTCCTCTCTGATGAACGGGTGGCCCTGTCTTCTGCCATTGATCCCTGTGGGACAAACGAGAGCTGATGTCTCTCCACGTTTTTTTCAAAGTGCAAAATGGAGGCCAGATCTACTTGCATAGTTTCCTATGGGTAAAACGGGCGGCCACGTCTACTCCCATTGTTACCTATGGGCCGAACGAGAGCTGATGTCTACCCACTTTTTTTCAAAGTGCTAAAGCGAAGGCTGGCCTAGTTGCATTGATTCCTAAGGGTAAAAAGGAGGCCTGGTCTACTGCCGTTGTTCCCTATCGAAAAAAGTTTGGTCATGTCTTTCGAGGTTTTTTAACTAAGGCTT
The DNA here is from genome assembly GCA_029375565.1 of Gekko gecko. Taxonomy (NCBI): domain Eukaryota; kingdom Metazoa; phylum Chordata; class Lepidosauria; order Squamata; family Gekkonidae; genus Gekko; species Gekko gecko. The sequence continues at coordinate 65,570 of JAPDNY010000171.1, read as the reverse complement.
AAAGGGGGCCAGGTCTAAAGCCGTTTTTTTCTGTGGTTGAAACGGGAGGCAAGGTATATTCGGGTTTTTTTTCCTCTCTGATGAACGGGTGGCCCTGTCTTCTGCCATTGATCCCTGTGGGACAAACGAGAGCTGATGTCTCTCCACGTTTTTTTCAAAGTGCAAAATGGAGGCCAGATCTACTTGCATAGTTTCCTATGGGTAAAACGGGCGGCCACGTCTACTCCCATTGTTACCTATGGGCCGAACGAGAGCTGATGTCTACCCACTTTTTTTCAAAGTGCTAAAGCGAGGGCTGGCCTAGTTGCATTGATTCCTATGGGTAAAACGGGAGGCCTGGTCTACTGCCGTTGTTCCCTATCGAAAAAAGATTGGTCATGTCTTTCGAGGTTTCTTCACTAAGGCTTAAAGGGGGCTAGGTCTAAATCCGTATTTCCTCTTTTTAAAAAGGGAGGCAAGGAGTATTCGGGGTTTTTTTTTCCTCTCTGATGAACGGGTGGCCCTGTCTTCTGCCATTGATCCCTGTGGGAAAACGAGAGCTGATGTCTCTCCACGTTTTTTTCAAAGTGCAAAATGGAGGCCAGATCTACTTGCATAGTTTCCTATGGGTAAAACGGGCGGCCACGTCTACTCCCATTGTTACCTATGGGCCGAACGAGAGCTGATGTCTACCCACTTTTTTTCAAAGTGCTAAAGCGAGGGCTGGCCTAGTTGCATTGATTCCTATGGGTAAAACGGGAGGCCTGGTCTACTGCCGTTGTTCCCTATCGAAAAAAGATTGGTCATGTCTTTCGAGGTTTCTTCACTAAGGCTTAAAGGGGGCTAGGTCTATAACCGTATTTCCTCTTTTTTAAAAAGAGAGGCAAGGAGTATTCGGGTTTTTTTTCCTCTCTGATGAACGGGTGGCCCTGTCTTCTGCCATTCTTCCCTATGGGACAAACGAGAGCTGATGTCTCCCCACTTTTCAAGTGCAAAATGGAGGCCAGATATACTTGTATAGTTTCCTATGGGTAAAACAGGCGGCCACGTCTACTCCCATTGTTACCTATGGGCCAAACGACAGCTTATGTCTACCCACTTTTTTCAAAGTGCTAAAGCGAGGGCTGGCCTAGTTGCATTGATTCCTATGGGTAAAACAGGAGGCCTGGTCTACTGCCGTTGTTCCCTATCGAAAAAAGATTGGTCATGTCTTTCGAGGTTTCTTCACTAAGGCTTAAAGGGGGCCAGGTCTAAAACCGTATTTCCTCTTTTTAAAAAGGGAGGCAAGGAGTATTCAGGGGTTTTTTTTCCTCTCTGATGAACGGGTGGCCCTGTCTTCTGCCATTGTTCCCTGTGGGACAAACGAGAGCTGATGTCTCTCCACGTTTTTTTCAAAGTGCAAAATGGAGGCCAGATCTACTTGCATAGTTTCCTATGGGTAAAACGGGCGGCCACGTCTACTCCCATTGTTACCTATGGGCCGAACGAGAGCTGATGTCTACCCACTTTTTTTCAAAGTGCTAGAGCGAGGGCTGGCCTAGTTGCATTGATTCCTATGGGTAAAAAAGGAGGCCTGGTCTACTGCCGTTGTTCCCTATCGAAAAAGATTGGTCATGTCTTTCGAGGTTTTTTAACTAAGGCTTAAAGGGGGCCAGGTCTAAAGCCGTTTTTTTCTGTGGTTGAAACGGGACGCAAGGTATATTCGGCGTTTTTTTCCTCTCTGTTTAAAGGGTGGCCCTGTCTTCTGCCGTTGTTCCCTGTGGAACAAACGAGAGCTGATGTCTCCCCACGTTTTTTTCAAAGTGCAAAATGGAGGCCAGATCTACTTGCATAGTTTCCTATGGGTAAAACGGGCGGCCACGTCTACTCCCATTGTTACCTATGGGCCGAACGAGAGCTGATGTCTACCCACTTTTTTCAAAGTGCTAAAGCGAGGGCTGGCCTAGTTGCATTGATTCCTATGGGTAAAACGGGAGGCCTGGTCTACTGCCGTTGTTCCCTATCGAAAAAAGATTGGTCATGTCTTTCGAGGTTTCTTCACTAAGGCTTAAAGGGGGCTAGGTCTAAATCCGTATTTCCTCTTTTTAAAAAGGGAGGCAAGGAGTATTCGGGTTTTTTTTCCTCTCTGATGAACGGGTGGCCCTGTCTTCTGGCATTGATCCCTGTGGAACAAACGAGAGCTGATGTCTCTCCACGTTTTTTTCAAAGTGCAAAATGGAGGCCAGATCTACTTGCATAGTTTCCTATGGGTAAAACGGGCGGCCACGTCTACTCCCATTGTTACCTATGGGCCGAACGAGAGCTGATGTCTACCCACTTTTTTTCAAACTGCTAAAGCGAAGGCTGGACTAGTTGCATTGATTCCTATGGGTAAAAAGGAGGCCTGGTCTACTGCCGTTGTTCCCTATCGAAAAAAGTTTGGTCATGTCTTTCGAGGTTTTTTAACTAAGGCTTAAAGGGGGCCAGGTCTAAAGCCGTTTTTTTCTGTGGTTGAAACGGGAGGCAAGGTATATTCGGGGTTTTTTTTCCCTCTCTGATGAACGGGTGGCCCTGTCTTCTGCCATTGATCCCTGTGGGAAAACGAGAGCTGATGTCTCTCCACGTTTTTTTCAAAGTGCAAAATGGAGGCCAGATCTACTTGCATAGTTTCCTATGGGTAAAACGGGCGGCCACGTCTACTCCCATTGTTACCTATGGGCCGAACGAGAGCTGATGTCTACCCACTTTTTTTCAAAGTGCTAAAGCGAGGGCTGGCCTAGTTGCATTGATTCCTATGGGTAAAACGGGAGGCCTGGTCTACTGCCGTTGTTCCCTATCGAAAAAAGATTCGTCATGTCTTTCGAGGTTTTTTAACTAAGGGTTAAAGGGGGCCAGGTCTAAAGCCGTTTTTTTTTCTGTGGTTGAAACGGGAGGCAAGGTATATTCGGGTTTTTTTTTCCTCTCTGTTTAAAGGGTCGCCCTGTCTTCTGCCATTGTTCCCTGTGGAACAAACGAGAGCTGATGTCTCCCCACGTTTTTTTCAAAGTGCAAAATGGAGGCCAGATCTACTTGCATAGTTTCCTATGGGTAAAACGGGCGGCCACGTCTACTCCCATTGTTACCTATGGGCCGAACGAGAGCTGATGTCTACCCACTTTTTTTCAAAGTGCTAAAGCGAGGGCTGGCCTAGTTGCATTGATTCCTATGGGTAAAACGGGAGGCCTGGTCTACTGCCGTTGTTCCCTATCGAAAAAAGATTGGTCATGTCTTTCGAGGTTTCTTCACTAAGGCTTAAAGGGGGGCTAGGTCTAAATCCGTATTTCCTCTTTTTAAAAAGGGAGGCAAGGAGTATTCGGGTTTTTTTTCCTCTCTGATGAACGGGTGGCCCTGTCTTCTGCCATTGATCCCTGTGGGAAAACGAGAGCTGATGTCTCTCCACGTTTTTTTCAAAGTGCAAAATGGAGGCCAGATCTACTTGCATAGTTTCCTATGGGTAAAACGGGCGGCCACGTCTACTCCCATTGTTACCTATGGGCCGAACGAGAGCTGATGTCTACCCACTTTTTTTCAAAGTGCTAAAGCGAAGGCTGGCCTAGTTGCATTGATTCCTAAGGGTAAAAAAGGAGGCCTGGTCTACTGCCGTTGTTCCCTATCGAAAAAAGTTTGGTCATGTCTTTCGAGGTTTTTTAACTAAGGCTTAAAGGGGGCCAGGTCTAAAGCCGTTTTTTCTGTGGTTGAAACGGGAGGCAAGGTATATTCGGGGTTTTTTTTTCCTCTCTGATGAACGGGTGGCCCTGTCTTCTGCCATTGATCCCTGTGGGAAAACGAGAGCTGATGTCTCTCCACGTTTTTTTCAAAGTGCAAAATGGAGGCCAGATCTACTTGCATAGTTTCCTATGGGTAAAACGGGCGGCCACGTCTACTCCCATTGTTACCTATGGGCCGAACGAGAGCTGATGTCTACCCACTTTTTTCAAAGTGCTAAAGCGAGGGCTGGCCTAGTTGCATTGATTCCTATGGGTAAAACGGGAGGCCTGGTCTACTGCCGTTGTTCCCTATCGAAAAAAGATTGGTCATGTCTTTCGAGGTTTCTTCACTAAGGCTTAAAGGGGGCTAGGTCTATAACCGTATTTCCTCTTTTTAAAAGAGAGGCAAGGAGTATTCGGGTTTTTTTTCCTCTCTGATGAACGGGTGGCCCTGTCTTCTGCCATTCTTCCCTATGGGACAAACGAGAGCTGATGTCTCCCCACTTTTAAGTGCAAAATGGAGGCCAGATATACTTGTATAGTTTCCTATGGGTAAAACGGGCGGCCACGTCTACTCCCATTGTTACCTATGGGCCAAACGACAGCTTATGTCTACCCACTTTTTTTCAAAGTGCTAAAGCGAGGGCTGGCCTAGTTGCATTGATTCCTATGGGTAAAACGGGAGGCCTGGTCTACTGCCGTTGTTCCCTATCGAAAAAAGATTGGTCATGTCTTTCGAGGTTTCTTCACTAAGGCTTAAAGGGGGCCAGGTCTAAAACCGTATTTCCTCTTTTTAAAAAGGGAGGCAAGGAGTATTCGGGGTTGTTTTTTCCTCTCTGATGAACGGGTGGCCCTGTCTTCTGCCATTGATCCCTGTGGGAAAACGAGAGCTGATGTCTCTCCACGTTTTTTCAAAGTGCAAAATGGAGGCCAGATCTACTTGCATAGTTTCCTATGGGTAAAACGGGCGGCCACGTCTACTCCCATTGTTACCTATGGGCCGAACGAGAGCTGATGTCTACCCACTTTTTTTCAAAGTGCTAGAGCGAGGGCTGGCCTAGTTGCATTGATTCCTATGGGTAAAAAAGGAGGCCTGGTCTACTGCCGTTGTTCCCTATCGAAAAAAGATTGGTCATGTCTTTCGAGGTTTTTTAACTAAGGCTTAAAGGGGGCCAGGTCTAAAGCCGTTTTTTTTCTGTGGTTGAAACGGGACGCAAGGTATATTCGGCGTTTTTTTTTCCTCTCTGTTTAAAGGGTGGCCCTGTCTTCTGCCATTGTTCCCTGTGGAACAAACGAGAGCTGATGTCTCCCCACGTTTTTTTCAAAGTGCAAAATGGAGGCCAGATCTACTTGCATAGTTTCCTATGGGTAAAACGGGCGGCCACGTCTACTCCCATTGTTACCTATGGGCCGAACGAGAGCTGATGTCTACCCACTTTTTTTCAAAGTGCTAAAGCGAGGGCTGGCCTAGTTGCATTGATTCCTATGGGTAAAACGGGAGGCCTGGTCTACTGCCGTTGTTCCCTATCGAAAAAAGATTGGTCATGTCTTTCGAGGTTTCTTCACTAAGGCTTAAAGGGGGGCTAGGTCTAAATCCGTATTTCCTCTTTTTAAAAAGGGAGGCAAGGAGTATTCGGGGTTTTTTTTCCTCTCTGATGAACGGGTGGCCCTGTCTTCTGCCATTGATCCCTGAGGAACAAACGAGAGCTGATGTCTCTCCACTTTTTTTCAAAGTGCAAAATGGAGGCCAGATCTACTTGCATAGTTTCCTATGGGTAAAACGGGCGGCCACGTCTACTCCCATTGTTACCTATGGGCCGAACGAGAGCTGATGTCTACCCACTTTTTTTCAAACTGCTAAAGCGAAGGCTGGACTAGTTGCATTGATTCCTATGGGTAAAAAAGGAGGCCTGGTCTACTGCCGTTGTTCCCTATCGAAAAAAGTTTGGTCATGTCTTTCGAGGTTTTTAACTAAGGCTTAAAGGGGGCCAGGTCTAAAGCCGTTTTTTTTCTGTGGTTGAAACGGGAGGCAAGGTATATTCGGGGTTTTTTTTTCCCTCTCTGATGAACGGGTGGCCCTGTCTTCTGCCATTGATCCCTGTGGGAAAACGAGAGCTGATGTCTCTCCACGTTTTTTTCAAAGTGCAAAATGGAGGCCAGATCTACTTGCATAGTTTCCTATGGGTAAAACGGGCGGCCACGTCTACTCCCATTGTTACCTATGGGCCGAACGAGAGCTGATGTCTACCCACTTTTTTCAAAGTGCTAAAGCGAGGGCTGGCCTAGTTGCATTGATTCCTATGGGTAAAACGGGAGGCCTGGTCTACTGCCGTTGTTCCCTATCGAAAAAAGATTGGTCATGTCTTTCGAGGTTTTTTAACTAAGGGTTAAAGGGGGCCAGGTCTAAAGCCGTTTTTTTTCTGTGGTTGAAACGGGAGGCAAGGTATATTCGGGTTTTTTTTTCCTCTCTGTTTAAAGGGTCGCCCTGTCTTCTGCCATTGTTCCCTGTGGAACAAACGAGAGCTGATGTCTCCCCACGTTTTTCAAAGTGCAAAATGGAGGCCAGATCTACTTGCATAGTTTCCTATGGGTAAAACGGGCAGCCACGTCTACTCCCATTGTTACCTATGGGCCGAACGAGAGCTGATGTCTACCCACTTTTTTTCAAAGTGCTAAAGCGAGGGCTGGCCTAGTTGCATTGATTCCTATGGGTAAAACGGGAGGCCTGGTCTACTGCCGTTGTTCCCTATCGAAAAAAGATTGGTCATGTCTTTCGAGGTTTCTTCACTAAGGCTTAAAGGGGGGCTAGGTCTAAATCCGTATTTCCTCTTTTTAAAAAGGGAGGCAAGGAGTATTCGGGGTTTTTTTTCCTCTCTGATGAACGGGTGGCCCTGTCTTCTGCCATTGATCCCTGTGGGAAAACGAGAGCTGATGTCTCTCCACGTTTTTTTCAAAGTGCAAAATGGAGGCCAGATCTACTTGCATAGTTTCCTATGGGTAAAACGGGCGGCCACGTCTACTCCCATTGTTACCTATGGGCCGAACGAGAGCTGATGTCTACCCACTTTTTTTCAAAGTGCTAAAGCGAAGGCTGGCCTAGTTGCATTGATTCCTAAGGGTAAAAAAGGAGGCCTGGTCTACTGCCGTTGTTCCCTATCGAAAAAAGTTTGGTCATGTCTTTCGAGGTTTTTTAACTAAGGCTTAAAGGGGGCCAGGTCTAAAGCCGTTTTTTTTCTGTGGTTGAAACGGGAGGCAAGGTATATTCGGGGTTTTTTTTTCCTCTCTGATGAACGGGTGGCCCTGTCTTCTGCCATTGATCCCTGTGGGAAAACGAGAGCTGATGTCTCTCCACGTTTTTTTCAAAGTGCAAAATGGAGGCCAGATCTACTTGCATAGTTTCCTATGGGTAAAACGGGCGGCCACGTCTACTCCCATTGTTACCTATGGGCCGAACGAGAGCTGATGTCTACCCACTTTTTTTCAAAGTGCTAAAGCGAGGGCTGGCCTAGTTGCATTGATTCCTATGGGTAAAACGGGAGGCCTGGTCTACTGCCGTTGTTCCCTATCGAAAAAAGATTGGTCATGTCTTTCGAGGTTTCTTCACTAAGGCTTAAAGGGGGCTAGGTCTATAAGCCGTATTTCCTCTGTGGTTAAAACGGGAGGCAAGGAGTATTCGGGGTTTTTTTCCTCTCTGATGAACGGGTGGCCCTGTCTTCTGCCATTGTTCCCTGTGGAACAAACGAGAGCTGATGTCTCCCCACGTTTTTTTCAAAGTGCAAAATGGAGGCCAGATCTACTTGCATAGTTTCCTATGGGTAAAACGGGCGGCCACGTCTACTCCCATTGTTACCTATGGGCCGAACGAGAGCTGATGTCTACCCACTTTTTTCAAAGTGCTAAAGCGAGGGCTGGCCTAGTTGCATTGATTCCTATGGGTAAAACAGGAGGCCTGGTCTACTGCCGTTGTTCCCTATCGAAAAAAGATTGGTCATGTCTTTCGAGGTTTTTTAACTAAGGCTTAAAGGGGGCCAGGTCTAAAGCCGTTTTTTCTCTGTGGTTGAAACGGGACGCAAGGTATATTCGGCGTTTTTTTTCCTCTCTGTTTAACGGGTGGCCCTGTCTTCTGCCATTGTTCCCTGTGGAACAAACGAGAGCTGATGTCTCTCCACGTTTTTTTCAAAGTGCAAAATGGAGGCCAGATCTACTTGCATAGTTTCCTATGGGTAAAACGGGCGGCCACGTCTACTCCCATTGTTACCTATGGGCCGAACGAGAGCTGATGTCTACCCACTTTTTTCAAAGTGCTAAAGCGAGGGCTGGCCTAGTTGCATTGATTCCTATGGGTAAAACGAGGAGGCCTGGTCTACTGCCGTTGTTCCCTATCGAAAAAAGATTGGTCATGTCTTTCGAGGTTTCTTCACTAAGGCTTAAAGGGGGCTAGGTCTATAATCCGTATTTCCTCTTTTTAAAAGGGAGGCAAGGAGTATTCGGGTTTTTTTTCCTCTCTGATGAACGGGTGGCCCTGTCTTCTGCCATTGATCCCTGTGGGACAAACGAGAGCTGATGTCTCCCCACGTTTTTTTCAAAGTGCAAAATGGAGGCCAGATCTACTTGCATAGTTTCCTATGGGTAAAACGGGCGGCCACGTCTACTCCCATTGTTACCTATGGGCCGAACGAGAGCTGATGTCTACCCACTTTTTTTCAAAGTGCTAAAGCGAGGGCTGGCCTAGTTGCATTGATTCCTATGGGTAAAACGGGAGGCCTGGTCTACTGCCGTTGTTCCCTATCGAAAAAAGATTGGTCATGTCTTTCGAGGTTTTTTAACTAAGGGTTAAAGGGGGCCAGGTCTAAAGCCGTTTTTTTTCTGTGGTTGAAACGGGAGGCAAGGTATATTCGGGTTTTTTTTTCCTCTCTGATGAACGGGTGGCCCTGTCTTCTGCCATTGTTCCCTGTGGGACAAACGAGAGCTGATGTCTCCCCACTTTTTTTCAAAGTGCAAAATGGAGGCCAGATCTACTTGCATAGTTTCCTATGGGTAAAACGGGCGGCCACGTCTACTCCCATTGTTACCTATGGGCCGAACGAGAGCTGATGTCTACCCACTTTTTTTCAAAGTGCTAAAGCGAGGGCTGGCCTAGTTGCATTGATTCCTATGGGTAAAACGGGAGGCCTGGTCTACTGCCGTTGTTCCCTATCGAAAAAAGATTGGTCATGTCTTTCGAGGTTTCTTCACTAAGGCTTAAAGGGGGCTAGGTCTAAATCCGTATTTCCTCTTTTTAAAACGGGAGGCAAGGAGTATTCGGGTTTTTTTTTCCTCTCTGATGAACGGGTGGCCCTGTCTTCTGCCATTGATCCCTGTGGAACAAACGAGAGCTGATGTCTCTCCACGTTTTTTTCAAAGTGCAAAATGGAGGCCAGATCTACTTGCATAGTTTCCTATGGGTAAAACGGGCGGCCACGTCTACTCCCATTGTTACCTATGGGCCGAACGAGAGCTGATGTCTACCCACTTTTTTCAAAGTGCTAAAGCGAAGGCTGGCCTAGTTGCATTGATTCCTAAGGGTAAAACGGGAGGCCTGGTCTACTGCCGTTGTTCCCTATCGAAAAAAGTTTTGTCATGTCTTTCGAGGTTTTTTAACTAAGGCTTAAAGGGGGCCAGGTCTAAAGCCGTTTTTTTTCTGTGGTTGAAACAGGAGGCAAGGTATATTCGGGGTTTTTTTTCCTCTCTGATGAACGGGTGGCCCTGTCTTCTGCCATTGATCCCTGTGGGAAAACGAGAGCTGATGTCTCTCCACGTTTTTTTCAAAGTGCAAAATGGAGGCCAGATCTACTTGCATAGTTTCCTATGGGTAAAACGGGCGGCCACGTCTACTCCCATTGTTACCTATGGGCCGAACGAGAGCTGATGTCTACCCACTTTTTTTCAAAGTGCTAAAGCGAGGGCTGGCCTAGTTGCATTGATTCCTATGGGTAAAACGGGAGGCCTGGTCTACTGCCGTTGTTCCCTATCGAAAAAAGATTGGTCATGTCTTTCGAGGTTTCTTCACTAAGGCTTAAAGGGGGGCTAGGTCTAAATCCGTATTTCCTCTTTTTAAAAAGGGAGGCAAGGAGTATTCGGGTTTTTTTTCCTCTCTGATGAACGGGTGGCCCTGTCTTCTGCCATTGATCCCTGTGGGAAAACGAGAGCTGATGTCTCTCCACGTTTTTTTCAAAGTGCAAAATGGAGGCCAGATCTACTTGCATAGTTTCCTATGGGTAAAACGGGCGGCCACGTCTACTCCCATTGTTACCTATGGGCCGAACGAGAGCTGATGTCTACCCACTTTTTTTCAAAGTGCTAAAGCGAAGGCTGGCCTAGTTGCATTGATTCCTATGGGTAAAAAGGAGGCCTGGTCTACTGCCGTTGTTCCCTATCGAAAAAAGTTTGGTCATGTCTTTCGAGGTTTTTTAACTAAGGCTTAAAGGGGGCCAGGTCTAAAGCCGTTTTTTTTCTGTGGTTGAAACGGGAGGCAAGGTATATTCGGGGTTTTTTTTTCCTCTCTGATGAACGGGTGGCCCTGTCTTCTGCCATTGATCCCTGTGGGAAAACGAGAGCTGATGTCTCTCCACGTTTTTTTCAAAGTGCAAAATGGAGGCCAGATCTACTTGCATAGTTTCCTATGGGTAAAACGGGCGGCCACGTCTACTCCCATTGTTACCTATGGGCCGAACGAGAGCTGATGTCTACCCACTTTTTTCAAAGTGCTAAAGCGAGGGCTGGCCTAGTTGCATTGATTCCTATGGGTAAAACAGGAGGCCTGGTCTACTGCCGTTGTTCCCTATCGAAAAAAGATTGGTCATGTCTTTCGAGGTTTCTTCACTAAGGCTTAAAGGGGGGCTAGGTCTATAAGCCGTATTTCCTCTTTTTAAAAAGGGAGGCAAGGAGTATTCGGGTTTTTTTTCCTCTCTGATGAACGGGTGGCCCTGTCTTCTGCCATTCTTCCCTGTGGGACAAACGAGAGCTGATGTCTCTCCACGTTTTTTTCAAAGTGCAAAATGGAGGCCAGATCTACTTGCATAGTTTCCTATGGGTAAAACGGGCGGCCACGTCTACTCCCATTGTTACCTATGGGCCGAACGAGAGCTGATGTCTACCCACTTTTTTTCAAAGTGCTAAAGCGAGGGCTGGCCTAGTTGCATTGATTCCTATGGGTAAAACGGGAGGCCTGGTCTACTGCCGTTGTTCCCTATCGAAAAAAGATTGGTCATGTCTTTCGAGGTTTCTTCACTAAGGCTTAAAGGGGGCCAGGTCTAAAGCCGTATTTTCTCTTGTTGAAAAGGGAGGCAAGGAGTATTCGGGGTTTTTTTTCCTCTCTGATGAACGGGTGGCCCTGTCTTCTGCCATTGATCCCTGTGGGACAAACGAGAGCTGATGTCTCCCCACGTTTTTTTCAAAGTGCAAAATGGAGGCCAGATCTACTTGCATAGTTTCCTATGGGTAAAACGGGCGGCCACGTCTACTCCCATTGTTACCTATGGGCCGAACGAGAGCTGATGTCTACCCACTTTTTTTCAAAGTGCTAAAGCGAGGGCTGGCCTAGTTGCATTGATTCCTATGGGTAAAACAGGAGGCCTGGTCTACTGCCGTTGTTCCCTATCGAAAAAAGATTGGTCATGTCTTTCGAGGTTTTTTAACTAAGGCTTAAAGGGGGCCAGGTCTAAAGCCGTTTTTTTTCTGTGGTTGAAACGGGAGGCAAGGTATATTCGGCGTTTTTTTTTCCTCTCTGTTTAAAGGGTGGCCCTGTCTTCTGCCATTGTTCCCTGTGGAACAAACGAGAGCTGATGTCTCCCCACGTTTTTTTCAAAGTGCAAAATGGAGGCCAGATCTACTTGCATAGTTTCCTATGGGTAAAACGGGCGGCCACGTCTACTCCCATTGTTACCTATGGGCCGAACGAGAGCTGATGTCTACCCACTTTTTTTCAAAGTGCTAAAGCGAGGGCTGGCCTAGTTGCATTGATTCCTATGGGTAAAACGGGAGGCCTGGTCTACTGCCGTTGTTCCCTATCGAAAAAAGATTGGTCATGTCTTTCGAGGTTTCTTCACTAAGGCTTAAAGGGGGGCTAGGTCTAAATCCGTATTTCCTCTTTTTAAAAAGGGAGGCAAGGAGTATTCGGGTTTTTTTTTCCTCTCTGATGAACGGGTGGCCCTGTCTTCTGCCATTGATCCCTGTGGGAAAACGAGAGCTGATGTCTCTCCACGTTTTTTTCAAAGTGCAAAATGGAGGCCAGATCTACTTGCATAGTTTCCTATGGGTAAAACGGGCGGCCACGTCTACTCCCATTGTTACCTATGGGCCGAACGAGAGCTGATGTCTACCCACTTTTTTTCAAAGTGCTAAAGCGAAGGCTGGCCTAGTTGCATTGATTCCTAAGGGTAAAAAGGAGGCCTGGTCTACTGCCGTTGTTCCCTATCGAAAAAAGTTTGGTCATGTCTTTCGAGGTTTTTTAACTAAGGCTTAAAGGGGGCCAGGTCTAAAGCCGTTTTTTTTCTGTGGTTGAAACGGGAGGCAAGGTATATTCGGGGTTTTTTTTTCCTCTCTGATGAACGGGTGGCCCTGTCTTCTGCCATTGATCCCTGTGGGAAAACGAGAGCTGATGTCTCTCCACGTTTTTTTCAAAGTGCAAAATGGAGGCCAGATCTACTTGCATAGTTTCCTATGGGTAAAACGGGCGGCCACGTCTACTCCCATTGTTACCTATGGGCCGAACGAGAGCTGATGTCTACCCACTTTTTTTCAAAGTGCTAAAGCGAGGGCTGGCCTAGTTGCATTGATTCCTATGGGTAAAACGGGAGGCCTGGTCTACTGCCGTTGTTCCCTATCGAAAAAAGATTGGTCATGTCTTTCGAGGTTTCTTCACTAAGGCTTAAAGGGGGCTAGGTCTATAACCGTATTTCCTCTTTTTAAAAAGGGAGGCAAGGAGTATTCGGGTTTTTTTTCCTCTCTGATGAACGGGTGGCCCTGTCTTCTGCCATTCTTCCCTATGGGACAAACGAGAGCTGATGTCTCCCCACGTTTTTCAAAGTGCAAAATGGAGGCCAGATCTACTTGCATAGTTTCCTATGGGTAAAACGGGCGGCCACGTCTACTCCCATTGTTACCTATGGGCCGAACGAGAGCTGATGTCTACCCACTTTTTTCAAAGTGCTAAAGCGAGGGCTGGCCTAGTTGCATTGATTCCTATGGGTAAAACGGGAGGCCTGGTCTACTGCCGTTGTTCCCTATCGAAAAAGATTGGTCATGTCTTTCGAGGTTTCTTCACTAAGGCTTAAAGGGGGGCTAGGTCTAAAGCCGTATTTCCTCTTTTTAAAAAGGGAGGCAAGGAGTATTCAGGGTTTTTTCCTCTCTGATGAACGGGTGGCCCTGTCTTCTGCCATTGATCCCTGTGGGAAAACGAGAGCTGATGTCTCTCCACGTTTTTTTCAAAGTGCAAAATGGAGGCCAGATCTACTTGCATAGTTTCCTATGGGTAAAACGGGCGGCCACGTCTACTCCCATTGTTACCTATGGGCCGAACGAGAGCTGATGTCTACCCACTTTTTTTCAAAGTGCTAAAGCGAGGGCTGGCCTAGTTGCATTGATTCCTATGGGTAAAACAGGAGGCCTGGTCTACTGCCGTTGTTCCCTATCGAAAAAAGATTGGTCATGTCTTTCGAGGTTTTTTAACTAAGGCTTAAAGGGGGCCAGGTCTAAAGCCGTTTTTTCTGTGGTTGAAACGGGAGGCAAGGTATATTCAGGGTTTTTTTTCCTCTCTGTTTAAAGGGTGGCCCTGTCTTCTGCCATTGTTCCCTGTGGGACAAACGAGAGCTGATGTCTCTCCACGTTTTTTTCAAAGTGCAAAATGGAGGCCAGATCTACTTGCATAGTTTCCTATGGGTAAAACGGGCGGCCACGTCTACTCCCATTGTTACCTATGGGCCGAACGAGAGCTGATGTCTACCCACTTTTTTTCAAAGTGCTAAAGCGAGGGCTGGCCTAGTTGCATTGATTCCTATGGGTAAAACGGGAGGCCTGGTCTACTGCCGTTGTTCCCTATCGAAAAAAGATTGGTCATGTCTTTCGAGGTTTCTTCACTAAGGCTTAAAGGGGGGCTAGGTCTAAATCCGTATTTCCTCTTTTTAAAAGGGAGGCAAGGAGTATTCGGGGTTTTTTTTCCTCTCTGATGAACGGGTGGCCCTGTCTTCTGCCATTGATCCCTGTGGGACAAACGAGAGCTGATGTCTCTCCACGTTTTTTTCAAAGTGCAAAATGGAGGCCAGATCTACTTGCATAGTTTCCTATGGGTAAAACGGGCGGCCACGTCTACTCCCATTGTTACCTATGGGCCGAACGAGAGCTGATGTCTACCCACTTTTTTTCAAAGTGCTAAAGCGAGGGCTGGCCTAGTTGCATTGATTCCTATGGGTAAAACGGGAGGCCTGGTCTACTGCCGTTGTTCCCTATCGAAAAAAGATTGGTCATGTCTTTCGAGGTTTCTTCACTAAGGCTTAAAGGGGGCTAGGTCTAAATCCGTATTTCCTCTTTTTAAAAAGGGAGGCAAGGAGTATTCGGGTTTTTTTTCCTCTCTGATGAACGGGTGGCCCTGTCTTCTGCCATTGATCCCTGTGGGAAAACGAGAGCTGATGTCTCTCCACGTTTTTTTCAAAGTGCAAAATGGAGGCCAGATCTACTTGCATAGTTTCCTATGGGTAAAACGGGCGGCCACGTCTACTCCCATTGTTACCTATGGGCCGAACGAGAGCTGATGTCTACCCACTTTTTTTCAAAGTGCTAAAGCGAAGGCTGGCCTAGTTGCATTGATTCCTATGGGTAAAACAGGAGGCCTGGTCTACTGCCGTTGTTCCCTATCGAAAAAGTTTGGTCATGTCTTTCGAGGTTTTTTAACTAAGGCTTAAAGGGGGCCAGGTCTAAAGCCGTTTTTTTTCTGTGGTTGAAACGGGAGGCAAGGTATATTCAGGGTTTTTTTTTCCTCTCTGATGAACGGGTGGCCCTGTCTTCTGCCATTGATCCCTGTGGGAAAACGAGAGCTGATGTCTCTCCACGTTTTTTTCAAAGTGCAAAATGGAGGCCAGATCTACTTGCATAGTTTCCTATGGGTAAAACGGGCGGCCACGTCTACTCCCATTGTTACCTATGGGCCGAACGAGAGCTGATGTCTACCCACTTTTTTCAAAGTGCTAAAGCGAGGGCTGGCCTAGTTGCATTGATTCCTATGGGTAAAACAGGAGGCCTGGTCTACTGCCGTTGTTCCCTATCGAAAAAAGATTGGTCATGTCTTTCGAGGTTTCTTCACTAAGGCTTAAAGGGGGCTAGGTCTAAAGCCGTATTTCCTCTTTTTGAAAAGGAGGCAAGGAGTATTCGGGTTTTTTTTTCCTCTCTGATGAACGGGTGGCCCTGTCTTCTGCCATTGTTACCTATGGGCCAAACGAGAGCTGATGTCTCCCCACGTTTTTTTCAAAGTGCAAAATGGAGGCCAGATCTACTTGCATAGTTTCCTATGGGTAAAACGGGCGGCCACGTCTACTCCCATTGTTACCTATGGGCCGAACGAGAGCTGATGTCTACCCACTTTTTTTCAAAGTGCTAAAGCGAGGGCTGGCCTAGTTGCATTGATTCCTATGGGTAAAACGGGAGGCCTGGTCTACTGCCGTTGTTCCCTATCGAAAAAAGATTGGTCATGTCTTTCGAGGTTTCTTCACTAAGGCTTAAAGGGGGATAGGTCTAAATCCGTATTTCCTCTTTTTAAAAAGGGAGGCAAGGAGTATTCGGGGTTTTTTTTCCTCTCTGATGAACGGGTGGCCCTGTCTTCTGCCATTGATCCCTGTGGGAAAACGAGAGCTGATGTCTCTCCACGTTTTTTTCAAAGTGCAAAATGGAGGCCAGATCTACTTGCATAGTTTCCTATGGGTAAAACGGGCGGCCACGTCTACTCCCATTGTTACCTATGGGCCGAACGAGAGCTGATGTCTACCCACTTTTTTCAAAGTGCTAAAGCGAGGGCTGGCCTAGTTGCATTGATTCCTATGGGTAAAACAGGAGGCCTGGTCTACTGCCGTTGTTCCCTATCGAAAAAAGATTTGGTCATGTCTTTCGAGGTTTCTTAACTAAGGCTTAAAGGGGGCCAGGTCTAAAGCCGTTTTTCCTCTGTGGTTGAAACGGGAGGCAAGGTAGTATTCGGGGTTTTTTTTTCCTCTCTGATGAACGGGTGGCCCTGTCTTCTGCCATTGATCCCTGTGGGACAAACGAGAGCTGATGTCTCTCCACGTTTTTTTCAAAGTGCAAAATGGAGGCCAGATCTACTTGCATAGTTTCCTATGGGTAAAACGGGCGGCCACGTCTACTCCCATTGTTACCTATGGGCCGAACGAGAGCTGATGTCTACCCACTTTTTTTCAAAGTGCTAAAGCGAGGGCTGGCCTAGTTGCATTGATTCCTATGGGTAAAACGGGAGGCCTGGTCTACTGCCGTTGTTCCCTATCGAAAAAGATTGGTCATGTCTTTCGAGGTTTCTTCACTAAGGCTTAAAGGGGGGCTAGGTCTAAATCCGTATTTCCTCTTTGTTAAAAGGGAGGCAAGGAGTATTCGGGGTTTTTTTCCTCTCTGATGAACGGGTGGCCCTGTCTTCTGCCATTGATCCCTGTGGGAAAACGAGAGCTGATGTCTCTCCACGTTTTTTTCAAAGTGCAAAATGGAGGCCAGATCTACTTGCATAGTTTCCTATGGGTAAAACGGGCGGCCACGTCTACTCCCATTGTTACCTATGGGCCGAACGAGAGCTGATGTCTACCCACTTTTTTTCAAAGTGCTAAAGCGAAGGCTGGCCTAGTTGCATTGATTCCTATGGGTAAAAAGGAGGCCTGGTCTACTGCCGTTGTTCCCTATCGAAAAAAGTTTGGTCATGTCTTTCGAGGTTTTTTAACTAAGGCTTAAAGGGGGCCAGGTCTAAAGCCGTTTTTTTTCTGTGGTTGAAACGGGAGGCAAGGTATATTCGGGTTTTTTTTTCCTCTCTGATGAACGGGTGGCCCTGTCTTCTGCCATTGATCCCTGTGGGAAAACGAGAGCTGATGTCTCTCCACGTTTTTTTCAAAGTGCAAAATGGAGGCCAGATCTACTTGCATAGTTTCCTATGGGTAAAACGGGCGGCCACGTCTACTCCCATTGTTACCTATGGGCCGAACGAGAGCTGATGTCTACCCACTTTTTTCAAAGTGCTAAAGCGAGGGCTGGCCTAGTTGCATTGATTCCTATGGGTAAAACGGGAGGCCTGGTCTACTGCCGTTGTTCCCTATCGAAAAAAGATTGGTCATGTCTTTCGAGGTTTCTTAACTAAGGGTTAAAGGGGGCCAGGTCTAAAGCCGTTTTTCTCTGTGGTTGAAACGGGAGGCAAGGTAGTATTCGGGTTTTTTTTCCTCTCTGTTTAAAGGGTCGCCCTGTCTTCTGCCATTGTTCCCTGTGGAACAAACGAGAGCTGATGTCTCCCACGTTTTTTTCAAAGTGCAAAATGGAGGCCAGATCTACTTGCATAGTTTCCTATGGGTAAAACGGGCGGCCACGTCTACTCCCATTGTTACCTATGGGCCGAACGAGAGCTGATGTCTACCCACTTTTTTCAAAGTGCTAAAGCGAGGGCTGGCCTAGTTGCATTGATTCCTATGGGTAAAACGGGAGGCCTGGTCTACTGCCGTTGTTCCCTATCGAAAAAAGATTGGTCATGTCTTTCGAGGTTTCTTCACTAAGGCTTAAAGGGGGGCTAGGTCTAAATCCGTATTTCCTCTTTTTAAAAAGGGAGGCAAGGAGTATTCAGGGTTTTTTTTCCTCTCTGATGAACGGGTGGCCCTGTCTTCTGCCATTGATCCCTGTGGGAAAACGAGAGCTGATGTCTCTCCACGTTTTTCAAAGTGCAAAATGGAGGCCAGATCTACTTGCATAGTTTCCTATGGGTAAAACGGGCGGCCACGTCTACTCCCATTGTTACCTATGGGCCGAACGAGAGCTGATGTCTACCCACTTTTTTTCAAAGTGCTAAAGCGAGGGCTGGCCTAGTTGCATTGATTCCTAAGGGTAAAAAAGGAGGCCTGGTCTACTGCCGTTGTTCCCTATCGAAAAAAGTTTGGTCATGTCTTTCGAGGTTTTTTAACTAAGGCTTAAAGGGGGCCAGGTCTAAAGCCGTTTTTTTCTGTGGTTGAAACGGGAGGCAAGGTATATTCGGGGTTTTTTTTTCCTCTCTGATGAACGGGTGGCCCTGTCTTCTGCCATTGATCCCTGTGGGAAAACGAGAGCTGATGTCTCTCCACGTTTTTTTCAAAGTGCAAAATGGAGGCCAGATCTACTTGCATAGTTTCCTATGGGTAAAACGGGCGGCCACGTCTACTCCCATTGTTACCTATGGGCCGAACGAGAGCTGATGTCTACCCACTTTTTTCAAAGTGCTAAAGCGAGGGCTGGCCTAGTTGCATTGATTCCTATGGGTAAAACGGGAGGCCTGGTCTACTGCCGTTGTTCCCTATCGAAAAAAGATTGGTCATGTCTTTCGAGGTTTCTTCACTAAGGCTTAAAGGGGGCTAGGTCTATAACCGTATTTCCTCTTTTTAAAAAGAGAGGCAAGGAGTATTCGGGTTTTTTTTCCTCTCTGATGAACGGGTGGCCCTGTCTTCTGCCATTGATCCCTGTGGGAAAACGAGAGCTGATGTCTCCCCACGTTTTTTTCAAAGTGCAAAATGGAGGCCAGATCTACTTGCATAGTTTCCTATGGGTAAAACGGGCGGCCACGTCTACTCCCATTGTTACCTATGGGCCGAACGACAGCTTATGTCTACCCACTTTTTTCAAAGTGCTAAAGCGAAGGCTGGCCTAGTTGCATTGATTCCTATGGGTAAAAAAGGAGGCCTGGTCTACTGCCGTTGTTCCCTATCGAAAAAAGTTTGGTCATGTCTTTCGAGGTTTTTTAACTAAGGCTTAAAGGGGGCCAGGTCTAAAGCCGTATTTTTTCTGTGGTTGAAACGGGAGGCAAGGTATATTCGGGGTTTTTTTCCTCTCAGATGAACGGGTGGCCCTGTCTTCTGCCATTGATCCCTGTGGGAAAACGAGAGCTGATGTCTCTCCACGTTTTTTTCAAAGTGCAAAATGGAGGCCAGATCTACTTGCATAGTTTCCTATGGGTAAAACGGGCGGCCACGTCTACTCCCATTGTTACCTATGGGCCGAACGAGAGCTGATGTCTACCCACTTTTTTTCAAAGTGCTAAAGCGAGGGCTGGCCTAGTTGCATTGATTCCTATGGGTAAAACGGGAGGCCTGGTCTACTGCCGTTGTTCCCTATCGAAAAAAGTTTGGTCATGTCTTTCGAGGTTTTTTAACTAAGGCTTAAAGGGGGCCAGGTCTAAAGCCGTTTTTTTCTGTGGTTGAAACGGGAGGCAAGGTATATTCGGGGTTTTTTTCCTCTCTGATGAACGGGTGGCCCTGTCTTCTGCCATTGATCCCTGTGGGACAAACGAGAGCTGATGTCTCTCCACGTTTTTTTCAAAGTGCAAAATGGAGGCCAGATCTACTTGCATAGTTTCCTATGGGTAAAACGGGCGGCCACGTCTACTCCCATTGTTACCTATGGGCCGAACGAGAGCTGATGTCTACCCACTTTTTTTCAAAGTGCTAAAGCGAGGGCTGGCCTAGTTGCATTGATTCCTATGGGTAAAACGGGAGGCCTGGTCTACTGCCGTTGTTCCCTATCGAAAAAGATTGGTCATGTCTTTCGAGGTTTCTTCACTAAGGCTTAAAGGGGGCTAGGTCTAAATCCGTATTTCCTCTTTTAAAAAGGGAGGCAAGGAGTATTCGGGTTTTTTTTCCTCTCTGATGAACGGGTGGCCCTGTCTTCTGCCATTGATCCCTGTGGGAAAACGAGAGCTGATGTCTCTCCACGTTTTTTTCAAAGTGCAAAATGGAGGCCAGATCTACTTGCATAGTTTCCTATGGGTAAAACGGGCGGCCACGTCTACTCCCATTGTTACCTATGGGCCGAACGAGAGCTGATGTCTACCCACTTTTTTCAAAGTGCTAAAGCGAAGGCTGGCCTAGTTGCATTGATTCCTATGGGTAAAACAGGAGGCCTGGTCTACTGCCGTTGTTCCCTATCGAAAAAAGTTTGGTCATGTCTTTCGAGGTTTTTTAACTAAGGCTTAAAGGGGGCCAGGTCTAAAGCCGTTTTTTCTCTGTGGTTGAAACGGGAGGCAAGGTAGTATTCGGGGTTTTTTTCCTCTCTGATGAACGGGTGGCCCTGTCTTCTGCCATTGATCCCTGTGGGAAAACGAGAGCTGATGTCTCTCCACGTTTTTTTCAAAGTGCAAAATGGAGGCCAGATCTACTTGCATAGTTTCCTATGGGTAAAACGGGCGGCCACGTCTACTCCCATTGTTACCTATGGGCCGAACGAGAGCTGATGTCTACCCACTTTTTTTCAAAGTGCTAAAGCGAGGGCTGGCCTAGTTGCATTGATTCCTATGGGTAAAACAGGAGGCCTGGTCTACTGCCGTTGTTCCCTATCGAAAAAGATTGGTCATGTCTTTCGAGGTTTCTTAACTAAGGCTTAAAGGGGGCCAGGTCTAAAACCGTATTTTTTCTTTGGTTGAAACGGGAGGCAAGGTAGTATTCGGGTTTTTTTTCCTCTCTGATGAACAGGGTGGCCCTGTCTTCTGCCATTGTTCCCTGTGGGACAAACGAGAGCTGATGTCTCCCCACTTTTTTTTCAAAGTGCAAAATGGAGGCCAGATCTACTTGCATAGTTTCCTATGGGTAAAACGGGCGGCCACGTCTACTCCCATTGTTACCTATGGGCCGAACGAGAGCTGATGTCTACCCACTTTTTTTCAAAGTGCTAAAGCGAGGGCTGGCCTAGTTGCATTGATTCCTATGGGTAAAACGGGAGGCCTGGTCTACTGCCGTTGTTCCCTATCGAAAAAAGATTGGTCATGTCTTTCGAGGTTTCTTCACTAAGGCTTAAAGGGGGGCTAGGTCTAAATCCGTATTTCCTCTTTTTAAAAAGGGAGGCAAGGAGTATTCGGGTTTTTTTCCTCTCTGATGAACGGGTGGCCCTGTCTTCTGCCATTGATCCCTGTGGGACAAACGAGAGCTGATGTCTCTCCACGTTTTTTTCAAAGTGCAAAATGGAGGCCAGATCTACTTGCATAGTTTCCTATGGGTAAAACGGGCGGCCACGTCTACTCCCATTGTTACCTATGGGCCGAACGAGAGCTGATGTCTACCCACTTTTTTTCAAAGTGCTAAAGCGAGGGCTGGCCTAGTTGCATTGATTCCTATGGGTAAAACAGGAGGCCTGGTCTACTGCCGTTGTTCCCTATCGAAAAAAGATTGGTCATGTCTTTCGAGGTTTCTTCACTAAGGCTTAAAGGGGAGCTAGGTCTAAATCCGTATTTCCTCTTTTTAAAAAGGGAGGCAAGGAGTATTCGGGTTTTTTTTTCCTCTCTGATGAACGGGTGGCCCTGTCTTCTGCCATTGATCCCTGTGGGAAAACGAGAGCTGATGTCTCTCCACGTTTTTTTCAAAGTGCAAAATGGAGGCCAGATCTACTTGCATAGTTTCCTATGGGTAAAACGGGCGGCCACGTCTACTCCCATTGTTACCTATGGGCCGAACGAGAGCTGATGTCTACCCACTTTTTTTCAAAGTGCTAAAGCAGAAGGCTGGCCTAGTTGCATTGATTCCTATGGGTAAAAAAGGAGGCCTGGTCTACTGCCGTTGTTCCCTATCGAAAAAAGTTTGGTCATGTCTTTCGAGGTTTTTTAACTAAGGCTTAAAGGGGGCCAGGTCTAAAGCCGTTTTTTTTCTGTGGTTGAAACGGGAGGCAAGGTATATTCGGGGTTTTTTTTCCTCTCTGATGAACGGGTGGCCCTGTCTTCTGCCATTGATCCCTGTGGGAAAACGAGAGCTGATGTCTCTCCACGTTTTTTTCAAAGTGCAAAATGGAGGCCAGATCTACTTGCATAGTTTCCTATGGGTAAAACGGGCGGCCACGTCTACTCCCATTGTTACCTATGGGCCGAGCGAGAGCTGATGTCTACCCACTTTTTTCAAAGTGCTAAAGCGAGGGCTGGCCTAGTTGCATTGATTCCTATGGGTAAAACGGGAGGCCTGGTCTACTGCCGTTGTTCCCTATCGAAAAAGATTGGTCATGTCTTTCGAGGTTTCTTCACTAAGGCTTAAAGGGGGGCTAGGTCTATAACCGTATTTCCTCTTTTTAAAAAGAGAGGCAAGGAGTATTCGGGTTTTTTTTCCTCTCTGATGAACGGGTGGCCCTGTCTTCTGCCATTCTTCCCTATGGGACAAACGAGAGCTGATGTCTCCCCACGTTTTCAAAGTGCAAAATGGAGGCCAGATCTACTTGTATAGTTTCCTATGGGTAAAACGGGCGGCCACGTCTACTCCCATTGTTACCTATGGGCCAAACGACAGCTTATGTCTACCCACTTTTTTTCAAAGTGCTAAAGCGAGGGCTGGCCTAGTTGCATTGATTCCTATGGGTAAAACGGGAGGCCTGGTCTACTGCCGTTGTTCCCTATCGAAAAAAGATTGGTCATGTCTTTTGAGGTTTCTTCACTAAGGCTTAAAGGGGGCCAGGTCTAAAACCGTATTTCCTCTTTTTAAAAAGGGAGGCAAGGAGTATTCGGGGTTTTTTCCTCTCTGATGAACGGGTGGCCCTGTCTTCTGCCATTGATCCCTGTGGGAAAACGAGAGCTGATGTCTCTCCACGTTTTTTCAAAGTGCAAAATGGAGGCCAGATCTACTTGCATAGTTTCCTATGGGTAAAACGGGCGGCCACGTCTACTCCCATTGTTACCTATGGGCCGAACGAGAGCTGATGTCTACCCACTTTTTTTCAAAGTGCTAAAGCGAGGGCTGGCCTAGTTGCATTGATTCCTATGGGTAAAAAGGAGGCCTGGTCTACTGCCGTTGTTCCCTATCGAAAAAAGATTGGTCATGTCTTTCGAGGTTTTTAACTAAGGCTTAAAGGGGGCCAGGTCTAAAGCCGTTTTTTTTCTGTGGTTGAAACGGGAGGCAAGGTATATTCGGCGTTTTTTTCCTCTCTGATGAACGGGTGGCCCTGTCTTCTGCCATTGTTCCCTGTGGGACAAACGAGAGCTGATGTCTCCCCACGTTTTTTTCAAAGTGCAAAATGGAGGCCAGATCTACTTGCATAGTTTCCTATGGGTAAAACGGGCGGCCACGTCTACTCCCATTGTTACCTATGGGCCGAACGAGAGCTGATGTCTACCCACTTTTTTTCAAAGTGCTAAAGCGAGGGCTGGCCTAGTTGCATTGATTCCTATGGGTAAAACGGGAGGCCTGGTCTACTGCCGTTGTTCCCTATCGAAAAAAGATTGGTCATGTCTTTCGAGGTTTCTTCACTAAGGCTTAAAGGGGGCTAGGTCTAAAGCCGTATTTCCTCTTTTTAAAAAGGGAGGCAAGGAGTATTCGGGGTTTTTTTTTCCTCTCTGATGAACAGGTGGCCCTGTCTTCTGCCATTGATCCCTGTGGGACAAACGAGAGCTGATGTCTCTCCACGTTTTTTTCAAAGTGCAAAATGGAGGCCAGATCTACTTGCATAGTTTCCTATGGGTAAAACGGGCGGCCACGTCTACTCCCATTGTTACCTATGGGCCGAACGAGAGCTGATGTCTACCCACTTTTTTTCAAAGTGCTAAAGCGAGGGCTGGCCTAGTTGCATTGATTCCTATGGGTAAAACGGGAGGCCTGGTCTACTGCCGTTGTTCCCTATCGAAAAAAGATTGGTCATGTCTTTCGAGGTTTCTTCACTAAGGCTTAAAGGGGGGCTAGGTCTATAAGCCGTATTTCCTCTTGGTTGAAAAGGGAGGCAAGGTAGTATTCGGGGTTTTTTTTCCTCTCTGATGAACGGGTGGCCCTGTCTTCTGCCATTGATCCCTGTGGGAAAACGAGAGCTGATGTCTCCCCACGTTTTCAAGTGCAAAATGGAGGCCAGATCTACTTGCATAGTTTCCTATGGGTAAAACGGGCGGCCACGTCTACTCCCATTGTTACCTATGGGCCGAACGAGAGCTGATGTCTACCCACTTTTTTTCAAAGTGCTAAAGCGAGGGCTGGCCTAGTTGCATTGATTCCTATGGGTAAAACGGGAGGCCTGGTCTACTGCCGTTGTTCCCTATCGAAAAAAGATTGGTCATGTCTTTGAGGTTTCTTCACTAAGGCTTAAAGGGGGGCCAGGTCTAAAACCGTATTTCCTCTTTTTAATAAGGCTGGCAAGGAGTATTCGGGGTTTTTTTTCCTCTCTGATGAACGGGTGGCCCTGTCTTCTGCCATTGATCCCTGTGGGACAAACGAGAGCTGATGTCTCTCCACGTTTTTTTCAAAGTGCAAAATGGAGGCCAGATCTACTTGCATAGTTTCCTATGGGTAAAACGGGCGGCCACGTCTACTCCCATTGTTACCTATGGGCCGAACGAGAGCTGATGTCTACCCACTTTTTTCAAAGTGCTAAAGCGAGGGCTGGCCTAGTTGCATTGATTCCTATGGGTAAAACAGGAGGCCTGGTCTACTGCCGTTGTTCCCTATCGAAAAAAGATTGGTCATGTCTTTCGAGGTTTCTTAACTAAGGCTTAAAGGGGGCCAGGTCTAAAGCCGTATTTTCTCTGTGGTTGAAACGGGAGGCAAGGTAGTATTCGGGTTTTTTTTCCTCTCTGATGAACGGGTGGCCCTGTCTTCTGCCATTGTTCCCTGTGGGACAAACGAGAGCTGATGTCTCCCCACGTTTTTTTCAAAGTGCAAAATGGAGGCCAGATCTACTTGCATAGTTTCCTATGGGTAAAACGGGCGGCCACGTCTACTCCCATTGTTACCTATGGGCCGAACGAGAGCTGATGTCTACCCACTTTTTTTCAAAGTGCTAAAGCGAGGGCTGGCCTAGTTGCATTGATTCCTATGGGTAAAACAGGAGGCCTGGTCTACTGCCGTTGTTCCCTATCGAAAAAAGATTGGTCATGTCTTTCGAGGTTTCTTCACTAAGGCTTAAAGGGGGCTAGGTCTAAAACCGTATTTCCTCTTTTTGAAAAGGGAGGCAAGGTAGTATTCGGGGGTTTTTTTTCCTCTCTGATGAACGGGTGGCCCTGTCTTCTGCCATTGATCCCTGTGGGACAAACGAGAGCTGATGTCTCTCCACGTTTTTTCAAAGTGCAAAATGGAGGCCAGATCTACTTGCATAGTTTCCTATGGGTAAAACGGGCGGCCACGTCTACTCCCATTGTTACCTATGGGCCGAACGAGAGCTGATGTCTACCCACTTTTTTTCAAAGTGCTAAAGCCGAGGGCTGGCCTAGTTGCATTGATTCCTATGGGTAAAACGGGAGGCCTGGTCTACTGCCGTTGTTCCCTATCGAAAAAAGATTGGTCATGTCTTTCGAGGTTTCTTAACTAAGGCTTAAAGGGGGCCAGGTCTAAAGCCGTTTTCTTCTGTGGTTGAAACGGGAGGCAAGGTATATTCGGGTTTTTTTTTCCTCTCTGATGAACGGGTGGCCCTGTCTTCTGCCATTGTTCCCTGTGGGACAAACGAGAGCTGATGTCTCTCCACGTTTTTTTCAAAGTGCAAAATGGAGGCCAGATCTACTTGCATAGTTTCCTATGGGTAAAACGGGCAGCCACGTCTACTCCCATTGTTACCTATGGGCCGAACGAGAGCTGATGTCTACCCACTTTTTTTCAAAGTGCTAAAGCGAGGGCTAGCCTAGTTGCATTGATTCCTATGGGTAAAACAGGAGGCCTGGTCTACTGCCGTTGTTCCCTATCGAAAAAGATTGGTCATGTCTTTCGAGGTTTCTTCACTAAGGCTTAAAGGGGGGCTAGGTCTATAACCGTATTTCCTCTTTTTAAAAAGGGAGGCAAGGAGTATTCGGGTTTTTTTTCCTCTCTGATGAACGGGTGGCCCTGTCTTCTGCCATTGATCCCTGTGGGAAAACGAGAGCTGATGTCTCTCCACGTTTTTTTCAAAGTGCAAAATGGAGGCCAGATCTACTTGCATAGTTTCCTATGGGTAAAACGGGCGGCCACGTCTACTCCCATTGTTACCTATGGGCCGAACGAGAGCTGATGTCTACCCACTTTTTTTCAAAGTGCTAAAGCGAGGGCTGGCCTAGTTGCATTGATTCCTATGGGTAAAACGGGAGGCCTGGTCTACTGCCGTTGTTCCCTATCGAAAAAAGATTGGTCATGTCTTTCGAGGTTTCTTAACTAAGGCTTAAAGGGGGCCAGGTCTAAAGCCGTTTTTCCTCTGTGGTTGAAACGGGAGGCAAGGTAGTATTCGGGTTTTTTTTCCTCTCTGATGAACGGGTGGCCCTGTCTTCTGCCATTGTTCCCTGTGGAACAAACGAGAGCTGATGTCTCTCCACGTTTTTTTCAAAGTGCAAAATGGAGGCCAGATCTACTTGCATAGTTTCCTATGGGTAAAACGGGCGGCCACGTCTACTCCCATTGTTACCTATGGGCCGAACGAGAGCTGATGTCTACCCACTTTTTTCAAAGTGCTAAAGCGAGGGCTGGCCTAGTTGCATTGATTCCTATGGGTAAAACGGGAGGCCTGGTCTACTGCCGTTGTTCCCTATCGAAAAAAGATTGGTCATGTCTTTCGAGGTTTCTTCACTAAGGCTTAAAGGGGGGCTAGGTCTAAATCCGTTATTTCCTCTGTGTTTGAAACGGGAGGCAAGGAGTATTCGGGGTTTTTTTTCCTCTCTGATGAACGGGTGGCCCTGTCTTCTGCCATTGATCCCTGTGGAACAAACGAGAGCTGATGTCTCTCCACGTTTTTTTCAAAGTGCAAAATGGAGGCCAGATCTACTTGCATAGTTTCCTATGGGTAAAACGGGCGGCCACGTCTACTCCCATTGTTACCTATGGGCCGAACGAGAGCTGATGTCTACCCACTTTTTTTCAAAGTGCTAAAGCGAAGGCTGGCCTAGTTGCATTGATTCCTATGGGTAAAAAGGGAGGCCTGGTCTACTGCCGTTGTTCCCTATCGAAAAAAGTTTGGTCATGTCTTTCGAGGTTTTTTAACTAAGGCTTAAAGGGGGCCAGGTCTAAAGCCGTTTTTTCTCTGTGGTTGAAACGGGAGGCAAGGTATATTCGGGGTTTTTTTTCCTCTCTGATGAACGGGTGGCCCTGTCTTCTGCCATTGATCCCTGTGGGAAAACGAGAGCTGATGTCTCTCCACGTTTTTTTCAAAGTGCAAAATGGAGGCCAGATCTACTTGCATAGTTTCCTATGGGTAAAACGGGCGGCCACGTCTACTCCCATTGTTACCTATGGGCCGAACGAGAGCTGATGTCTACCCACTTTTTTTCAAAGTGCTAAAGCGAGGGCTGGCCTAGTTGCATTGATTCCTATGGGTAAAACAGGAGGCCTGGTCTACTGCCGTTGTTCCCTATCGAAAAAAGATTGGTCATGTCTTTCGAGGTTTCTTCACTAAGGCTTAAAGGGGGCTAGGTCTATAAGCCGTATTTCCTCTTTTTAAAAGAGAGGCAAGGAGTATTCGGGTTTTTTTTCCTCTCTGATGAACGGGTGGCCCTGTCTTCTGCCATTGCTTCCCTATGGGACAAACGAGAGCTGATGTCTCCCCACGTTTTTTTCAAAGTGCAAAATGGAGGCCAGATCTACTTGCATAGTTTCCTATGGGTAAAACGGGCGGCCACGTCTACTCCCATTGTTACCTATGGGCCGAACGACAGCTGATGTCTACCCACTTTTTTTCAAAGTGCTAAAGCGAGGGCTGGCCTAGTTGCATTGATTCCTATGGGTAAAACGGGAGGCCTGGTCTACTGCCGTTGTTCCCTATCGAAAAAAGATTGGTCATGTCTTTCGAGGTTTCTTCACTAAGGCTTAAAGGGGGCTAGGTCTAAAGCCGTTTTTCTCTTGGTTGAAACGGGAGGCAAGGTAGTATTCGGGGTTTTTTTTCCTCTCTGATGAACGGGTGGCCCTGTCTTCTGCCATTGATCCCTGTGGGACAAACGAGAGCTGATGTCTCTCCACGTTTTTTTCAAAGTGCAAAATGGAGGCCAGATCTACTTGCATAGTTTCCTATGGGTAAAACGGGCGGCCACGTCTACTCCCATTGTTACCTATGGGCCGAACGAGAGCTGATGTCTACCCACTTTTTTTCAAAGTGCTAAAGCGAAGGCTGGCCTAGTTGCATTGATTCCTATGGGTAAAACGGGAGGCCTGGTCTACTGCCGTTGTTCCCTATCGAAAAAGATTGGTCATGTCTTTCGAGGTTTCTTCACTAAGGCTTAAAGGGGGCCAGGTCTATAAGCCGTATTTCCTCTTTGTTGAAAAGGGAGGCAAGGAGTATTCGAGGTTTTTTTCCTCTCTGATGAACGGGTGGCCCTGTCTTCTGCCATTGTTCCCTGTGGGACAAACGAGAGCTGATGTCTCTCCACGTTTTTTTCAAAGTGCAAAATGGAGGCCAGATCTACTTGCATAGTTTCCTATGGGTAAAACGGGCGGCCACGTCTACTCCCATTGTTACCTATGGGCCGAACGAGAGCTGATGTCTACCCACTTTTTTTCAAAGTGCTAAAGCGAGGGCTGGCCTAGTTGCATTGATTCCTATGGGTAAAACGAGGAGGCCTGGTCTACTGCCGTTGTTCCCTATCGAAAAAAGATTGGTCATGTCTTTCGAGGTTTCTTCACTAAGAGCTTAAAGGGGGCTAGGTCTAAATCCGTATTTCCTCTGTTGTTGAAACAGGAGGCAAGGTAGTATTCGGGGTTTTTTTTCCTCTCTGATGAACGGGTGGCCCTGTCTTCTGCCATTGATCCCTGTGGGAAAACGAGAGCTGATGTCTCTCCACGTTTTTTTCAAAGTGCAAAATGGAGGCCAGATCTACTTGCATAGTTTCCTATGGGTAAAACGGGCGGCCACGTCTACTCCCATTGTTACCTATGGGCCGAACGAGAGCTGATGTCTACCCACTTTTTTCAAAGTGCTAAAGCGAGGGCTGGCCTAGTTGCATTGATTCCTATGGGTAAAACAGGAGGCCTGGTCTACTGCCGTTGTTCCCTATCGAAAAAAGTTTGGTCATGTCTTTCGAGGTTTTTTAACTAAGGCTTAAAAGGGGCCAGGTCTAAAGCCGTTTTTTTTCTGTGGTTGAAACGGGAGGCAAGGTATATTCGGGGTTTTTTTTCCTCTCTGATGAACGGGTGGCCCTGTCTTCTGCCATTGATCCCTGTGGGAAAACGAGAGCTGATGTCTCTCCACGTTTTTTTCAAAGTGCAAAATGGAGGCCAGATCTACTTGCATAGTTTCCTATGGGTAAAACGGGCGGCCACGTCTACTCCCATTGTTACCTATGGGCCGAACGAGAGCTGATGTCTACCCACTTTTTTTCAAAGTGCTAAAGCGAGAGGCTGGCCTAGTTGCATTGATTCCTATGGGTAAAACGGGAGGCCTGGTCTACTGCCGTTGTTCCCTATCGAAAAAAGATTGGTCATGTCTTTCGAGGTTTCTTAACTAAGGCTTAAAGGGGGCTAGGTCTAAAGCCGTTTTTTTCTGTGGTTGAAACGGGAGGCAAGGTAGTATTCGGGTTTTTTTTTCCTCTCTGATGAACGGGTGGCCCTGTCTTCTGCCATTGTTCCCTGTGGAACAAACGAGAGCTGATGTCTCTCCACGTTTTTTTCAAAGTGCAAAATGGAGGCCAGATCTACTTGCATAGTTTCCTATGGGTAAAACGGGCGGCCACGTCTACTCCCATTGTTACCTATGGGCCGAACGAGAGCTGATGTCTACCCACTTTTTTTCAAAGTGCTAAAGCGAGGAGCTGGCCTAGTTGCATTGATTCCTATGGGTAAAACAGGAGGCCTGGTCTACTGCCGTTGTTCCCTATCGAAAAAAGATTGGTCATGTCTTTCGAGGTTTCTTCACTAAGGCTTAAAGGGGGCCAGGTCTAAAACCGTATTTCCTCTTGGTTAAAAAGGGAGGCAAGGAGTATTCGGGGTTTTTTTTCCTCTCTGATGAACGGGTGGCCCTGTCTTCTGCCATTGATCCCTGTGGGACAAACGAGAGCTGATGTCTCTCCACGTTTTTTTCAAAGTGCAAAATGGAGGCCAGATCTACTTGCATAGTTTCCTATGGGTAAAACGGGCGGCCACGTCTACTCCCATTGTTACCTATGGGCCGAACGAGAGCTGATGTCTACCCACTTTTTTTCAAAGTGCTAAAGCGAGGGCTGGCCTAGTTGCATTGATTCCTATGGGTAAAACGGGAGGCCTGGTCTACTGCCGTTGTTCCCTATCGAAAAAAGATTGGTCATGTCTTTCGAGGTTTCTTAACTAAGGCTTAAAGGGGGCTAGGTCTAAAGCCGTTTTTTCTCTGTGGTTGAAACGGGAGGCAAGGTATATTCGGGGTTTTTTTTCCTCTCTGATGAACGGGTGGCCCTGTCTTCTGCCATTGTTCCCTGTGGGAAAACGAGAGCTGATGTCTCTCCACGTTTTTTTCAAAGTGCAAAATGGAGGCCAGATCTACTTGCATAGTTTCCTATGGGTAAAACGGGCGGCCACGTCTACTCCCATTGTTACCTATGGGCCGAACGAGAGCTGATGTCTACCCACTTTTTTTCAAAGTGCTAAAGCGAGGGCTGGCCTAGTTGCATTGATTCCTATGGGTAAAACGGGAGGCCTGGTCTACTGCCGTTGTTCCCTATCGAAAAAAGATTGGTCATGTCTTTCGAGGTTTCTTCACTAAGGCTTAAAGGGGGGCTAGGTCTATAACCGTATTTCCTCTTTTTAAAAAGGGAGGCAAGGAGTATTCGGGTTTTTTTTCCTCTCTGATGAACGGGTGGCCCTGTCTTCTGCCATTGTTCCCTATGGGACAAACGAGAGCTGATGTCTCCCCACTTTTTTTCAAAGTGCAAAATGGAGGCCAGATCTACTTGCATAGTTTCCTATGGGTAAAACGGGCGGCCACGTATACTCCCATTGTTACCTATGGGCCGAACGAGAGCTGATGTCTACCCACTTTTTTTCAAAGTGCTAAAGCGAGGGCTGGCCTAGTTGCATTGATTCCTATGGGTAAAACAGGAGGCCTGGTCTACTGCCGTTGTTCCCTATCGAAAAAAGATTGGTCATGTCTTTCGAGGTTTCTTAACTAAGGCTTAAAGGGGGCTAGGTCTAAAGCCGTATTTTCTCTGTGGTTGAAACGGGAGGCAAGGTAGTATTCGGGTTTTTTTTCCTCTCTGATGAACGGGTGGCCCTGTCTTCTGCCATTGTTCCCTGTGGGACAAACGAGAGCTGATGTCTCCCCACGTTTTTTTCAAAGTGCAAAATGGAGGCCAGATCTGCTTGCATAGTTTCCTATGGGTAAAACGGGCGGCCACGTCTACTCCCATTGTTACCTATGGGCCGAACGAGAGCTGATGTCTACCCACTTTTTTTCAAAGTGCTAAAGCGAGGGCTGGCCTAGTTGCATTGATTCCTATGGGTAAAACAGGAGGCCTGGTCTACTGCCGTTGTTCCCTATCGAAAAAAGATTGGTCATGTCTTTCGAGGTTTCTTAACTAAGGCTTAAAGGGGGCCAGGTCTAAAGCCGTTTTTTCTCTGTGGTTGAAACGGGAGGCAAGGTATATTCGGGTTTTTTTTCCTCTCTGATGAACGGGTGGCCCTGTCTTCTGCCATTGATCCCTGTGGAACAAACGAGAGCTGATGTCTCTCCACGTTTTTTTCAAAGTGCAAAATGGAGGCCAGATCTACTTGCATAGTTTCCTATGGGTAAAACGGGCGGCCACGTCTACTCCCATTGTTACCTATGGGCCGAACGAGAGCTGATGTCTACCCACTTTTTTTCAAAGTGCTAAAGCGAAGGCTGGCCTAGTTGCATTGATTCCTATGGGTAAAACAGGAGGCCTGGTCTACTGCCGTTGTTCCCTATCGAAAAAAGATTGGTCATGTCTTTCGAGGTTTCTTCACTAAGGCTTAAAGGGGGGCCAGGTCTAAAGCCGTATTTCTTCTGTGTTTAAAACGGGAGGCAAGGAGTATTCGGGTTTTTTTTTCCTCTCTGATGAACGGGTGGCCCTGTCTTCTGCCATTGATCCCTGTGGGAAAACGAGAGCTGATGTCTCTCCACGTTTTTTTCAAAGTGCAAAATGGAGGCCAGATCTACTTGCATAGTTTCCTATGGGTAAAACGGGCGGCCACGTCTACTCCCATTGTTACCTATGGGCCGAACGAGAGCTGATGTCTACCCACTTTTTTTCAAAGTGCTAAAGCGAGGGCTGGCCTAGTTGCATTGATTCCTATGGGTAAAACGGGAGGCCTGGTCTACTGCCGTTGTTCCCTATCGAAAAAAGATTGGTCATGTCTTTCGAGGTTTCTTCACTAAGGCTTAAAGGGGGCTAGGTCTATAATCCGTATTTCCTCTTTTTAAAAGGGAGGCAAGGAGTATTCGGGTTTTTTTTCCTCTCTGATGAACGGGTGGCCCTGTCTTCTGCCATTGTTCCCTGTGGGACAAACGAGAGCTGATGTCTCTCCACGTTTTTTTCAAAGTGCAAAATGGAGGCCAGATCTACTTGCATAGTTTCCTATGGGTAAAACGGGCGGCCACGTCTACTCCCATTGTTACCTATGGGCCGAACGAGAGCTGATGTCTACCCACTTTTTTTCAAAGTGCTAAAGCGAGGGCTGGCCTAGTTGCATTGATTCCTATGGGTAAAACAGGAGGCCTGGTCTACTGCCGTTGTTCCCTATCGAAAAAAGATTGGTCATGTCTTTCGAGGTTTCTTCACTAAGGCTTAAAGGGGCTAGGTCTAAAGCCGTATTTCCTCTTTGTTGAAAAGGGAGGCAAGGAGTATTCGGGTTTGTTTTTTTCCTCTCTGATGAACGGGTGGCCCTGTCTTCTGCCATTGTTCCCTGTGGGACAAACGAGAGCTGATGTCTCTCCACGTTTTTTTCAAAGTGCAAAATGGAGGCCAGATCTACTTGCATAGTTTCCTATGGGTAAAACGGGCGGCCACGTCTACTCCCATTGTTACCTATGGGCCGAACGAGAGCTGATGTCTACCCACTTTTTTCAAAGTGCTAAAGCGAGGGCTGGCCTAGTTGCATTGATTCCTATGGGTAAAAAGGGAGGCCTGGTCTACTGCCGTTGTTCCCTATCGAAAAAAGATTGGTCATGTCTTTCGAGGTTTTTTAACTAAGGCTTAAAGGGGGGCCAGGTCTAAAGCCGTTTTTTTCTGTGGTTGAAACAGGACGCAAGGTATATTCGGCGTTTTTTTCCTCTCTGTTTAAAGGGTGGCCCTGTCTTCTGCCATTGTTCCCTGTGGAACAAACGAGAGCTGATGTCTCCCACGTTTTTTTCAAAGTGCAAAATGGAGGCCAGATCTACTTGCATAGTTTCCTATGGGTAAAACGGGCGGCCACGTCTACTCCCATTGTTACCTATGGGCCGAACGAGAGCTGATGTCTACCCACTTTTTTTCAAAGTGCTAAAGCGAGGGCTGGCCTAGTTGCATTGATTCCTATGGGTAAAACAGGAGGCCTGGTCTACTGCCGTTGTTCCCTATCGAAAAAAGATTGGTCATGTCTTTCGAGGTTTCTTCACTAAGGCTTAAAGGGGGCTAGGTCTAAATCCGTATTTCCTCTTTTTAAAAAGGGAGGCAAGGAGTATTCGGGTTTTTTTTCCTCTCTGATGAACGGGTGGCCCTGTCTTCTGCCATTGATCCCTGTGGGACAAACGAGAGCTGATGTCTCTCCACGTTTTTTCAAAGTGCAAAATGGAGGCCAGATCTACTTGCATAGTTTCCTATGGGTAAAACGGGCAGCCACGTCTACTCCCATTGTTACCTATGGGCCGAACGAGAGCTGATGTCTACCCACTTTTTTTCAAAGTGCTAAAGCGAGAGGCTGGCCTAGTTGCATTGATTCCTATGGGTAAAAACAGGAGGCCTGGTCTACTGCCGTTGTTCCCTATCGAAAAAAGTTTGGTCATGTCTTTCGAGGTTTTTTAACTAAGGCTTAAAGGGAGCCAGGTCTAAAGCCGTTTTTTTTCTGTGGTTGAAACGGGAGGCAAAGTATATTCGGGGTTTTTTTCCTCTCTGATGAACGGGTGGCCCTGTCTTCTGCCATTGATCCCTGTGGGAAAACGAGAGCTGATGTCTCTCCACGTTTTTTTCAAAGTGCAAAATGGAGGCCAGATCTACTTGCATAGTTTCCTATGGGTAAAACGGGCGGCCACGTCTACTCCCATTGTTACCTATGGGCCGAACGAGAGCTGATGTCTACCCACTTTTTTTCAAAGTGCTAAAGCGAGGGCTGGCCTAGTTGCATTGATTCCTATGGGTAAAACGGGAGGCCTGGTCTACTGCCGTTGTTCCCTATCGAAAAAAGATTGGTCATGTCTTTCGAGGTTTCTTCACTAAGGCTTAAAGGGGGCTAGGTCTAAATCCGTATTTCCTCTTTTTAAAAGGGAGGCAAGGAGTATTCGGGGTTTTTTTTCCTCTCTGATGAACGGGTGGCCCTGTCTTCTGCCATTGATCCCTGAGGAACAAACGAGAGCTGATGTCTCTCCACGTTTTTTTCAAAGTGCAAAATGGAGGCCAGATCTACTTGCATAGTTTCCTATGGGTAAAACGGGCGGCCACGTCTACTCCCATTGTTACCTATGGGCCGAACGAGAGCTGATGTCTACCCACTTTTTCAAAGTGCTAAAGCGAAGGCTGGCCTAGTTGCATTGATTCCTATGGGTAAAAAAGGAGGCCTGGTCTACTGCCGTTGTTCCCTATCGAAAAAAGTTTGGTCATGTCTTTCGAGGTTTTTTAACTAAGGCTTAAAGGGGGCCAGGTCTAAAGCCGTTTTTTTCTGTGGTTGAAACGGGAGGCAAGGTATATTCGGGTTTTTTTTTCCTCTCTGATTAACGGGTGGCCCTGTCTTCTGCCATTGTTCCCTGTGGAACAAACGAGAGCTGATGTCTCCCCACGTTTTTTTCAAAGTGCAAAATGGAGGCCAGATCTACTTGCATAGTTTCCTATGGGTAAAACAGGCGGCCACGTCTACTCCCATTGTTACCTATGGGCCGAACGAGAGCTGATGTCTACCCACTTTTTTCAAAGTGCTAAAGCGAGGGCTGGCCTAGTTGCATTGATTCCTATGGGTAAAACGGAGGCCTGGTCTACTGCCGTTGTTCCCTATCGAAAAAGATTGGTCATGTCTTTCGAGGTTTCTTCACTAAGGCTTAAAGGGGGCTAGGTCTAAATCCGTATTTCCTCTTTTTAAAAGGGAGGCAAGGAGTATTCGGGTTTTTCCTCTCTGATGAACGGGTGGCCCTGTCTTCTGCCATTGATCCCTGTGGGACAAACGAGAGCTGATGTCTCTCCACGTTTTTTTCAAAGTGCAAAATGGAGGCCAGATCTACTTGCTATAGTTTCCTATGGGTAAAACGGGCGGCCACGTCTACTCCCATTGTTACCTATGGGCCGAACGAGAGCTGATGTCTACCCACTTTTTTTCAAAGTGCTAAAGCGAGGGCTGGCCTAGTTGCATTGATTCCTATGGGTAAAAAGGAGGCCTGGTCTACTGCCGTTGTTCCCTATCGAAAAAATTTGGTCATGTCTTTCGAGGTTTCTTAACTAAGGCTTAAAAGGGGCCAGGTCTAAAGCCGTTTTTTTCTGTGGTTGAAACGGGAGGCAAGGTATATTCGGGGTTTTTTTCCTCTCTGATGAACGGGTGGCCCTGTCTTCTGCCATTGATCCCTGTGGGAAAACGAGAGCTGATGTCTCTCCACGTTTTTTTCAAAGTGCAAAATGGAGGCCAGATCTACTTGCATAGTTTCCTATGGGTAAAACGGGCGGCCACGTCTACTCCCATTGTTACCTATGGGCCGAACGAGAGCTGATGTCTACCCACTTTTTTCAAAGTGCTAAAGCGAGGGCTGGCCTAGTTGCATTGATTCCTATGGGTAAAACGGGAGGCCTGGTCTACTGCCGTTGTTCCCTATCGAAAAAAGATTGGTCATGTCTTTCGAGGTTTCTTCACTAAGGCTTAAAGGGGGCTAGGTCTATAACCGTATTTCCTCTTTTTAAAAAGGGAGGCAAGGAGTATTCGGGTTTTTTTTCCTCTCTGATGAACGGGTGGCCCTGTCTTCTGCCATTGTTCCCTGTGGGACAAACGAGAGCTGATGTCTCCCCACTTTTTTCAAAGTGCAAAATGGAGGCCAGATCTACTTGTATAGTTTCCTATGGGTAAAACGGGCGGCCACGTCTACTCCCATTGTTACCTATGGGCCGAACGAGAGCTGATGTCTACCCACTTTTTTTCAAAGTGCTAAAGCGAGGGCTGGCCTAGTTGCATTGATTCCTATGGGTAAAACAGGAGGCCTGGTCTACTGCCGTTGTTCCCTATCGAAAAAAGATTGGTCATGTCTTTCGAGGTTTCTTCACTAAGGCTTAAAGGGGGGCCAGGTCTAAAGCCGTATTTCCTCTGTTTGAAAAGGGAGGCAAGGTAGTATTCGGGTTTTGTTTTCCTCTCTGATGAACGGGTGGCCCTGTCTTCTGCCATTGATCCCTGTGGGACAAACGAGAGCTGATGTCTCTCCACGTTTTTTTCAAAGTGCAAAATGGAGGCCAGATCTACTTGCATAGTTTCCTATGGGTAAAACAGGCGGCCACGTCTACTCCCATTGTTACCTATGGGCCGAACGAGAGCTGATGTCTACCCACTTTTTTTTCAAAGTGCTAAAGCGAGGGCTGGCCTAGTTGCATTGATTCCTATGGGTAAAACGGGAGGCCTGGTCTACTGCAGTTGTTCCCTATCGAAAAAAGATTGGTCATGTCTTTCGAGGTTTCTTCACTAAGGCTTAAAGGGGGCTAGGTCTATAACCGTATTTCCTCTTTTAAAAGGGAGGCAAGGAGTATTCGGGTTTTTTTCCTCTCTGATGAACGGGTGGCCCTGTCTTCTGCCATTCTTCCCTGTGGGACAAACGAGAGCTGATGTCTCCCACGTTTTTCAAGTGCAAAATGGAGGCCAGATCTACTTGCATAGTTTCCTATGGGTAAAACGGGCGGCCACGTCTACTCCCATTGTTACCTATGGGCCGAACGACAGCTGATGTCTACCCACTTTTTTCAAAGTGCTAAAGCGAGGGCTGGCCTAGTTGCATTGATTCCTATGGGTAAAACAGGAGGCCTGGTCTACTGCCGTTGTTCCCTATCGAAAAAAGATTGGTCATGTCTTTTGAGGTTTTTCACTAAGAGCTTAAAGGGGGCCAGGTCTAAAGCCGTTTTTCTCTGTGGTTGAAACGGGAGGCAAGGTATATTCGGGGTTTTTTTCCTCTCTGATGAACGGGTGGCCCTGTCTTCTGCCATTGTTCCCTGTGGGAAAACGAGAGCTGATGTCTCTCCACGTTTTTTTCAAAGTGCAAAATGGAGGCCAGATCTACTTATAGTTTCCTATGGGTAAAACGGGCAGCCACATCTACTCCCATTGTTACCTATGGGCCGAACGAGAGCTGATGTTACCCACGTTTTTCAAAGTGCTGGAGGCCAGACCTACTTGCATTGTTTCCTGTGGGTAAAACAGAGAGGCCTGGTCTAGCTGCAGTTGTTCCCTTAGTGCTAAAACAGAGACTGGCCCTGGTCTACTCGACCGGTTTTAATCCTAGGGCTTCGAAAGGGTGGTCCATGTCTTTCGAGGTTTCTTCACTGGGTAAGCTTCTAGGTGGGTCTGTTTTCTCTTTTAAACGGGAGGCAAGGTATATTCGAGCGTTTTTTCCTCTCTGATGAGCGGGTGGCCCTGTCTTCTGCCATTGTTATCCTGGGGACAAACGAGAGCTGATGTCTCCCCACGTTTTTTCAGGAAGTGCAAAATGGAGGCAGATCTACTTGCATAGTTTCCTATGGGTAAAACGAGGCGGCCACGTCTGCTCCCATTGTTACCTATGGGCCGAACGACAGCTGATGTCTACCCACTTTTTTCATAAAGTGCTCGCCAGAGCTGACTGTTGTGATTCTAGGGTAAAACGGGAGGCCTGGTCTACTGCCGTTGTTCTCTTGAAAAAGATTGGTCATGTCTTTCGAAGAGGTTTCTTTAAGGCTTAAAGGGGAATGGAGTCTAAAACCGCAGTTTCGGGTTTTTTCCTCTCTGATGAACGGGTGGCCCTGTCTTCTGCCATTGTTCCCATGGGACAAACGAGACTGATGTCTCTCGCTCTTTTAAGGTGCAAAATGGAGGCCAGATATACTTGTATAGTTTCTATAGGTAAAACAGGCGGCACGTCTTCTCCATTGTTACCTATGGGCCAACACGCAGCTTATGTCTACCCACTTTTTTTTCTCGAAGTGCTAAGCGAGGGCTGGCCTAGTTGCATTGATTCCGAAGGTAAAACAGGAGGCCTGGTCTACTGCCGTTGTTCCCTATCGAAAAAAGTTTGGTCATGTCTTTCGAGGTTTCTTAACTAAGGCTTAAAGGGGGCCAGGTCTAAAGCCGTTTTTCCTCTGTTGGTTGAAACGGGAGGCAAGGTATATTCCGGGGTTTTTTTTCCTCTCTGATGAACGGGTGGCCCTGTCTTCTGCCATTGATCCCTGTGGGAAAACGAGAGCTGATGTCTCTCCACGTTTTTTCAAAGTGCAAAATGGAGGCCAGATCCTACGTGCATAGTTTCCTATGGGTAAAACGGGCGGCCACGTCTACTCCCATTGTTACCTATGGGCCGAACGAGAGCTGATGTCTACCCACTTTTTTTCAAAGTGCTAAAGCGAGGGCTGGCCCTGGTTGCATTGATTCCTATGGGTAAAACGGGAGGCCTGGTCTACTGCCGTTGTTCCCTATCGAAAAGATTGGTCATGTCTTTCGAGGATTCTTCACTAAGGCTTAAGGGGGCTAGGTCTATAACCGTGTTTTCTCTGTTTAAAACGAGAGGCAAGGAGTATTCGGGGTTTTTTTTCCTCTCTGATGAACGGGTGGCCCTGTCTTCTGCCATTCATCCCTATGGGACAAACGAGAGCTGATGTCTCCCCACTTTTAAGTGCAAAATGGAGGCCAGATCTACTTGCATAGTTTCCTATGGGTAAAACGGGCGGCCACGTCTACTCCCATTGTTACCTATGGGCCAAACGACAGCTTATGTCTACCCACTTTTTTTCAAAGTGCTAAAGCGAGGGCTGGCCTAGTTGCATTGATTCCTATGGGTAAAACGGGAGGCCTGGTCTACTGCCGTTGTTCCCTATCGAAAAAAGATTGGTCATGTCTTTCGAGGTTTCTTCACTAAGGCTTAAAGGGGGGCTAGGTCTAAAACCGTATTTCCTCTTTTTAAAAAGGGAGGCAAGGAGTATTCGGGGTTTTTTTTCCTCTCTGATGAACGGGTGGCCCTGTCTTCTGCCATTGATCCCTGTGGGAAAACGAGAGCTGATGTCTCTCCACGTTTTTTCAAAGTGCAAAATGGAGGCCAGATCTACTTGCATAGTTTCCTATGGGTAAAACGGGCGGCCACGTCTACTCCCATTGTTACCTATGGGCCGAACGAGAGCTGATGTCTACCCACTTTTTTCAAAGTGCTAGAGCGAGGGCTGGCCTAGTTGCATTGATTCCTATGGGTAAAAAAGGAGGCCTGGTCTACTGCCGTTGTTCCCTATCGAAAAAAGTTTGGTCATGTCTTTCGAGGTTTTTTAACTAAGGCTTAAAGGGGGCCAGGTCTAAAGCCGTTTTTTTCTGTGGTTGGAAACGGGAGGCAAGGTATATTCGGGGTTTTTTTTCCTCTCTGATGAACGGGTGGCCCTGTCTTCTGCCATTGATCCCTGTGGGAAAACGAGAGCTGATGTCTCTCCACGTTTTTTTCAAAGTGCAAAATGGAGGCCAGATCTACTTGCATAGTTTCCTATGGGTAAAACGGGCGGCCACGTCTACTCCCATTGTTACCTATCGGCCGAACGAGAGCTGATGTCTACCCACTTTTTTCAAAGTGCTAAAGCGAGGGCTGGCCTAGTTGCATTGATTCCTATGGGTAAAACGGGAGGCCTGGTCTACTGCCGTTGTTCCCTATCGAAAAAAGATTGGTCATGTCTTTCGAGGTTTTTTAACTAAGGCTTAAAGGGGGCCAGGTCTAAAGCCGTTTTTTTTCTGTGGTTGAAACGGGAGGCAAGGTATATTCGGGGTTTTTTTTCCTCTCTGTTTAAAGGGTGGCCCTGTCTTCTGCCATTGTTCCCTGTGGAACAAACGAGAGCTGATGTCTCCCCACGTTTTTTTCAAAGTGCAAAATGGAGGCCAGATCTACTTGCATAGTTTCCTATGGGTAAAACGGGCGGCCACGTCTACTCCCATTGTTACCTATGGGCCGAACGAGAGCTGATGTCTACCCACTTTTTTCAAAGTGCTAAAGCGAGGGCTGGCCTAGTTGCATTGATTCCTATGGGTAAAACGGGAGGCCTGGTCTACTGCCGTTGTTCCCTATCGAAAAAAGATTGGTCATGTCTTTCGAGGTTTCTTCACTAAGGCTTAAAGGGGGGCTAGGTCTAAATCCGTATTTCCTCTTTTTAAAAAGGGAGGCAAGGAGTATTCGGGGTTCTTTTTCCTCTCTGATGAACGGGTGGCCCTGTCTTCTGCCATTGATCCCTGTGGGAAAACGAGAGCTGATGTCTCTCCACGTTTTTTTCAAAGTGCAAAATGGAGGCCAGATCTACTTGCATAGTTTCCTATGGGTAAAACAGGCGGCCACGTCTACTCCCATTGTTACCTATGGGCCGAACGAGAGCTGATGTCTACCCACTTTTTTTCAAAGTGCTAAAGCGAGGGCTGGCCTAGTTGCATTGATTCCTAAGGGTAAAAAAGGAGGCCTGGTCTACTGCCGTTGTTCCCTATCGAAAAAAGTTTGGTCATGTCTTTCGAGGTTTTTTAACTAAGGCTTAAAGAGGGCCAGGTCTAAAGCCGTTTTTTTCTGTGGTTGAAACGGGAGGCAAAGGTATATTCGGGGTTTTTTTCCTCTCTGATGAACGGGTGGCCCTGTCTTCTGCCATTGATCCCTGTGGGAAAACGAGAGCTGATGTCTCTCCACGTTTTTTCAAAGTGCAAAATGGAGGCCAGATCTACTTGCATAGTTTCCTATGGGTAAAACAGGCGGCCACGTCTACTCCCATTGTTACCTATGGGCCGAACGAGAGCTGATGTCTACCCACTTTTTTTCAAAGTGCTAAAGCGAGGGCTGGCCTAGTTGCATTGATTCCTATGGGTAAAACGGGAGGCCTGGTCTACTGCCGTTGTTCCCTATCGAAAAAGATTGGTCATGTCTTTCGAGGTTTCTTCACTAAGGCTTAAAGGGGGCTAGGTCTATAACCGTATTTCCTCTTTTTAAAAAGGGAGGCAAGGAGTATTCGGGTTTTTTTTCCTCTCTGATGAACGGGTGGCCCTGTCTTCTGCCATTCTTCCCTATGGGACAAACGAGAGCTGATGTCTCCCCACTTTTAAAGTGCAAAATGGAGGCCAGATATTCTTGTATAGTTTCCTATGGGTAAAACGGGCGGCCACGTCTACTCCCATTGTTACCTATGGGCCAAACGACAGCTTATGTCTACCCACTTTTTTTCAAAGTGCTAAAGCGAGGGTGGCCTAGTTGCATTGATTCCTATGGGTAAAACGGGAGGCCTGGTCTACTGCCGTTGTTCCCTATCGAAAAAAGATTGGTCATGTCTTTCGAGGTTTTCTTCACTAAGGCTTAAAGGGGGCTAGGTCTATAACCGTATTTCCTCTTTTTAAAAAGGGAGGCAAGGAGTATTCGAGTTGTTTTTTTCCTCTCTGATGAACGGGTGGCCCTGTCTTCTGCCATTGTTCCCTGTGGAACAAGCGAGAGCTGATGTCTCCCCACGTTTTTTTCAAAGTGCAAAATGGAGGCCAGATCTACTTGCATAGTTTCCTATGGGTAAAACGGGCGGCCACGTCTACTCCCATTGTTACCTATGGGCCGAACGAGAGCTGATGTCTACCCACTTTTTTTCAAAGTGCTAGAGCGAGGGCTGGCCTAGTTGCATTGATTCCTATGGGTAAAAAAGGAGGCCTGGTCTACTGCCGTTGTTCCCTATCGAAAAAAGATTGGTCATGTCTTTCGAGGTTTTTTAACTAAGGCTTAAAGGGGGCCAGGTCTAAAGCCGTTTTTTTCTGTGGTTGAAACGGGACGCAAGGTATATTCGGCGTTTTTTTTCCTCTCTGTTTAAAGGGTGGCCCTGTCTTCTGCCGTTGTTCCCTGTGGAACAAACGAGAGCTGATGTCTCCCCACGTTTTTTTCAAAGTGCAATATGGAGGCCAGATCTACTTGCATAGTTTCCTATGGGTAAAACGGGCGGCCACGTCTACTCCCATTGTTACCTATGGGCCGAACGAGAGCTGATGTCTACCCACTTTTTTTCAAAGTGCTAAAGCGAGGGCTGGCCTAGTTGCATTGATTCCTATGGGTAAAACGAGAGGCCTGGTCTACTGCCGTTGTTCCCTATCGAAAAAAGATTGGTCATGTCTTTCGAGGTTTCTTCACTAAGGCTTAAAGGGGGCTAGGTCTAAATCCGTATTTCCTCTTTTTAAAAAGGGAGGCAAGGAGTATTCGGGTTTTTTTTTCCTCTCTGATGAACGGGTGGCCCTGTCTTCTGCCATTGATCCCTGTGGAACAAACGAGAGCTGATGTCTCTCCACGTTTTTTTCAAAGTGCAAAATGGAGGCCAGATCTACTTGCATAGTTTCCTATGGGTAAAACAGGCGGCCACGTCTACTCCCATTGTTACCTATGGGCCGAACGAGAGCTGATGTCTACCCACTTTTTTTCAAACTGCTAAAGCGAAGGCTGGACTAGTTGCATTGATTCCTATGGGTAAAAAAGGAGGCCTGGTCTACTGCCGTTGTTCCCTATCGAAAAAAGTTTGGTCATGTCTTTCGAGGTTTTTTAACTAAGGCTTAAAGGGGGCCAGGTCTAAAGCCGTTTTTTTTCTGTGGTTGAAACGGGAGGCAAGGTATATTCGGGTTTTTTTTCCTCTCTGTTTAAAGGGTCGCCCTGTCTTCTGCCATTGTTCCCTGTGGAACAAACGAGAGCTGATGTCTCCCCACGTTTTTTTCAAAGTGCAAAATGGAGGCCAGATCTACTTGCATAGTTTCCTATGGGTAAAACGGGCGGCCACGTCTACTCCCATTGTTACCTATGGGCCGAACGAGAGCTGATGTCTACCCACTTTTTTCAAAGTGCTAAAGCGAGGAGCTGGCCTAGTTGCATTGATTCCTATGGGTAAAACGGGAGGCCTGGTCTACTGCCGTTGTTCCCTATCGAAAAAGATTGGTCATGTCTTTCGAGGTTTCTTCACTAAGGCTTAAAGGGGGCTAGGTCTAAATCCGTATTTCCTCTTTTTAAAAAGGGAGGCAAGGAGTATTCAGGGTTTTTTTTCCTCTCTGATGAACGGGTGGCCCTGTCTTCTGCCATTGATCCCTGTGGGAAAACGAGAGCTGATGTCTCTCCACGTTTTTTTCAAAGTGCAAAATGGAGGCCAGATCTACTTGCATAGTTTCCTATGGGTAAAACGGGCGGCCACGTCTACTCCCATTGTTACCTATGGGCCGAACGAGAGCTGATGTCTACCCACTTTTTTCAAAGTGCTAAAGCGAAGGCTGGCCTAGTTGCATTGATTCCTAAGGGTAAAAAAGGAGGCCTGGTCTACTGCCGTTGTTCCCTATCGAAAAAAGTTTGGTCATGTCTTTCGAGGTTTTTTAACTAAGGCTTAAAGGGGGCCAGGTCTAAAGCCGTTTTTTTTCTGTGGTTGAAACGGGAGGCAAGGTATATTCGGGGTTTTTTTTCCTCTCTGATGAACGGGTGGCCCTGTCTTCTGCCATTGATCCCTGTGGGAAAACGAGAGCTGATGTCTCTCCACGTTTTTTTCAAAGTGCAAAATGGAGGCCAGATCTACTTGCATAGTTTCCTATGGGTAAAACGGGCGGCCACGTCTACTCCCATTGTTACCTATGGGCCAAACGACAGCTTATGTCTACCCACTTTTTTTCAAAGTGCTAAAGCGAGGGCTGGCCTAGTTGCATTGATTCCTATGGGTAAAACGGGAGGCCTGGTCTACTGCCG
This sequence comes from Gekko gecko, assembly GCA_029375565.1. Taxonomy (NCBI): domain Eukaryota; kingdom Metazoa; phylum Chordata; class Lepidosauria; order Squamata; family Gekkonidae; genus Gekko; species Gekko gecko. The sequence goes on along the minus strand of JAPDNY010000171.1, from coordinate 21,729 downwards.
TTGTTCCCTATCGAAAAAAGATTGGTCATGTCTTTCGAGGTTTCTTCACTAAGGCTTAAAGGGGGCCAGGTCTAAAACCGTATTTCCTCTTTTTAAAAAGGGAGGCAAGGAGTATTCGGGGTTTTTTTTTCCTCTCTGATGAACGGGTGGCCCTGTCTTCTGCCATTGTTCCCTGTGGGACAAACGAGAGCTGATGTCTCCCCACTTTTTTTCAAAGTGCAAAATGGAGGCCAGATCTACTTGCATAGTTTCCTATGGGTAAAACGGGCGGCCACGTCTACTCCCATTGTTACCTATGGGCCGAACGAGAGCTGATGTCTACCCACTTTTTTTCAAAGTGCTAGAGCGAGGGCTGGCCTAGTTGCATTGATTCCTATGGGTAAAAAGGAGGCCTGGTCTACTGCCGTTGTTCCCTATCGAAAAAAGATTGGTCATGTCTTTCGAGGTTTCTTCACTAAGGCTTAAAGGGGGGCTAGGTCTATAACCGTATTTCCTCTTTTTAAAAAGGGAGGCAAGGAGTATTCGGGTTGTTTTTCCTCTCTGATGAACGGGTGGCCCTGTCTTCTGCCATTGTTCCCTGTGGAACAAACGAGAGCTGATGTCTCCCCACGTTTTTTTCAAAGTGCAAAATGGAGGCCAGATCTACTTGCATAGTTTCCTATGGGTAAAACGGGCGGCCACGTCTACTCCCATTGTTACCTATGGGCCGAACGAGAGCTGATGTCTACCCACTTTTTTTCAAAGTGCTAGAGCGAGGGCTGGCCTAGTTGCATTGATTCCTATGGGTAAAAAAGGAGGCCTGGTCTACTGCCGTTGTTCCCTATCGAAAAAAGATTGGTCATGTCTTTCGAGGTTTTTTAACTAAGGCTTAAAGGGGTCCAGGTCTAAAGCCGTTTTTTTCTGTGGTTGAAACGGGACGCAAGGTATATTCGGCGTTTTTTTCCTCTCTGTTTAAAGGGTGGCCCTGTCTTCTGCCATTGTTCCCTGTGGAACAAACGAGAGCTGATGTCTCCCCACGTTTTTTTCAAAGTGCAAAATGGAGGCCAGATCTACTTGCATAGTTTCCTATGGGTAAAACGGGCGGCCACGTCTACTCCCATTGTTACCTAAGGGCCGAACGAGAGCTGATGTCTACCCACTTTTTTTCAAAGTGCTAGAGCGAGGGCTGGCCTAGTTGCATTGATTCCTATGGGTAAAAAAGGAGGCCTGGTCTACTGCCGTTGTTCCCTATCGAAAAAAGATTGGTCATGTCTTTCGAGGTTTTTTAACTAAGGCTTAAAGGGGTCCAGGTCTAAAGCCGTTTTTTTTCTGTGGTTGAAACGGGACGCAAGGTATATTCGGCGTTTTTTTCCTCTCTGTTTAAAGGGTGGCCCTGTCTTCTGCCATTGTTCCCTGTGGAACAAACGAGAGCTGATGTCTCCCCACGTTTTTTTCAAAGTGCAAAATGGAGGCCAGATCTACTTGCATAGTTTCCTGTGGGTAAAACGGGCGGCCACGTCTACTCCCATTGTTACCTATGGGCCGAACGAGAGCTGATGTCTACCCACTTTTTTTCAAAGTGCTAAAGCGAGGGGTGGCCTAGTTGCATTGATTCCTATGGGTAAAACGGGAGGCCTGGTCTACTGCCGTTGTTCCCTATCGAAAAAAGATTGGTCATGTCTTTCGAGGTTTCTTCACTAAGGCTTAAGGGGGGCTAGGTCTATAACCGTATTTCCTCTTTTTAAAAAGGAGGCAAGGAGTATTCGAGTTGTTTTTTCCTCTCTGATGAACGGGTGGCCCTGTCTTCTGCCATTGTTCCCTGTGGAACAAACGAGAGCTGATGTCTCCCCACGTTTTTTTCAAAGTGCAAAATGGAGGCCAGGTCTACTTGCATAGTTTCCTATGGGTAAAACGGGCGGCCACGTCTACTCCCATTGTTACCTATGGGCCGAACGAGAGCTGATGTCTACCCACTTTTTTTCAAAGTGCTAGAGCGAGGGCTGGCCTAGTTGCATTGATTCCTATGGGTAAAAAAGGAGGCCTGGTCTACTGCCGTTGTTCCCTATCGAAAAAGATTGGTCATGTCTTTCGAGGTTTTTTAACTAAGGCTTAAAGGGGTCCAGGTCTAAAGCCGTTTTTTTTCTGTGGTTGAAACGGGACGCAAGGTATATTCGGCGTTTTTTTTCCTCTCTGTTTAAAGGGTGGCCCTGTCTTCTGCCATTGTTCCCTGTGGAACAAACGAGAGCTGATGTCTCCCCACGTTTTTTTCAAAGTGCAAAATGGAGGCCAGATCTACTTGCATAGTTTCCTGTGGGTAAAACGGGCGGCCACGTCTACTCCCATTGTTACCTATGGGCCGAACGAGAGCTGATGTCTACCCACTTTTTTTCAAAGTGCTAAAGCGAGGGTGGCCTAGTTGCATTGATTCCTATGGGTAAAACGGGAGGCCTGGTCTACTGCCGTTGTTCCCTATCGAAAAAAGATTGGTCATGTCTTTCGAGGTTTCTTCACTAAGGCTTAAAGGGGGCTAGGTCTATAACCGTATTTCCTCTTTTTAAAAAGGGAGGCAAGGAGTATTCGGGTTGTTTTTTCCTCTCTGATGAACGGGTGGCCCTGTCTTCTGCCATTGTTCCCTGTGGAACAAACGAGAGCTGATGTCTCCCCACGTTTTTTTCAAAGTGCAAAATGGAGGCCAGGTCTACTTGCATAGTTTCCTATGGGTAAAACGGGCGGCCACGTCTACTCCCATTGTTACCTATGGGCCGAACGAGAGCTGATGTCTACCCACTTTTTTTCAAAGTGCTAAAGCGAGGGCTGGCCTAGTTGCATTGATTCCTATGGGTAAAACGGGAGGCCTGGTCTACTGCCGTTGTTCCCTATCGAAAAAAGATTGGTCATGTCTTTCGAGGTTTTTTAACTAAGGCTTAAAGGGGGCCAGGTCTAAAGCCGTTTTTTTCTGTGGTTGAAACGAGAGGCAAGGTATATTCGGGGTTTTTTTTCCTCTCTGTTTATAGGGTGGCCCTGTCTTCTGCCATTGTTCCCTGTGGAACAAACGAGAGCTGATGTCTCCACACGTTTTTTTCAAAGTGCAAAATGGAGGCCAGATCTACTTGCATAGTTTCCTGTGGGTAAAACGGGCGGCCACGTCTACTCCCATTGTTACCTATGGGCCGAACGAGAGCTGATGTCTACCCACTTTTTTTCAAAGTGCTAAAGCGAGGGGTGGCCTAGTTGCATTGATTCCTATGGGTAAAACGGGAGGCCTGGTCTACTGCCGTTGTTCCCTATCGAAAAAAGATTGGTCATGTCTTTCGAGGTTTCTTCACTAAGGCTTAAAGGGGTGCTAGGTCTATAACCGTATTTCCTCTTTTTAAAAGGGAGGCAAGGAGTATTCGGGTTTTTTTTCCTCTCTGATGAACGGGTGGCCCTGTCTTCTGCCATTGTTCCCTGTGGAACAAACGAGAGCTGATGTCTCCCCACGTTTTTTTCAAAGTGCAAAATGGAGGCCAGATCTACTTGCATAGTTTCCTATGGGTAAAACGGGCGGCCACGTCTACTCCCATTGTTACCTATGGGCCGAACGAGAGCTGATGTCTACCCACTTTTTTCAAAGTGCTAGAGCGAGGGCTGGCCTAGTTGCATTGATTCCTATGGGTTAAAAAGGAGGCCTGGTCTACTGCCGTTGTTCCCTATCGAAAAAAGATTGGTTATGTCTTTCGAGGTTTTTTAACTAAGGCTTAAAGGGGGCCAGGTCTAAAGCCGTTTTTTTTCTGTGGTTGAAACGGGAGGCAAGGTATATTCGGGTTTTTTTTTCCTCTCTGTTTAAAGGGTGGCCCTGTCTTCTGCCATTGTTCCCTGTGGAACAAACGAGAGCTGATGTCTCCCCACGTTTTTTTCAAAGTGCAAAATAGAGGCCAGATCTACTTGCATAGTTTCCTATGGGTAAAACGGGCGGCCACGTCTACTCCCATTGTTACCTATGGGCCGAACGAGAGCTGATGTCTACCCACTTTTTTTCAAAGTGCTAAAGCGAGGGCTGGCCTAGTTGCATTGATTCCTAAGGGTAAAACGGGTGGCCTGGTCTCCTGCCGTTGTTCCCTATCGAAAAAAGATTGGTTATGTCTTTCGAGGTTTTTTAACTAAGAGTTAAAGGGGGCCAGGTCTAAAGCCGTTTTTTTTCTGTGGTTGAAAAGGGAGGCAAGGTATATTCGGGGTTTTTTTTTCCTCTCTGATGAACGGGTGGCCCTGTCTTCTGCCATTGATCCCTGTGGGAAAACGAGAGCTGATGTCTCCCCACGTTTTTTTCAAAGTGCAAAATGGAGGCCAGATCTACTTGCATAGTTTCCTATGGGTAAAACGGGCGGCCACGTCTACTCCCATTGTTACCTATGGGCCGAACGAGAGCTGATGTCTACCCACTTTTTTTCAAAGTGCTAAAGCGAGGGCTGGCCTAGTTGCATTGATTCCTATGGGTAAAACGGGAGGCCTGGTCTACTGCCGTTGTTCCCTATCGAAAAAAGATTGGTCATGTCTTTCGAGGTTTCTTCACTAAGGCTTAAAGGGGGCTAGGTCTAAATCCGTATTTCCTCTTTTTAAAAAGGGAGGCAAGGAGTATTCGGGTTTTTTTTTCCTCTCTGATGAACGGGTGGCCCTGTCTTCTGCCATTGATCCCTGTGGGAAAACGAGAGCTGATGTCTCTCCACGTTTTTTTCAAAGTGCAAAATGGAGGCCAGATCTACTTGCATAGTTTCCTATGGGTAAAACGGGCGGCCACGTCTACTCCCATTGTTACCTATGGGCCGAACGAGAGCTGATGTCTACCCACTTTTTTTCAAAGTGCTAAAGCGAAGGCTGGCCTAGTTGCATTGATTCCTAAGGGTAAAAAAGGAGGCCTGGTCTACTGCCGTTGTTCCCTATCGAAAAAAGTTTGGTCATGTCTTTCGAGGTTTTTTAACTAAGGCTTAAAGGGGGCCAGGTCTAAAGCCGTTTTTTTTCTGTGGTTGAAACGGGAGGCAAGGTATATTCGGGGTTTTTTTTTCCTCTCTGATGAACGGGTGGCCCTGTCTTCTGCCATTGATCCCTGTGGGAAAACGAGAGCTGATGTCTCTCCACGTTTTTTTCAAAGTGCAAAATGGAGGCCAGATCTACTTGCATAGTTTCCTGTGGGTAAAACGGGCGGCCACGTCTACTCCCATTGTTACCTATGGGCCGAACGAGAGCTGATGTCTACCCACTTTTTTTCAAAGTGCTAAAGCGAGGGGTGGCCTAGTTGCATTGATTCCTATGGGTAAAACGGGAGGCCTGGTCTACTGCCGTTGTTCCCTATCGAAAAAAGATTGGTCATGTCTTTCGAGGTTTCTTCACTAAGGCTTAAAGGGGTGCTAGGTCTATAACCGTATTTCCTCTTTTTAAAAAGGGAGGCAAGGAGTATTCGGGTTTTTTTTCCTCTCTGATGAACGGGTGGCCCTGTCTTCTGCCATTGTTCCCTGTGGAACAAACGAGAGCTGATGTCTCCCCACGTTTTTTTCAAAGTGCAAAATGGAGGCCAGATCTACTTGCATAGTTTCCTATGGGTAAAACGGGCGGCCACGTCTACTCCCATTGTTACCTATGGGCCGAACGAGAGCTGATGTCTACCCACTTTTTTTCAAAGTGCTAGAGCGAGGGCTGGCCTAGTTGCATTGATTCCTATGGGTTAAAAAGGAGGCCTGGTCTACTGCCGTTGTTCCCTATCGAAAAAAGATTGGTTATGTCTTTCGAGGTTTTTTAACTAAGGCTTAAAGGGGGCCAGGTCTAAAGCCGTTTTTTTTCTGTGGTTGAAACGGGAGGCAAGGTATATTCGGGTTTTTTTTTCCTCTCTGTTTAAAGGGTGGCCCTGTCTTCTGCCATTGTTCCCTGTGGAACAAACGAGAGCTGATGTCTCCCCACGTTTTTTTCAAAGTGCAAAATAGAGGCCAGATCTACTTGCATAGTTTCCTATGGGTAAAACGGGCGGCCACGTCTACTCCCATTGTTACCTATGGGCCGAACGAGAGCTGATGTCTACCCACTTTTTTTCAAAGTGCTAAAGCGAGGGCTGGCCTAGTTGCATTGATTCCTAAGGGTAAAACGGGTGGCCTGGTCTACTGCCGTTGTTCCCTATCGAAAAAATATTGGTTATGTCTTTCGAGGTTTTTTAACTAAGAGTTAAAGGGGGCCAGGTCTAAAGCCGTTTTTTTCTGTGGTTGAAACGGGAGGCAAGGTATATTCGGGTTTTTTTTTCCTCTCTGTTTAAAGGGTCGCCCTGTCTTCTGCCATTGTTCCCTGTGGAACAAACGAGAGCTGATGTCTCCCCACGTTTTTTTCAAAGTGCAAAATGGAGGCCAGATCTACTTGCATAGTTTCCTATGGGTAAAACGGGCGGCCACGTCTACTCCCATTGTTACCTATGGGCCGAACGAGAGCTGATGTCTACCCACTTTTTTTCAAAGTGCTAAAGCGAGGGCTGGCCTAGTTGCATTGATTCCTATGGGTAAAACGGAAGGCCTGGTCTACTGCCGTTGTTCCCTATCGAAAAAAGATTGGTCATGTCTTTCGAGGTTTTTTAACTAAGGCTTAAAGGGGGCCAGGTCTAAAGCCGTTTTTTTCTGTGGTTGAAACGGGACGCAAGGTATATTCAGCGTTTTTTTCCTCTCTGTTTAAAGGGTGGCCCTGCCTTCTGCCATTGTTCCCTGTGGAACAAACGAGAGCTGATGTCTCCCCACGTTTTTTTCAAAGTGCAAAATGGAGGCCAGATCTACTTGCATAGTTTCCTGTGGGTAAAACGGGCGGCCACGTCTACTCCCATTGTTACCTATGGGCCGAACGAGAGCTGATGTCTACCCACTTTTTTTCAAAGTGCTAAAGCGAGGGGTGGCCTAGTTGCATTGATTCCTATGGGTAAAACGGGAGGCCTGGTCTACTGCCGTTGTTCCCTATCGAAAAAAGATTGGTCATGTCTTTCGAGGTTTCTTCACTAAGGCTTAAAGGGGGCTAGGTCTATAACCGTATTTCCTCTTTTTAAAAAGGGAGGCAAGGAGTATTCGGGTTGTTTTTTCCTCTCTGATGAACGGGTGGCCCTGTCTTCTGCCATTTTTCTCTGTGGAACAAACGAGAGCTGATGTCTCCCCACGTTTTTTTCAAAGTGCAAAATGGAGGCCAGGTCTACTTGCATAGTTTCCTATGGGTAAAACGGGCGGCCACGTCTACTCCCATTGTTACCTATGGGCCGAACGAGAGCTGATGTCTACCCACTTTTTTTCAAAGTGCTAAAGCGAAGGCTGGCCTAGTTGCATTGATTCCTAAGGGTAAAAAAGGAGGCCTGGTCTACTGCCGTTGTTCCCTATCGAAAAAAGTTTGGTCATGTCTTTCGAGGTTTTTTAACTAAGGCTTAAAGGGGGCCAGGTCTAAAGCCGTTTTTTTTCTGTGGTTGAAACGGGAGGCAAGGTATATTCGGGGTTTTTTTCCTCTCTGTTTAAAGGGTGGCCCTGTCTTCTGCCATTGTTCCCTGTGGAACAAACGAGAGCTGATGTCTCCCCACGTTTTTTTCAAAGTGCAAAATAGAGGCCAGATCTACTTGCATAGTTTCCTATGGGTAAAACGGGCGGCCACGTCTACTCCCATTGTTACCTATGGGCCGAACGAGAGCTGATGTCTACCCACTTTTTTTCAAAGTGCTAAAGCGAGGGCTGGCCTAGTTGCATTGATTCCTAAGGGTAAAACGGGTGGCCTGGTCTACTGCCGTTGTTCCCTATCGAAAAAAGATTGGTTATGTCTTTCGAGGTTTTTTAACTAAGAGTTAAAGGGGGCCAGGTCTAAAGCCGTTTTTTTTCTGTGGTTGAAACGGGAGGCAAGGTATATTCGGGTTTTTTTTTCCTCTCTGTTTAAAGGGTCGCCCTGTCTTCTGCCATTGTTCCCTGTGGAACAAACGAGAGCTGATGTCTCCCCACGTTTTTTTCAAAGTGCAAAATGGAGGCCAGATCTACTTGCATAGTTTCCTATGGGTAAAACGGGCGGCCACGTCTACTCCCATTGTTACCTATGGGCCGAACGAGAGCTGATGTCTACCCACTTTTTTTCAAAGTGCTAAAGCGAGGGCTGGCCTAGTTGCATTGATTCCTATGGGTAAAACGGAAGGCCTGGTCTACTGCCGTTGTTCCCTATCGAAAAAAGATTGGTCATGTCTTTCGAGGTTTTTTAACTAAGGCTTAAAGGGGGCCAGGTCTAAAGCCGTTTTTTTCTGTGGTTGAAACGGGACGCAAGGTATATTCAGCGTTTTTTTTCCTCTCTGTTTAAAGGGTGGCCCTGCCTTCTGCCATTGTTCCCTGTGGAACAAACGAGAGCTGATGTCTCCCCACGTTTTTTTCAAAGTGCAAAATGGAGGCCAGATCTACTTGCATAGTTTCCTGTGGGTAAAACGGGCGGCCACGTCTACTCCCATTGTTACCTATGGGCCGAACGAGAGCTGATGTCTACCCACTTTTTTTCAAAGTGCTAAAGCGAGGGGTGGCCTAGTTGCATTGATTCCTATGGGTAAAACGGGAGGCCTGGTCTACTGCCGTTGTTCCCTATCGAAAAAAGATTGGTCATGTCTTTCGAGGTTTCTTCACTAAGGCTTAAAGGGGGGCTAGGTCTATAACCGTATTTCCTCTTTTTAAAAAGGGAGGCAAGGAGTATTCGGGTTGTTTTTTCCTCTCTGATGAACGGGTGGCCCTGTCTTCTGCCATTTTTCTCTGTGGAACAAACGAGAGCTGATGTCTCCCCACGTTTTTTTCAAAGTGCAAAATGGAGGCCAGGTCTACTTGCATAGTTTCCTATGGGTAAAACGGGCGGCCACGTCTACTCCCATTGTTACCTATGGGCCGAACGAGAGCTGATGTCTACCCACTTTTTTTCAAAGTGCTAAAGCGAAGGCTGGCCTAGTTGCATTGATTCCTAAGGGTAAAAAAGGAGGCCTGGTCTACTGCCGTTGTTCCCTATCGAAAAAAGTTTGGTCATGTCTTTCGAGGTTTTTTAACTAAGGCTTAAAGGCGGCCAGGTCTAAAGCCGTTTTTTTTCTGTGGTTGAAACGGGAGGCAAGGTATATTCGGGGTTTTTTTTCCTCTCTGTTTAAAGGGTGGCCCTGTCTTCTGCCATTGTTCCCTGTGGAACAAACGAGAGCTGATGTCTCCCCACGTTTTTTTCAAAGTGCAAAATGGAGGCCAGATCTACTTGCATAGTTTCCTATGGGTAAAACGGGCGGCCACGTCTACACCCATTGTTACCTATCGGCCGAACGAGAGCTGATGTCTACCCACTTTTTTTCAAAGTGCTAAAGCGAGGGCTGGCCTAGTTGCATTGATTCCTATGGGTAAAACGGGAGGCCTGGTCTACTGCCGTTGTTCCCTATCGAAAAAAGATTGGTCATGTCTTTCGAGGTTTTTTAACTAAGGCTTAAAGGGGGCCAGGTCTAAAGCCGTTTTTTTTCTGTGGTTGAAACGAGAGGCAAGGTATATTCGGGGTTTTTTTTCCTCTCTGTTTATAGGGTGGCCCTGTCTTCTGCCATTGTTCCCTGTGGAACAAACGAGAGCTGATGTCTCCACACGTTTTTTTCAAAGTGCAAAATGGAGGCCAGATCTACTTGCATAGTTTCCTGTGGGTAAAACGGGCGGCCACGTCTACTCCCATTGTTACCTATGGGCCGAACGAGAGCTGATGTCTACCCACTTTTTTTCAAAGTGCTAAAGCGAGGGGTGGCCTAGTTGCATTGATTCCTATGGGTAAAACGGGAGGCCTGGTCTACTGCCGTTGTTCCCTATCGAAAAAGATTGGTCATGTCTTTCGAGGTTTCTTCACTAAGGCTTAAAGGGGTGCTAGGTCTATAACCGTATTTCCTCTTTTTAAAAAGGGAGGCAAGGAGTATTCGGGGTTTTTTTTCCTCTCTGATGAACGGGTGGCCCTGTCTTCTGCCATTGTTCCCTGTGGAACAAACGAGAGCTGATGTCTCCCCACGTTTTTTTCAAAGTGCAAAATGGAGGCCAGATCTACTTGCATAGTTTCCTATGGGTAAAACGGGCGGCCACGTCTACTCCCATTGTTACCTATGGGCCGAACGAGAGCTGATGTCTACCCACTTTTTTTCAAAGTGCTAGAGCGAGGGCTGGCCTAGTTGCATTGATTCCTATGGGTTAAAAAGGAGGCCTGGTCTACTGCCGTTGTTCCCTATCGAAAAAAGATTGGTTATGTCTTTCGAGGTTTTTTAACTAAGGCTTAAAGGGGGCCAGGTCTAAAGCCGTTTTTTTTCTGTGGTTGAAACGGGAGGCAAGGTATATTCGGGTTTTTTTTTCCTCTCTGTTTAAAGGGTGGCCCTGTCTTCTGCCATTGTTCCCTGTGGAACAAACGAGAGCTGATGTCTCCACACGTTTTTTTCAAAGTGCAAAATGGAGGCCAGATCTACTTGCATAGTTTCCTATGGGTAAAACGGGCGGCCACGTCTACACCCATTGTTACCTATCGGCCGAACGAGAGCTGATGTCTACCCACTTTTTTTCAAAGTGCTAAAGCGACGGCTGGCCTAGTTGCATTGATTCCTATGGGTAAAACGGGAGGCCTGGTCTACTGCCGTTGTTCCCTATCGAAAAAATATTGGTCATGTCTTTCGAGGTTTTTTAACTAAGGCTTAAAGGGGGCCAGGTCTAAAGCCGTTTTTTTCTGTGGTTGAAACGAGAGGCAAGGTATATTCGGGGTTTTTTTTCCTCTCTGTTTATAGGGTGGCCCTGTCTTCTGCCATTGTTCCCTGTGGAACAAACGAGAGCTGATGTCTCCACACGTTTTTTTCAAAGTGCAAAATGGAGGCCAGATCTACTTGCATAGTTTCCTATGGGTAAAACGGGCGGCCACGTCTACTCCCATTGTTACCTATGGGCCGAACGAGAGCTGATGTCTACCCACTTTTTTTCAAAGTGCTAAAGCGAGGGCTGGCCAAGTTGCATTGATTCCTATGGGTAAAACGGGAGGCCTGGTCTACTGCCGTTGTTCCCTATCGAAAAAAGATTGGTCATGTCTTTCGAGGTTTCTTCACTAAGGCTTAAAGGGGGGCTAGGTCTATAACCGTATTTCCTCTTTTTAAAAAGGGAGGCAAGGAGTATTCGGGTTTTTTTTCCTCTCTGATGAACGGGTGGCCCTGTCTTCTGCCATTCTTCCCTATGGGACAAACGAGAGCTGATGTCTCCCCACTTTTAAGTGCAAAATGGAGGCCAGATATACTTGTATAGTTTCCTATGGGTAAAACGGGCGGCCACGTCTTCTCCCATTGTTACCTATGGGCCAAACGACAGCTTATGTCTACCCACTTTTTTTCAAAGTGCTAAAGCGAGGGCTGGCCTAGTTGCATTGATTCCTATGGGTAAAACGGGAGGACTGGTCTACTGCCGTTGTTCCCTATCGAAAAAAGATTGGTCATGTCTTTCGAGGTTTCTTCACTAAGGCTTAAAGGGGGGCCAGGTCTAAAGCCGTTTTTTTTCTGTGGTTGAAACGGGAGGCAAGATATATTCGGGGTTTTTTTTTCCTCTCTGATGAACGGGTGGCCCTGTCTTCTGCCATTGATCCCTGTGGGAAAACGAGAGCTGATGTCTCTCCACGTTTTTTTCAAAGTGCAAAATGGAGGCCAGATCTACTTGCATAGTTTCCTATGGGTAAAACGGGCGGCCACGTCTACTCCCATTGTTACCTATGGGCCGAACGAGAGCTGATGTCTACCCACTTTTTTTCAAAGTGCTAGAGCGAGGGCTGGCCTAGTTGCATTGATTCCTATGGGTAAAAAAGGAGGCCTGGTCTACTGCCGTTGTTCCCTATCGAAAAAAGATTGGTCATGTCTTTCGAGGTTTCTTCACTAAGGCTTAAAGGGGGCTAGGTCTATAACCATATTTCCTCTTTTTAAAAAGGGAGGCAAGGAGTATTCGGGTTGTTTTTTCCTCTCTGATGAACGGGTGGCCCTGTCTTCTGCCATTGTTCCCTGTGGAACAAACGAGAGCTGATGTCTCCCCACGTTTTTTTCAAAGTGCAAAATGGAGGCCAGATCTACTTGCATAGTTTCCTATGGGTAAAACGGGCGGCCACGTCTACTCCCATTGTTACCTATGGGCCGAACGAGAGCTGATGTCTACCCACTTTTTTTCAAAGTGCTAGAGCGAGGGCTGGCCTAGTTGCATTGATTCCTATGGGTAAAAAAGGAGGCCTGGTCTACTGCCGTTGTTCCCTATCGAAAAAAGATTGGTCATGTCTTTCGAGGTTTTTTAACTAAGGCTTAAAGGGGTCCAGGTCTAAAGCCGTTTTTTTTCTGTGGTTGAAACGGGACGCAAGGTATATTCGGGGGTTTTTTTCCTCTCTGTTTATAGGGTGGCCCTGTCTTCTGCCATTGTTCCCTGTGGAACAAACGAGAGCTGATGTCTCCACACGTTTTTTTCAAAGTGCAAAATGGAGGCCAGATCTACTTGCATAGTTTCCTGTGGGTAAAACGGGCGGCCACGTCTACACCCATTGTTACCTATCGGCCGAACGAGAGCTGATGTCTACCCACTTTTTTTCAAAGTGCTAAAGCGAGGGCTGGCCTAGTTGCATTGATTCCTATGGGTAAAACGGGAGGCCTGGTCTACTGCCGTTGTTCCCTATCGAAAAAATATTGGTCATGTCTTTCGAGGTTTTTTAACTAAGGCTTAAAGGGGGCCAGGTCTAAAGCCGTTTTTTTTCTGTGGTTGAAACGAGAGGCAAGGTATATTCGGGGGTTTTTTTCCTCTCTGTTTATAGGGTGGCCCTGTCTTCTGCCATTGTTCCCTGTGGAACAAACGAGAGCTGATGTCTCCACACGTTTTTTTCAAAGTGCAAAATGGAGGCCAGATCTACTTGCATAGTTTCCTATGGGTAAAACGGGCGGCCACGTCTACTCCCATTGTTACCTATGGGCCGAACGAGAGCTGATGTCTACCCACTTTTTTTCAAAGTGCTAAAGCGAGGGCTGGCCTAGTTGCATTGATTCCTATGGGTAAAACGGGAGGCCTGGTCTACTGCCGTTGTTCCCTATCGAAAAAAGATTGGTCATGTCTTTCGAGGTTTCTTCACTAAGGCTTAAAGGGGGGCTAGGTCTATAACCGTATTTCCTCTTTTTAAAAGGGAGGCAAGGAGTATTCGGGTTTTTTTTCCTCTCTGATGAACGGGTGGCCCTGTCTTCTGCCATTGTTCCCTATGGGACAAACGAGAGCTGATGTCTCCCCACTTTTAAGTGCAAAATGGAGGCCAGATATACTTGTATAGTTTCCTATGGGTAAAACGGGCGGCCACGTCTTCTCCCATTGTTACCTATGGGCCAAACGACAGCTTATGTCTACCCACTTTTTTTCAAAGTGCTAAAGCGAGGGCTGGCCTAGTTGCATTGATTCCTATGGGTAAAACGGGAGGCCTGGTCTACTGCCGTTGTTCCCTATCGAAAAAAGATTGGTCATGTCTTTCGAGGTTTCTTCACTAAGGCTTAAAGGGGGCCAGGTCTAAAACCGTATTTCCTCTTTTTAAAAAGGGAGGCAAGGAGTATTCGGGGTTTTTTTTCCTCTCTGATGAACGGGTGGCCCTGTCTTCTGCCATTGTTCCCTGTGGGACAAACGAGAGCTGATGTCTCCCCACTTTTTTTCAAAGTGCAAAATGGAGGCCAGATCTACTTGCATAGTTTCCTATGGGTAAAACGGGCGGCCACGTCTACTCCCATTGTTACCTATGGGCCGAACGAGAGCTGATGTCTACCCACTTTTTTTCAAAGTGCTAGAGCGAGGGCTGGCCTAGTTGCATTGATTCCTATGGGTAAAAAGGAGGCCTGGTCTACTGCCGTTGTTCCCTATCGAAAAAAGATTGGTCATGTCTTTCGAGGTTTTTTAACTAAGGCTTAAAGGGGGCCAGGTCTAAAGCCGTTTTTTTCTGTGGTTGAAACGGGACGCAAGGTATATTCAGCGTTTTTTTTCCTCTCTGTTTAAAGGGTGGCCCTGCCTTCTGCCATTGTTCCCTGTGGAACAAACGAGAGCTGATGTCTCCCCACGTTTTTTTCAAAGTGCAAAATGGAGGCCAGATCTACTTGCATAGTTTCCTGTGGGTAAAACGGGCGGCCACGTCTACTCCCATTGTTACCTATGGGCCGAACGAGAGCTGATGTCTACCCACTTTTTTTCAAAGTGCTAAAGCGAGGGGTGGCCTAGTTGCATTGATTCCTATGGGTAAAACGGGAGGCCTGGTCTACTGCCGTTGTTCCCTATCGAAAAAAGATTGGTCATGTCTTTCGAGGTTTCTTCACTAAGGCTTAAAGGGGGGCTAGGTCTATAACCGTATTTCCTCTTTTTAAAAAGGGAGGCAAGGAGTATTCGGGTTGTTTTTTCCTCTCTGATGAACGGGTGGCCCTGTCTTCTGCCATTTTTCTCTGTGGAACAAACGAGAGCTGATGTCTCCCCACGTTTTTTTCAAAGTGCAAAATGGAGGCCAGGTCTACTTGCATAGTTTCCTATGGGTAAAACGGGCGGCCACGTCTACTCCCATTGTTACCTATGGGCCGAACGAGAGCTGATGTCTACCCACTTTTTTTCAAAGTGCTAAAGCGAAGGCTGGCCTAGTTGCATTGATTCCTAAGGGTAAAAAAGGAGGCCTGGTCTACTGCCGTTGTTCCCTATCGAAAAAAGTTTGGTCATGTCTTTCGAGGTTTTTTAACTAAGGCTTAAAGGGGGCCAGGTCTAAAGCCGTTTTTTTTCTGTGGTTGAAACGGGAGGCAAGGTATATTCGGGGTTTTTTTTTCCTCTCTGTTTAAAGGGTGGCCCTGTCTTCTGCCATTGTTCCCTGTGGAACAAACGAGAGCTGATGTCTCCCCACGTTTTTTTCAAAGTGCAAAATGGAGGCCAGATCTACTTGCATAGTTTCCTATGGGTAAAACGGGCGGCCACGTCTACACCCATTGTTACCTATCGGCCGAACGAGAGCTGATGTCTACCCACTTTTTTTCAAAGTGCTAAAGCGAGGGCTGGCCTAGTTGCATTGATTCCTATGGGTAAAACGGGAGGCCTGGTCTACTGCCGTTGTTCCCTATCGAAAAAAGATTGGTCATGTCTTTCGAGGTTTTTTAACTAAGGCTTAAAGGGGGCCAGGTCTAAAGCCGTTTTTTTTCTGTGGTTGAAACGAGAGGCAAGGTATATTCGGGGTTTTTTTTCCTCTCTGTTTATAGGGTGGCCCTGTCTTCTGCCATTGTTCCCTGTGGAACAAACGAGAGCTGATGTCTCCACACGTTTTTTTCAAAGTGCAAAATGGAGGCCAGATCTACTTGCATAGTTTCCTGTGGGTAAAACGGGCGGCCACGTCTACTCCCATTGTTACCTATGGGCCGAACGAGAGCTGATGTCTACCCACTTTTTTTTCAAAGTGCTAAAGCGAGGGGTGGCCTAGTTGCATTGATTCCTATGGGTAAAACGGGAGGCCTGGTCTACTGCCGTTGTTCCCTATCGAAAAAAGATTGGTCATGTCTTTCGAGGTTTCTTCACTAAGGCTTAAAGGGGTGCTAGGTCTATAACCGTATTTCCTCTTTTTAAAAAGGGAGGCAAGGAGTATTCGGGGTTTTTTTTCCTCTCTGATGAACGGGTGGCCCTGTCTTCTGCCATTGTTCCCTGTGGAACAAACGAGAGCTGATGTCTCCCCACGTTTTTTTCAAAGTGCAAAATGGAGGCCAGATCTACTTGCATAGTTTCCTATGGGTAAAACGGGCGGCCACGTCTACTCCCATTGTTACCTATGGGCCGAACGAGAGCTGATGTCTACCCACTTTTTTTCAAAGTGCTAGAGCGAGGGCTGGCCTAGTTGCATTGATTCCTAAGGGTAAAAAAGGAGGCCTGGTCTACTGCCGTTGTTCCCTATCGAAAAAAGTTTGGTCATGTCTTTCGAGGTTTTTTAACTAAGGCTTAAAGGGGGCCAGGTCTAAAGCCGTTTTTTTTCTGTGGTTGAAACGGGAGGCAAGGTATATTCGGGGTTTTTTTTCCTCTCTGTTTAAAGGGTGGCCCTGTCTTCTGCCATTGTTCCCTGTGGAACAAACGAGAGCTGATGTCTCCCCACGTTTTTTTCAAAGTGCAAAATGGAGGCCAGATCTACTTGCATAGTTTCCTATGGGTAAAACGGGCGGCCACGTCTACACCCATTGTTACCTATCGGCCGAACGAGAGCTGATGTCTACCCACTTTTTTTCAAAGTGCTAAAGCGAGGGCTGGCCTAGTTGCATTGATTCCTATGGGTAAAACGGGAGGCCTGGTCTACTGCCGTTGTTCCCTATCGAAAAATATTGGTCATGTCTTTCGAGGTTTTTTAACTAAGGCTTAAAGGGGGCCAGGTCTAAAGCCGTTTTTTTTCTGTGGTTGAAACGGGAGGCAAGGTATATTCGGGGTTTTTTTTTCCTCTCTGTTTATAGGGTGGCCCTGTCTTCTGCCATTGTTCCCTGTGGAACAAACGAGAGCTGATGTCTCCCCACGTTTTTTTCAAAGTGCAAAATGGAGGCCAGATCTACTTGCATAGTTTCCTATGGGTAAAACGGGCGGCCACGTCTACTCCCATTGTTACCTATGGGCCGAACGAGAGCTGATGTCTACCCACTTTTTTTCAAAGTGCTAGAGCGAGGGCTGGCCTAGTTGCATTGATTCCTATGGGTAAAAAAGGAGGCCTGGTCTACTGCCGTTGTTCCCTATCGAAAAAAGATTGGTCATGTCTTTCGAGGTTTTTTAACTAAGGCTTAAAGGGGGCCAGGTCTAAAGCCGTTTTTTTTCTGTGGTTGAAACGGGAGGCAAGGTATATTCGGGGTTTTTTTTCCTCTCTGTTTAAAGGGTGGCCCTGTCTTCTGCCATTGTTCCCTGTGGAACAAACGAGAGCTGATGTCTCCCCACGTTTTTTTCAAAGTGCAAAATGGAGGCCAGATCTACTTGCATAGTTTCCTATGGGTAAAACGGGCGGCCACGTCTACACCCATTGTTACCTATCGGCCGAACGAGAGCTGATGTCTACCCACTTTTTTCAAAGTGCTAAAGCGAGGGCTGGCCTAGTTGCATTGATTCCTATGGGTAAAACGGGAGGCCTGGTCTACTGCCGTTGTTCCCTATCGAAAAAAGATTGGTCATGTCTTTCGAGGTTTTTTAACTAAGGCTTAAAGGGGGCCAGGTCTAAAGCCGTTTTTTTTTTGTGGTTGAAACGAGAGGCAAGGTATATTCGGGGGTTTTTTTTCCTCTCTGTTTATAGGGTGGCCCTGTCTTCTGCCATTGTTCCCTGTGGAACAAACGAGAGCTGATGTCTCCACACGTTTTTTTCAAAGTGCAAAATGGAGGCCAGATCTACTTGCATAGTTTCCTGTGGGTAAAACGGGCGGCCACGTCTACTCCCATTGTTACCTATGGGCCGAACGAGAGCTGATGTCTACCCACTTTTTTTCAAAGTGCTAAAGCGAGGGGTGGCCTAGTTGCATTGATTCCTATGGGTAAAACGGGAGGCCTGGTCTACTGCCGTTGTTCCCTATCGAAAAAAGATTGGTCATGTCTTTCGAGGTTTCTTCACTAAGGCTTAAAGGGGTGCTAGGTCTATAACCGTATTTCCTCTTTTAAAAAGGGAGGCAAGGAGTATTCGGGTTTTTTTTTCCTCTCTGATGAACGGGTGGCCCTGTCTTCTGCCATTGTTCCCTGTGGAACAAACGAGAGCTGATGTCTCCCCACGTTTTTTTCAAAGTGCAAAATGGAGGCCAGATCTACTTGCATAGTTTCCTATGGGTAAAACGGGCGGCCACGTCTACTCCCATTGTTACCTATGGGCCGAACGAGAGCTGATGTCTACCCACTTTTTTTCAAAGTGCTAGAGCGAGGGCTGGCCTAGTTGCATTGATTCCTATGGTTTAAAAAGGAGGCCTGGTCTACTGCCGTTGTTCCCTATCGAAAAAAGATTGGTTATGTCTTTCGAGGTTTTTTAACTAAGGCTTAAAGGGGGCCAGGTCTAAAGCCGTTTTTTTCTGTGGTTGAAACGGGAGGCAAGGTATATTCGGGTTTTTTTTTCCTCTCTGTTTAAAGGGTGGCCCTGTCTTCTGCCATTGTTCCCTGTGGAACAAACGAGAGCTGATGTCTCCCCACGTTTTTTTCAAAGTGCAAAATAGAGGCCAGATCTACTTGCATAGTTTCCTATGGGTAAAACGGGCGGCCACGTCTACTCCCATTGTTACCTATGGGCCGAACGAGAGCTGATGTCTACCCACTTTTTTTCAAAGTGCTAAAGCGAGGGCTGGCCTAGTTGCATTGATTCCTAAGGGTAAAACGGGTGGCCTGGTCTCCTGCCGTTGTTCCCTATCGAAAAAAGATTGGTTATGTCTTTCGAGGTTTTTTAACTAAGAGTTAAAGGGGCCAGGTCTAAAGCCGTTTTTTTTCTGTGGTTGAAACGGGAGGCAAGGTATATTCGGGTTTTTTTTCCCTCTCTGTTTAAAGGGTCGCCCTGTCTTCTGCCATTGTTCCCTGTGGAACAAACGAGAGCTGATGTCTCCCCACGTTTTTTTCAAAGTGCAAAATGGAGGCCAGATCTACTTGCATAGTTTCCTATGGGTAAAACGGGCGGCCACGTCTACTCCCATTGTTACCTATGGGCCGAACGAGAGCTGATGTCTACCCACTTTTTTTCAAAGTGCTAAAGCGAGGGCTGGCCTAGTTGCATTGATTCCTATGGGTAAAACGGGAGGCCTGGTCTACTGCCGTTGTTCCCTATCGAAAAAAGATTGGTCATGTCTTTCGAGGTTTCTTCACTAAGGCTTAAAGGGGGGCTAGGTCTAAATCCGTATTTCCTCTTTTTAAAAAGGGAGGCAAGGAGTATTCGGGTTTTTTTTTTCCTCTCTGATGAACGGGTGGCCCTGTCTTCTGCCATTGATCCCTGTGGGAAAACGAGAGCTGATGTCTCTCCACGTTTTTTTCAAAGTGCAAAATGGAGGCCAGATCTACTTGCATAGTTTCCTATGGGTAAAACGGGCGGCCACGTCTACTCCCATTGTTACCTATGGGCCGAACGAGAGCTGATGTCTACCCACTTTTTTTCAAAGTGCTAAAGCGAAGGCTGGCCTAGTTGCATTGATTCCTAAGGGTAAAAAAGGAGGCCTGGTCTACTGCCGTTGTTCCCTATCGAAAAAAGTTTGGTCATGTCTTTCGAGGTTTTTTAACTAAGGCTTAAAGGGGGCCAGGTCTAAAGCCGTTTTTTTTCTGTGGTTGAAACGGGAGGCAAGGTATATTCGGGGTTTTTTTTTCCTCTCTGATGAACGGGTGGCCCTGTCTTCTGCCATTGATCCCTGTGGGAAAACGAGAGCTGATGTCTCTCCACGTTTTTTTCAAAGTGCAAAATGGAGGCCAGATCTACTTGCATAGTTTCCTGGTGGGTAAAACGGGCGGCCACGTCCACTCCATTGTTACCTATGGGCCGAACGAGAGCTGATGTCTACCCACTTTTTTTCAAAGTGCTAAAGCGAGGGTGGCCTAGTTGCATTGATTCCTATGGGTAAAACGGGAGGCCTGGTCTACTGCCGTTGTTCCCTATCGAAAAAAGATTGGTCATGTCTTTCGAGGTTTCTTCACTAAGGCTTAAAGGGGTGCTAGGTCTATAACCGTATTTCCTCTTTTTAAAAAGGGAGGCAAGGAGTATTCGGGTTTTTTTTTCCTCTCTGATGAACGGGTGGCCCTGTCTTCTGCCATTGTTCCCTGTGGAACAAACGAGAGCTGATGTCTCCCCACGTTTTTTTCAAAGTGCAAAATGGAGGCCAGATCTACTTGCATAGTTTCCTATGGGTAAAACGGGCGGCCACGTCTACTCCCATTGTTACCTATGGGCCGAACGAGAGCTGATGTCTACCCACTTTTTTTCAAAGTGCTAGAGCGAGGGCTGGCCTAGTTGCATTGATTCCTATGGGTTAAAAAGGAGGCCTGGTCTACTGCCGTTGTTCCCTATCGAAAAAAGATTGGTTATGTCTTTCGAGGTTTTTTAACTAAGGCTTAAAGGGGGCCAGGTCTAAAGCCGTTTTTTTTCTGTGGTTGAAACGGGAGGCAAGGTATATTCGGGGTTTTTTTTTCCTCTCTGTTTAAAGGGTGGCCCTGTCTTCTGCCATTGTTCCCTGTGGAACAAACGAGAGCTGATGTCTCCCCACGTTTTTTTCAAAGTGCAAAATAGAGGCCAGATCTACTTGCATAGTTTCCTATGGGTAAAACGGGCGGCCACGTCTACTCCCATTGTTACCTATGGGCCGAACGAGAGCTGATGTCTACCCACTTTTTTCAAAGTGCTAAAGCGAGGGCTGGCCTAGTTGCATTGATTCCTAAGGGCAAAACGGGTGGCCTGGTCTCACTGCCGTTGTTCCCTATCGAAAAAGATTGGTTATGTCTTTCGAGGTTTTTTAACTAAGAGTTAAAGGGGGCCAGGTCTAAAGCCGTTTTTTTTCTGTGGTTGAAACGGGAGGCAAGGTATATTCGGGTTTTTTTTTCCTCTCTGTTTAAAGGGTCGCCCTGTCTTCTGCCATTGTTCCCTGTGGAACAAACGAGAGCTGATGTCTCCCCACGTTTTTTTCAAAGTGCAAAATGGAGGCCAGATCTACTTGCATAGTTTCCTATGGGTAAAACGGGCGGCCACGTCTACTCCCATTGTTACCTATGGGCCGAACGAGAGCTGATGTCTACCCACTTTTTTTCAAAGTGCTAAAGCGAGGGCTGGCCTAGTTGCATTGATTCCTATGGGTAAAACGGAAGGCCTGGTCTACTGCCGTTGTTCCCTATCGAAAAAAGATTGGTCATGTCTTTCGAGGTTTTTTAACTAAGGCTTAAAGGGGGCCAGGTCTAAAGCCGTTTTTTTCTGTGGTTGAAACGGGACGCAAGGTATATTCAGCGTTTTTTTTCCTCTCTGTTTAAAGGGTGGCCCTGCCTTCTGCCATTGTTCCCTGTGGAACAAACGAGAGCTGATGTCTCCCCACGTTTTTTTCAAAGTGCAAAATGGAGGCCAGATCTACTTGCATAGTTTCCTGTGGGTAAAACGGGCGGCCACGTCTACTCCCATTGTTACCTATGGGCCGAACGAGAGCTGATGTCTACCCACTTTTTTTCAAAGTGCTAAAGCGAGGGCTGGCCTAGTTGCATTGATTCCTATGGGTAAAACGGGAGGCCTGGTCTACTGCCGTTGTTCCCTATCGAAAAAAGATTGGTCATGTCTTTCGAGGTTTCTTCACTAAGGCTTAAAGGGGGCTAGGTCTATAACCGTATTTCCTCTTTTTAAAAAGGGAGGCAAGGAGTATTCGGGTTGTTTTTTCCTCTCTGATGAACGGGTGGCCCTGTCTTCTGCCATTTTTCTCTGTGGAACAAACGAGAGCTGATGTCTCCCCACGTTTTTTTCAAAGTGCAAAATGGAGGCCAGGTCTACTTGCATAGTTTCCTATGGGTAAAACGGGCGGCCACGTCTACTCCCATTGTTACCTATGGGCCGAACGAGAGCTGATGTCTACCCACTTTTTTCAAAGTGCTAAAGCGAAGGCTGGCCTAGTTGCATTGATTCCTAAGGGTAAAAAAGGAGGCCTGGTCTACTGCCGTTGTTCCCTATCGAAAAAAGTTTGGTCATGTCTTTCGAGGTTTTTAACTAAGGCTTAAAGGGGGCCAGGTCTAAAGCCGTTTTTTTTCAGCAATACGTAACTGGAACGAAGTGCTGCTGAGC
>JAPDNY010001709.1:0-13462 GCA_029375565.1 Gekko gecko | reverse complement strand
TTCCAGTCTGTGCAGCCATAAAGTTAACAGATAATAAAGACAATAATCTTTCAGCGGCATAAAATAATGTTAAGACAGAAAAGCAAATCATAAGAATATAAGATCTTAATTAATTAAGTATGGTATGGCAATGTGTGTAGTATAGTCAGGAGATCCAAAGATTGTCTGGCAGCCAGAAGTTCTAGCTCTTTTAGCATTATGCATCACTAGTTGGCAAGCTAGACTTGTTTTTAAGGCTAGAGATATTTCAGAGGTGGTTTACCATTGCCTGTCTCTGCATCATGCCCCTGTCATTCTTTGGAGGTTGCCCATTCAAATACTAGCCAAGGCCAACCCTGCTTAGCTTCTGAGGTCTGATGGGATCGGGCTAGCTGGGCTATCCAGGTCAGGGCTATCAAGATCATAAATATTATTATAGAGTAAAACTTTAGTTGGAAAGCTAAAATGTGAAGGAAAACCAAAATGTTTTTGCTCGGTGCCTAAATTCTAACAGGATACACACCAGACAGGTCTCAGTGGGGAGGGCATTCCAAACATGGGGCACCACCACCAAGAAAGCCCTACCAATAGTTGCCACTTACCTCATTTCTGTGTGCGGGGACATAGAGAGAATAGCTTGAGATGGCGAGCAGGAAAGCGCAGGAGAAAACCATCCTTCCAGTCCCTTAACCATTTAGTGCTTTAAAAGTGATCACTGGCATGTGGGATTCTTCATCAGTCTAATAACACTAGATCGCAAGGTAACAAGCAAAAGCAGGTCTCTGGCATTTTAAAATATTTGCTTCTTTATGGTTCATTCATAGGTGTCCCTAGAGAAACACAGGAAGAAAAGGATTTTGCTGACTTTGATATTTTCGATGATCCCGATACACCATTCTCCACCTTCAACTTCCAGTATCCGAATGAGGCCTTCAGGAGGCTGCATGACCTGATGGAATTCAATACCCTAAACAACTTAGATGTACGTATAATGCAGAACCTGCTTTGAATGGCACAAAGGGGCCTTGGATGCCCAGGCCACTAGATTGCAGAGGTTGTAGGACTAGATGTGCTAGAAATGACACACACTCTCTCTCCGGTCGAATCTGCATTTGTCTTTCCCACCGGTGTCCCAGCCTTCTGACTCTGAGCCAATCTGCATTTAGCATTTGCTTCATTGTTTTATCAAACCCACACTGGAACAGAAAAAGATGCCGTTCAGAACCACATTCATCTACCCCGGGCCAACACTGTAGTGACTGCAGCGCCACCCCCGAATGGCCATAAAATGGCCATAAATCTATGCAGACAGCCACCATTAAACCAGAGGTCAAACGAAGTGAAAGCAGTATGCAGTCTGGACACTGCCATAAAATGCGACACTCAATCAAAGTGAAAGTGACATGCAATGTAGATGGGGATTTCTGTTCCAGCGTGGGTTTGGTAAGACAACGGAGCAAATGCTAGATGCAGATCGGGCCTCTGTCTCTTCCGTTTTTACCTGGTGCTTCCTCTAAAGAGCTGAGGCTGTCATGTATCTAGCCCCAGAACCCTGCACTTTCATGCTACAGGGAAGGGGAATTTTTCTGTTGTTATAACTTCCAACACAGTTCTTCACGGACTGCCCCAACCTGAAGGAAAGGGACGAGCAAAAACAATAGCAAAATGACACACAGAGAGATGGTTTTTGTGAAGAAAAGCATTCTTTAAGAAAAGGGATGTCCCTTCTGCATCCAAGTTTGAAAACCAAGAGCTACTGGCGTGTGCTGCCTTCATCTTGTTGTGGACATCTGGTAGAATGTGAGGGGAAGTCTCCAGTGTGGCAGAGGGCTGTTGGGATGAAGGACGGCAATCTTGGCCAATCCTCATGGTCCCTCAGCAGCATAGCCCCACCATAGGTCTGCAGCACTCAGGTTGGAAGCTGCATGCTCTTCGGCCAGCCATGAATCCAGACAGTGCATCGATTGAGTTGCAGGGCAGAGAGATGAAGAACTTTTGGAAGAGAGCAAGGAAAAAGTGAATGTAAGCAAATGTTTGTTTTTAACCACAGAATCTATTGTGTTTTCCACTTTTCTATTATATTGATTCTTGGCCCTGGCTCATTTCTCTCTGTTTTGATTTTACCTGTTTCCATTGCCATCCCTTACCCCCAGCAATAAGTAGGAGTAGTTAAAGGGTATACATTTCTTCAATTCAGAGACCGGAAAAACGTTTGACAGCTGCCCCCCATCCCCCTGCGGAAGCCACGCTTCCGCTAAGGGGGGGGACTATGCTTCAAAAACAGGGATGGGCAAGATGGCCGCCAGTGTCAGCCCAGAAGGGAATGGAGGAGGCTGTGCTATGGGGCTGTTAGCAGCAGGGTGTTTGCAGTGGGGAGAAGGAGTCTGGTACAATGGCAGCCATTTGTATTGTTGTGCTTGGTGCAAAAACTTCAGGCGATAGAGAGAATTTCCAAGGGAAGCATGTGTGCAGTTTATTTATTTATTTTTAACATGTGCTGAAATGTGTGTTTGGTGTAGGTTTCAAACTTTGCCGGCGCTCTCCTCTGCTTGAAAAAGGAGAGCTGAAATCACCATGCCCCCCCCTGAGAAAAGGAAAGACTATTGATTCTAACGTATATCTACTAACAAAAAAAGCACATTTTGCAGACTGTGAAAATTGGGCACAACAACACCCCTTTTTTCCTTTGGGTTGTGTGTATCTCTGTGTTTAGTGCAGACTCCTCAGGGTCTGAGAAGTCACACACACACACACAGACACACACACACACACACACACACACACACACACAGCCAGCTGATTTCCACACTTTGCAAGCCCCCCAGAGAGCAAAGGCACCCAGTTTGCTGCAAAGGGGGAAAAGTGTCCTTTTTAAAAGTGAAATGGCTGCTGCATATCACAGGAATAGGTAAAGAACAAATAAAAGAGAGAGAGAATCTTTAAAGCCTGCTCTCTCTTTCTGCAAACGTCCCCCCCCCCCCCCAAGGTACACACACAAACACACACATCGCAAAAAAACAGCTTGATTGAAGCAAAGGGAAAGAACAAATAAAGAGCAGACCCCCCACACACCCCCTTTAACATCTCAGCAACAATTTTAACCCATAGAAAGTAGTGTTAATTTGAAAGCAAGCAGAGAGAGAGAGATTGCACTAGAGAATCTCAAGCCATGAAAAAAAAAAAAAGACAACCAGCTCACTTACCCAGAAAAACATAGGGAATGCCAGTCTCCAGTTCCCCCCGTGCCCCCAACTCAAGTTAAAGCATGCAAGCAGGAAATTCCCCCCCACACCCCGGTTTCAATCCTTTTTTAAAAGAAATACAGTGTGCAAAACCAGAGAAAATTCTTCTGGGCAAAAATGCCCTTAAAAGCAAAAAGTTTTTCCAGGCAGTTGTGTGTTGGAAGGAAGACAGCAAGCTTCTGTACTTCCGACAGAACATGCAGCTCCAAGGGGGCGGAGCGAAGATTTCTAGCCCAATCCTAGGCTGTTTTCAGCCCCGGGAAGTTTTGAGCTGTGGCAGTCAGCCAATCCAAAAACTACTCAAGCACTTGTCAAAACTCTGAATGGGTGGAGGTTTTTTCCCAGGAGAGTTCCGTACACACCCCACCCCCAGCCAAAGTTGGGGTGTTTGGTTTATCTATGAAGATATCTGGCGTTAGAGCTAGCGGTCAACAGGAAGATGACATCATTGCTGCTCCAACCTAAAAACAGGATATGCCTAGTGCGAAAAACAGGAAAATTGCGTCATTTTAAAAAGATTGGAGGGGGGATTTTTATATCTCTCCACTGATTTCACTCAAAATGTGTGTCACAGTTTTAAAAACCTGTTTTATTTAAGATATGAGAATGTTTAAGCACACTGACCATTTATAGCAATATTCCGTGTCTCTGGTGAAAAAAGGTTAATCACATATGATTGTGGCATAATAGCACGAGGCATTTTAGGGTCCCCATTGATCAGAACCCACCCACAATGTGTGAAGGAGAGAATGACATCGATACTGCACACACACCCCAAATACCAGCACATGTATTTTGAGACAGGGACAATATAATGAGAAAATGTGGCCACTATTGTGTTCATGCCCACCCTCTTTCCCTTCTGTGTGAAGTGAAATAAATCATAGGGGAATTGCAATAAACGAAACGCAGGTCCCGCAGTGTGCGCCGTGGTATAGAGGACCCCAGCCTTCTAGGAGAGGTCAGGGGGAGTGTCCCGAGGCGGCACGTGCGATTTGGGGGTGACAGGAGCTGTTTTGTCGATTTTAGCCTACGCCGACCCTGCGAGGTAGAACACCCAAGCGGCACCTGGTTTCATTTCGGGGTATCGAGTGATCCCTCAGCGGTCTCATCTTGACAAGGGGGACCTCTGGGCAGTATTATTGGGGTGATTGGGGGTACCCCCAAAATTTCGATTTTGGGGCGCCCTCCTCCGTCACATGTCTGGCGACATTTAAACGTGCCAATGAGCACTGGAAGGGGTGTTTCCAGGGTAGCAGAGATAAAAGGGGCATGCTGCGCAGCTGTGAAGATGGGGGAGGGGGACTGAGACTGTATATTTGTTGTCTAATAAAAAATACTTTTATTGTAGTAAAAGAGAGTGAAGCGTCATGGTTCATCATCAGGATGTATTAAAAGGGATTTATTTTAACCCCAGCGAGATTGGAAGTTTTGGAGGGGTTGAATCTCTTTTTCAGGCGGCTTCTAAGAGGGGGCATCGGGTGAGCAGAAAAGAGGTGGAAGCGTGGCTCCATGATCAGGATGCCTATGCTTTGCATAAAACAGCCAGGGTGCATTTCAAAAGAAACAAGGTAATCGTGGGGGATATCGATGAGCAGTGGCAGGCAGATTTGGTGGATATGCAACAATATTCCAAGTACAACAGGGGCTACAAATACATTTTAACGGTAATAGACATCTTGTCTAAATACGCATGGGCCGTGCCTCTGAAAGATAAGGGAGGGAAAGAAGTGTCGGTCGCTTTTAAAAGCATTTTCACGGAGTCAGGGCGAACCCCTCAGAAGCTGCAAACAGATAGGGGCAAAGAGTTTCTCAATAAAAAAGTGGGTGCTCTGTTAAAACATCACGGAGTTCACCACTTTGTCACCAACAATGAAGTCAAGGCTGCAGTGGTGGAGAGGTTTAATAGAACTTTAAAGACCAAGATGTGGCGGTATTTTACAGCCAAGAACACTTTTAACTATAGGGATGTGCTACAGGACCTGGTCAAAAGCTATAACCACAGCTACCACAGAACTATTCAGAAGCGGCCTGTAGACGTGAAGCCTTCTAACGCGCTCGCCGTGTGGAGACACGTGTATGAAGCAGTCCCCACAAAAGAAGCCCCATTTCTGTTTAGAAAGGGAGAACGAGTGAGAGTCTCTAGAACAAAGGGAACTTTTGAAAAGGGGTATGAACAGTCTTTCACCGATGAAATCTTTATTATAGAAGAGGTGGTCAGAAGGGGGGAGAGGCCCTTGTACCATCTGGTAGATTTTGACGGTGAGCCGATCCTAGGAGGTTTTTACCCGGAGGAGCTGCAAAAAGTGACCAATTGGAAAGACAGAACATACAGGATTGAGAAAATTATAAAAAGCCGAACAAACAAGAAAAAGAAGTTTTTCTTTGTCAAGTGGAGGGGGTGGCCACCTAAATTTAACAGCTGGGTCCCCGCTGAAGACATCACAGAGAAGGATGGAAGATGATGGGTTTTACATCACGCTCCCTAGCAACGCTTCTAAGGATCTATTTCCTGAAAATACCAGCGCTTCATTCACGGTGCGCATGTTTAAGCCTCTGGAGTTGCGTGGGGAATGGGAGGTGGGATTGGTGGAAATTCACTACCCTCACAATTGGTACACATTTACCAAGCCAGCTATATTCCAGATTTCTAATGGGGCTGTTCACCAGGAATATCAGCTGCGCTCAGGATACTACTATGATATTCGCAGCATAGTTGAATTTATGAATAGCGCTGTCAAAAAACAGACGCGGCCTCCCCCCGATCTACAGTTCTATTTTGATCCAACGCAAGCGATACTCAGGTTTAACGGGTCTGATATTTACTCTGTCACGATGAGTGAAGAATTGGCCTACGTGATGGGAGCTCCTCCCAATGTTCCCATCAAAAAAATCCAGAACTGCGCAGATATTACAGGGGGGGTTAATACCCTGTACCTGTATACCGACATCGTAGAACACCAAAGAGTGGGGGACACGGCGGTGCCCCTTCTACGCTGTGTTCCTGTACAGGGGAAGCCTCACGACTTTATCACGGTCTTCTATAACGAGCCCCACTACGTACCGGTCAATAAGCACCACATCGAAACCATCAGCATAGAGATAAAGACGGATCAGAACAGCCCAGTGCCATTTCGCTACGGGAAAGTCATTGTGAGGTTGCACATTCGTCCGCGGAAAAAATGGTGATTGTGAAAGATTACGGGGATCCCACGATGCTTAGGAAATATTACCAATCTCAAGTGGGTCATGCTCTCCCCGGATTTCACGGCGCGCCCGTTATGTACGGGGCGGGGGTGGGAGGTATTTTCCGACGGCTTTTTCGAATGGCCGTGCCACTTTTTAGAAAAGGGGTAGACATTGTCAAGCCGCACTTGAAATCAGCCGCTCGCAATATTGCTCAAGACGTCGTGAGCCGCGTGACCAACAGAGTTATGAATAAACTTGGACCACAGGAAGGGTCAGGCTTCCTGTATCTTAAAAGAAGGGGTGGTCTTAAAAGAAAATGGTCAACCATGCGCAAGGGCCCCCAAGTCCTGTTAAAAGGAGCCACGGGGGCACTACGAAGCAGAGAGCAGTGAGGAAGGGGAGAGGAAAGAACAACAAGAAGAAGCAACTCCGCCGAGGGCTAAAGGACGTACTATAAACAGCCATGGCTTTCATCCACTGTAGCTCGGAAGAGTGCGTAAAGTCTGAACTGGACCTTTTCCAGATAGCCCCGACCCAGACCAGCATCGAGAAGAGCTTGTATATCGAAGTCCCACCCCTTTCAGCCCTTGCAGGATCGGCACCTCTAGAGTTTTTCATAGCCGGGAATGGGGAAGATTACCTCGATTTAAATAATACCCTCTTGTATGTGAAATGTAAAATTACTCGAGAAGATGGCACAGACATTGGTGAGGACACAAGAGTGACGCTGGTGAACTACCCTATCGCCACCATCTTCAGTCAACTGGACGTGACCCTGGGAGACCGCCTGATCAGCCAGAGTAACAATTGCTATCCCTACAGGGCAATGATTGAAACAATGCTCAACTACAGCGGGGAAACCCTAGCAACCCAATTTTCCGCAGGGGGCTTTTATAAGGATACACCGGGGCAGCTGGACAACACCGTCAAACAGGATGCCCCCAACTCGGGGTTTGGCATGAGAGCGAAGATGACCGCAGGGAGCAGGACGGTAGACCTCTTAGGGCACCTCCACGCAGACCTATTTTTTCAAGAAAAACTGCTCTTAAATGGGGTAGATGTGAAAATCAAATTAACACGTAACAAAGACACTTTCTGCCTGATGAGCGGGGAGGCTGCGGGAGCACAGTTTAAGCTTCACCTGGATTCAGCCTCTCTCTTTGTGAAAAGGGTGAAAGTTGCCCCCAGCGTCCGACTGGCTCACGCCGAAGCTCTGCTGACATCAACAGCAAAATACCCCGTGGACCGTGTTGGCATGAAGGTGTTCAGTATTCCAGCCGGTGCACGTGTGAGCAATCAAGACAACCTGTTTTTGGGTCAGCTCCCCAAAATGATGGTCATGGGTTTGGTGGACAATGATGCTTTCAGCGGCAGTTACACCAAAAACCCTTTTAACTTTAAGCATTACAACATTAACTTTGTAGCTCTGTACGTGGATGGAGAGCAGGTCCCCTCCAAGCCCTTCCAGCCTGACTTTGCAGCGAAAAACAACGTGAGAGAATACATGAGCCTTGTGCAAACTGCGGGAAAGCACCTACAGGATAGACCTATCCTAATAGACCGTGACGGCTACAGGGTAGGGTACACCCTGTTTGCTTTTGACCTCTCTCCTGACCAGGAGTGCGGAGACCATTACTCCCTGATCAAAACGGGGAACCTGAGAGCGGAGATACGTTTTGCAGTGGCTCTGCCCCATACTGTGAATTTGATCGTGTACGGAGTGTTTGACAACGTCATCGAGATCAACCACAACCGCAACGTGCTCTTTGACTACATGTAGCATGGACACAATCCAGTTATCACACGGCTTGCTTGACAGCCCTCACACCCGGAAAACCTTCCTGGGAGTCTTCCCCAGCGATTGGCTCCCCACCAAAGCAGTGACCCGGAGACCCATCTCTTTAGTGGTAAACACGCACCCCCACAACCTCCCCGGGGAACACTGGCTGGCGATCTACCTCCCGGACCATAGCACCTCAGAGTTTTTTGACTCTTACGGGAATGCGCCCTCTAGCTATCTCTTTCCCCCAACTATTATGGATTTTTTAAACAAAAATTCTGAGGAGATTCATTTTCATCGGAAGAGGCTCCAAGGACCGGCATCGACCACCTGTGGCCATCATTGCCTGTTTTTCTCCATCACCGCTGCAGAGGCATCCCCTTTCACACGATCGTGAAGATGTATTCCCCCAACCCCGAGCAAAATGACAGAATGGTCATGAGTTTTGTGAAAAGCACCCGGAAGAATTCATGGACTTTACCAAATATGTACACACCTGCCCAAACCTGTGTTTCTTGTGCCCCTAATAAAAGGTTGTTGGAATCTTAATACGGGTAAATGTACCTTTTTTCAAAAATCACTCAGAGATAAAGGTTTGCATTTCAAAGAATTTATTTTTCGTTAGTCAACCACTTTGACACTCTATGTTTTTTTCTTTTAGAGGAAACAGGGAGGGGTGAAAGCTTTTGTTTTTTAGAAGAAATAACAGGTGTGCGCTTTAAAACGTGGTGGTTGTGGGCTTTTCAAGTCTTCTAACATTTTTCTAGTAGTCAGGTTGCCAGCGACCGATGAGGGAACGTTGAGTTCAGCCAGAGCCATCATAAACACATCCATGCCTTTAGGCTGTGAGACAGAAGAGGGAGGATGCGTCTGAGTAATTGCCTTGATGAGGTCCTGCAGGTTGCTTCCGGCGACTGGGGCCCCTCTATAAAGAAAAGTTCCCCTTTCATCCCAAGAGGCAATTTCTCTGTTTTGATTCATTTTCTTTAGCAGCACACGAGCGTTGTTCCTGTATCGGCGTGGCAGATTCTCTAGCACCTCTTCAAATCCAGGCGCATTCTTTTCATCGGGGTCTGTCATTGATGACGGTTGCGGGAGATACAGATTCAACTTGGTTTTCTCTTCCTCCCCCATTCTGACATGCGTTAGATATTTCTGAAGGAGAGAGCCGTAGAGTTTAGCTTTCTCATATTCAGACAAGTCCCCTCTCTCTAGAACAGTTTTCATCTCCCTGTCTAGAGAGTGTACGGCCGTGTGCCTGATGGGTTCACCCTCTGGGGGACGTGGAATGGTTAGGCGTTCTAATTGCTGGCTAGGGACCAGATACATTTTCTCCACATGCTCCATCAGGAAGGGGTTAAAAAGCTGGTAATCAGGGGCAGAGCAAAGCCCAACAGGGAGCCAATAAAACCGCCCTGTTGCCTCACCAGCTTCTTCTTCTTTGTCAGAGGGATTTTGGAGCTGCTCAGAGATTTGATGACTGCACGTTTTTTTCGCAGGACTGTCTTCTGGCGCTGTGACAGAGGGATGACGCCTTTTAGTGCGTTTAGAGCTATCTCCCCAATAGCCTTGATTAGATCATTTGGAGCGGCGCACAAAATAGCTTTCCTCAGGCGAGGGGGAGATTTTGAGACGAGTTTCAGGAGAGTCCCGTTTCTTTTTAAGCAGGCCGACATGCTTCCGTTGTGGCAGGCACCCTCTTCTTAAAAGCTCTAAGGCGTTGTGTATCAGCGTCTTTTAATCCCCCAGTTGTTTTTTTAATAACATAGCAAACTGGGAGGTCAGGGGGGAACATGCCGGTGCGCAGCCTGTAGGACTCTGGTGTGGTCGCGTTTAAATCCACTACCAGGTACCCGTAGGGCTTCCCCGTGGCATCCTCATAAGCCTCCATAAAAAGGCAGCTTTCCCTGGGTACATCTGCCTGGCCAGAGTCACTATTTGTAATTTATCTCGTGGGTTTTTAAATAACACCATGTACTTGGTATTCAGGTTGATAGTTCTGCTGCTCTTGCCTTGGCAGAATAGATTCTGCACGATGTAAATAATACTTAGATTTCTGTGGTGAACATATTTGGTGAAAGCATTTTCGATTTCACCGCTATCAGAAGCACACGCCATCAAATCATCCACCACAACGAGGTTTTTTTTATTACAAGGTAACAACCCATCATCATTCAAGTTTGAGGGCAAACCCTCTACAAACTTTATAAAGGAATAACGTCTGAGCAATTCTTCATACAACGGTTGCCAGCATGCATAAAACCACACAATATTATCAGGCATGACAGAAAGTGTAGAATTTGCATTCACAAGCAGGCTTTTTATAAAATAACTTTTCCCACAATTGCTGGGGCCCGCAAGGATGGCCGAGAAAGGGTGGCGCCACCTTGTATCCATTTCAGTAGCCGTAGGGCACGCTCTTAAAACCCTCTCTGAGCACACGCTTGTCGTAAACCACCTTCTGAGTTTTTTAAAGATTTTTTTGTTTTAATTACAAAGTTCTGTTTGTCTCTAACGATGCCCCGGTGACTCACCGTGATCTCGCCAGGCTCAGAACCAGAAACGTGTGTGAAAACCAAATCCTTCAAACTGTCAAAATGGATCTTTTCCCTGTTAGCGGCATTCAGCGTAATGCCCTTTACTTTCAGACATGCCTCCCCTCCTGACAGCCTGTAGCCATAAGTTTTGGGGCCTGCAGAAACAAACTCCTTTATATGCTGCCCCGCAGGGACTTCACTCGTCAGCTCCCCTAAATAATCTCCCAGCGGGGGTTCCAGTCACCAGGATGGCTCACAAATATCACAGAGTCGGTGTCATGATATAAACAACGCTGCCCTAACCGGTCGAGCAAATTGTAGAGCTCCAGCCTCGCATAAGCGGTGGTGAAAGCTGCTATGTACACATTCGTGTAGCCGGGAGATGTCACACGGTCCCTAGCGTGTTTCCAAGATACGCAGGCAGCATCCTCGCTGATGAAACTGCAACAGGCAACCTCGTAATTGTCTGAAAATAGCAGCTCAAAAAAGCGATCTGTGTCTTTCACGATTTCGGTGGTTGGCAAGTTTGTTCTCTGTGCAAATTTACCCCACAGAGAATTGAGAAAGAGTTTAGCGATCTGGCGCTTTGCGGGGTTTGGAGTTATATGAGAGGGACGTGAAAGCTGGTAGCTTTTTAAAGATAGCGTGGATGGTGTATAGCGCAGCATGCCCCTTTTATCTCTGCTACCCTGGAAACACCCCTTCCAGTGCTCATTGGCACGTTTAAATGTCGCCAGACATGTGACGGAGGAGGGCGCCCCAAAATCGAAATTTTGGGGGTACCCCCAATCACCCCAATAATACTGCCCAGAGGTCCCCCTTGTCAAGATGAGACCGCTGAGGGGTCACTCGATACCCCGAAATGAAACCAGGTGCCGCTTGGGTGTTCTACCTCGCAGGGTCGGCGTAGGCTAAAATCGACAAAACAGCTCCTACAGCCCCCAAATCGCACGTGCCGCCTCGGGACACTCCCCCTGACCTCTCCTAGAAGGCCGGGGTCCTCTATACCACGGCGCACACTGCGGGACCGGTGTATTGTTTATTGCAATTCCCCTATGATTTATTTCACTTCACACAGAAGGGAAAGAGGGTGGGCATGAACACAATAGTGGCCACATTTTCTCATTATATTGTCCCTGTCTCAAAATACATGTGCTGGTATTTGGTGTGTGTGTGCAGTATCGATGTCATTCTCTCCTTCACACATTGTGATCAAACAGGACCCTAAAATGCCTCGTGCTATTATGCCACAATCATATGTGATTAACCTTTTTCACCAGAGACACGGAATATTGCTATAAATGGTCAGTGTGCTTAAACATTCTCATATCTTAAATAAAACAGGTTTTTAAAACTGTGACACACATTTTGAGTGAAATCAGTGGAGAGATATAAAAATCCCCCCTCCAATCTTTTTAAAATGATGCAATTTTCCTGTTTTTCGCACTAGGCATATCCTGTTTTTAGGTTGGGGCAGCAATGATGTCATCTTCCTGTTGACCGCTAGCTCTAACGCCAGATATCTTCATAGATAAACCAAACACCCCCAACTTTGGCTGGGGGTGGGGTGTGTACGGAACTCCTGGGGAAAAACCTCCACCCATTGGAGCTGCATGTTCTGTCGGAAGTACAGAAGCTTGCTGTCTTCCTTCCAACACACAACTGCCTGGAAAAACTTTTTGCTTTTAAGGGCATTTTTGCCCAGAAGAATTTTCTCTGGTTTTGCACACTGTATTTCTTTTAAAAAAGGATTGAAACCGGGGTGTGGGGGGAATTTCCTGCTTGCATGCTTTAACTTGAGTTGGGGGCACAGGGGGAACTGGAGACTGGCATTCCCTATGTTTTTCTGGGTAAGTGAGCTGGTTGTCTTTTTTTTTTCATGGCTTGAGATTCTCTAGTGCAATCTCTCTCTCTCTGCTTGCTTTCAAATTAACACTACTTTCTATGGGTTAAAATTGTTGCTGAGATGTTAAAGGGGGTGTGTGGGGGGGTCTGCTCTTTATTTGTTCTTTCCCTTTGCTTCAATCAAGCTGTTTTTTTGCGATGTGTGTGTTTGTGTGTGTACCTTGGGGGGGGGGGGGACAGGACGTTTGCAGAAAGAGAGAGCAGGCTTTAAAGATTCTCTCTCTCTTTATTTGTTCTTTACCTATTCCTGTGATATGCAGCAGCCATTTCACTTTTTAAAAAGGACACTTTTCCCCCTTTGCAGCAAACTGGGTGCCTTTGCTCTCTGGGGGGCTTGCAAAGAGTGGAAATCAGCTGGCTGGGTGTGTGTGTGTGTGTGTGTGTGTCTGTGTGTGTGTGTGTGTCTGTGTGTGTGTGTGTGTGTGTGTGACTTCTCAGACACTGAGGAGTCTGCACTAAACACAGAGATACACACAACCCAAAGGGAAAAAAGGGGTGTTGTTGTGCCCAATTTTCACAGTCTGCAAAAATGTGCTTTTTTTGTTAGTAGATATACGTTAGAATCAATAGTCTTTCCTTTTCTCAGGGGGGGGGGAGGTGGGTGGTGAAGGGGGGGGCATGGTGATTTCAGCTCTCCTTTTTCAAGAAGAGGAGGAAAACTTTTTTTTTCTTCTTTTCTTGCCAGCCTGAGCCTCCAGCGTGAGAGACCCGGCAAAGTTTGAAACCTACACCAAACACACATTTCAGCCCATGTTAAAAATAAATAAATAAATAAACTGCACACATGCTTCCCTTGGAAATTCTCTCTGCTTTACTGTCCATACCGCCTG
>JAPDNY010001708.1:0-13464 GCA_029375565.1 Gekko gecko | reverse complement strand
TATTTTTTAATATTCTAAAGTCTCTCGTGCCATTTTCAGAAGTTTAAGTTAAAGAGGTGATCTTGGCTCTTCCCTCAAGTTTCTGTGTGGAGCCAGCAGCAACATACAGTTAGGTGACAAGGTGGGACAGCCATAGATCTTCAGAAAAAATTAAAATAAAGGGGCTGCACAACCAGAAAAGGAAGAAAAAAAAAAGAAGGGAAAGGTGGGCAGAACTCAGCAGGTAGGCAAGAGAGCTTTGAAGCTGAAGGTTTCATAGGCCAGATCGCCCAGGGCAAAAAGAAACTTCCCAAGTTGCCCTGTTTAGAATTCACTAATCTAGAAAGCCCAGCTAGGGTTGCCAGGTATGGGTTGGAAGACACCTGGAGAATTTGGGGGTGGAGCCAGGAGAGGGTGGGGTTTGGCAAAGGGAGGGCCCTCAGCATGGTACAATGCCATAGAGTCCCCCCTTCAGAGCAGCCATTTTCTCCAGAGGAGCTGATCTCTGTCAGCTGGAGATCAGTTGTGAAAGCAGGAGATCCCCAGACCCCACCTGGAGGCTGGCAACCCTAAGCCCAGCCCAAGACTAACCTGCCTAAGGCAGGACCAGTGAAGGTAAAGGGGTAGAATCCTTGTGCTCAGGGACAGGTCTGAGGGGACAAAGTCAATGCCGTCTCTATCTGGCTAAAGTGACATCAGAAAAGAGAGGGAGAAACAACAGCCACTGCAGTATTTAAAGAAGCTGCTTTTCCAGCATAGGCTGAAAATCAAACTTAAATTGGCTGTGACCTTAATACTGTAAAGATTTAGTCTGGTCTCATCAGATCTCAGAGGCTAAGCAGGGTCAGCCCTGCTTAGGTACTTGGATGGAAGACCACCAAAGACTGCTATGAGGGGAGCCTGCTATGTGGGGAGGGCGGGGTATAAGTCTAATAAATAAATAAATAAATAAAGACAGGCTTCCCAAGAACTTACCGTAATTCAGTGGGGGACGGATACGTCTTGGCAGGACCATTCTCGGGGGGGGGGAGACGCGATGCATGATGCCGTCGCCAGGAAGTGACGCTGGGCGATACTCTGGCAATGGGGCTGGAAACTGAATGGTACCATCAAGTTTCCAGCCCCATTGCCAGAGCGTTACCCGGCATCACTTCCTGGCGATAGCATCGTGTGGCGTGGGTGTTCCATGGAGGAATGTTCCGGCCAGGGACTGTGTGTCCCCCACCGAATTACAGTAAGTACTTGGCAACCCTAACCAAAAAAGGCAATGATTGCCATGCAGAAGCAGGCAGTGGCAAACCACATATGTTAATCTCTTGCTTTGAGTACCATGTGCAGTTGCTATAAGTCAGCTGTGACTTGATAACACTTTTCACCATCACTTAAAGGCATAGTGCCACGATTTCCTTTGACTTAAAAGTATTAACAGTTAAAAACTGGTCTCTCTCCATTATATGGAAAATACTTTTATCCAGCAACCAGACAGAAGTGGGGAAGACTGGTGATGCCTGTGAAAAACTGGTCAGTTGGCCACTAATTTTGAGAGGCATAAAAATAAAATTGATCTGATGGATTTTCTCTAATCACTGTTACCCTATAATGAGAAACCTGTACCTGGTGAACTACTCCACAGGTACAGAGGATCATTTCCATGTAGTAGCTAAGGTTGGGCCAGATCACTACACAAGTGACCAAAATGGCCACTTGGTGTGTCTGCCTGGTGGGGGAAGCAACCCTAGGTGGAGGTGTGTCTTGTGTTTGCTGTCACCTCCTACATTGGTGCTGCTGCGGGGGGTGTCTAAGGTGAGCTGCTTGCCTTGTGCCACATCTATCTCCTCTGCTCTGCTCACTGCTACAAGTGGCCATCATGCCAC
The DNA here is from genome assembly GCA_029375565.1 of Gekko gecko. Classification (NCBI taxonomy): domain Eukaryota; kingdom Metazoa; phylum Chordata; class Lepidosauria; order Squamata; family Gekkonidae; genus Gekko; species Gekko gecko. Next base: position 11,611 of record JAPDNY010001708.1, on the reverse strand, counting down.
TGTTAATGTCTTTAATTAGGCTGACCCATGGTATTCCAGGAAGTAGCATTTTATTTATTTAGTTATTTATTGGATTTATAACCTGCTCTCCCCGCTGAAGCAAGCTCAGGGCAGCTTCACCTGGGTACCGCCTTCTGTAATGTAGTCTAGGCGGCAGAGCCAAAACTGGTTCCCAAGTGACCACCTTTGCAGCCCTCTTTGGAGCTGGCAGAGGCATACTTCTTCCACTTCTGCCTGCTGTCAGTGGATGCCAAGATAGGTTGGTTGCAGACCACCAGTGCAGCCTACATGGGAGGAGACTCATCTGCACTTGTTTCTCCACTGGGCTCTATGACTGATCACTTCTGCATAGGATTGTCAGCTTCATCTTCGGACACTCCTGGAAATTTGGAGGCAGTGGTGAAGAGGACAGATACTGGAGAAAGGAGTTCAATGAGGATATGACACCAGAGAGTTCAAAGCTGCCATTTTCTCCAGGGAGACTTATCTCTGTAGCCTGGCACTCAGTTGTAATTCCAGGCCCCACCTGGAGGTTGGTAACTCTACCTCGACAGACCACTTGGAGGCCACTCTGGCTTCACAAGAGGAGGCAGCATGTGTGCTCCTAGTACCTGCTGCTGCTAAGCTCTAGGCAACATGGGAGGACACACACTGAGCCCTAGTCACAGCGCAGCACAAATGGCCCCATACTACTCTAGAACAAGAGCCAGTCAAGCCAATGGCTGCTCCCACATTTTGAAGAAGCAGCAATATCCATTCCCTATAAATGTTCTTGGTGAGCTATGTGGTTGGTCCACCCCTGTAGGCCCAGCTCAAGCCTGCATTGTTCTGGCCAGGTTTCATGATGAGGTGGGATCAGACCAATGGCCCATCTAATAAAGCATCTGTTTTTATACAGTAGCCAGCCAGATGCCTATAGGTCACAAGCCCCCTTTATTGCCCCTCGTACTGGTATACAGAGAGTTTCTGTCTTTGAATATGGCGGCTCCATGTAGTCATTGTGGTTGATGGATATATTGGTGGATATATCCTTCATGAGTATGTCTAATACTCTTTTAAAGGTGACTAAACCAGTGGCTGCTATAGCAGTGAATTCCCCCCATTGAATGAAGTAGCATGTGTTTTGCCCATTCTGAATCTGCTGCCCATCTTCACTGGGGGGCCCAAGTTCCAGTACAAGAGAAGGTTATCCCTATTCACTTTATCCGCCACATGCATAGTTTTATAAATGTCTATCATACTTCCGCTAAACTAAAACTCCCCAAATTCGTCAGCTTTCCTTATAGAGAAGGTGCTGCAGCCCCAATTTGGTTCTCCATTTCCAGTGCTGCAGTAACTTTCTTGAAGTAAACAGCCAGACCAGTACATAATATTCCAAATACAGGTGCCTCGTAGATGTTTTCAACTGTTTTCATAACCGTCCCTAGCATAGAGTGTGTATTGCTCCAGCGCGTGACAGGAGATGAAACAGCAGGCTCATTCAACTCTAAATCTGGGCAGGTTTGCTCCTGCAGGCCGCACTATTATGCTGAGGAAACAAATGTCTGTGCCAGTGGATGCAAAGAGGTGAGGCAGCGGGGGAGCAAAGCACAGCCCTCTCTTTTCCCACCTAACAGGGTGAGTTCCAGCCTGGGATTCTCCCTGCCTCTGAGCTAAAGGGAAGGACTACATTTATGCAAATAGTCATTTCAGGAAGTCTTTTCTACATATTCTAAAGCAAACCAAGGATCAGCACAGGAATCTGTTTTGCAAGGCCGTGACTCAGCCCCAGCACATGAAAATAAAATGTTAAAACTGTGTGTGTGTGTGCTTGTGCATGTGCATGTGCATGCATGTGAAGAGTGTTTTGTCCTTAACCATGTCCAAGACCCATCACATTGGGCTTGGGGGGGGGATGAGGGGAGGCTTCTGGACATACGGTATGACTTCAAGAACTAAATCTCAGCGCCTCTCATTTTTAAAGGTATTTCCTAACCAAGTACCTCCACGTTAGCCTTGTATATCTCACTGATCCTCTGCAAAGTTCTGCTGTTGTGCTCCTGTCTGGTTACTACTGTTTGCCAATGGGGAGGGCAGGAAGCCCCTCATCCTGCCAGATATTGCTGGTTTAATGCATGGTGGGTGATAGCACAATTCCTAGGATTTGGTTTTAGAAGGATCTGAATGGGGCAGCAGCTGTAGGGATGGGTCCACCTGCCTCAGGACATGTACACAAGTCTGATATATGTTTAGAGAATGCCTTTTTGTTTGAATAAGACACAATGCACCTACTTTGTTCTGTCAAGATTGGGGTGAGTGCCTGGGCTGGAAAGATTCTGCTTCATAGGGTGACCTTGCTGTGTGGGGGGGCAGGAAGAATGTTAGAAAGCAAGCACCTTTCTTCTTTGTCTAGACTGGCAGCGGCTAGAATATATGACTTTTCTTTTTCCTGAAAACATAGATCAAATGTAACATAGCAAATCACAGTTTGGCAGTCAGGAGTTCCTCAATCAACTCTTCCAGCCCTCTTGTATGTGGTCTGGAATCCCTCCTCTGCTTTTCACAAGTCATACATGCCTGAACCGGCATGCCATGAACACCACAGGAGCTGCCTTGTCCTGAAATCAGTATTTCCTACACTGACAGGCAGCAGTTCAGGGTCCCAGGCAGACGCCTCTCACACTGCCTCCTATTTGGTCTTTTTAACTGAAAATGACTGGGAATGACCCTGGATTCTGCCTGCGAAACAGGTTGTGTTACTGAGCTGCAACCCTATTCCCCTGTGACAGGATACTATGGTCCTAACCCTCTCCCCTTCCCCCTGTTGCAAATTAACTTCAGGGTTTCAAGTCAGAATTTGGAATCAAGGTGCTACCCATAAGTTGCCAACTTAGACATCATGGGAAATTATAATTAGGAAAAACAAAGAGAAGAGGGAAAGGGAGTGTACAAGCCCCGGGCAGCCCTATTGTTCTCCAGATCACAACTTGGTACATCCTAACTTAGTCAAAGAGTGCATCTATTTTTTTAGAAAATCACACAACACACACTTTTTATTATGTGCGCTGTAATTAAACATGCAGCACTTTTATACTAAAAATTATAGTGTTAAAGATTTACAGGACAGGAAAAAGTGGATCAGACGCCATGACCTATTGATAAATATGGTTTATAAGCTCCTCCATAGTCTCAACTAGAGCAGGTGTGTACTAGGGGCTGGTCCCCAGCAAATGATGCCCCTGGCTGTCATTAGAACTCTGGGAGTTTAAGTCACTCCCTTCTGCTGCTGAATGTTTATAGCAGCTCCCTCTTCCAAACCTACCCATTGTATGTCTGTTGAATTCTCTGGTCACTACCTGAATTGCATTAGCTGAATGTTTGTTTCTTAAAGAAGACCCAGATTAAAAAGAACAAGGACATGAAGCAGTGACAGAAAAAGAAACTGTTTGCTAACACGTGACTGGGATTTGCCTGGATTAAGCTATTGCTAGCATCGAAGTATTTTCCAATAGCTTTGTTTATAGAAGACAGAATTGTTTGCTTAGGAGATAAGTCCTGGTTGGAATGCTTTGTAAGGTGCTTTCCACAGAAGGATGGGTTTGGGTGGTTTCCTCATTGTTGGTGCAGCTGCAGATAAAACACAACAGCAATGGGGCTTCCACATGTAAAATTTCCTGCCATTTCCATGCCCCAGTCCTCCAGCAGAGGTCACTCCCTCCCCTGAGCCACCAGGGTGTTTTTTTACATTTTTTTTTAAAAAATATCAGTATATCGCTATAACATTATACTGAATTCCCAGCTTTTGTTCAGGAAAAAGGGAATGCTCTAGCCCTTTTAATTTCAGAGATATGTCCTTCTGCTTATATCTCTACAATGGAAGGCCCTAGAGACTTTTTGTTGTGAAAGCTAGGAATCAGATAACCTAGGACACATTGGCATACTGTTATACATACCCAATATTGTTTTTTAAAAAGGTTGCCTGTATGCACATATAAAGTTACACCAATTTCTATCAATTTCCCCCTCAGGATCTGGGAGAGTAACCCTCTCCAGGTCCCAGTACTCTGTACCAATGAGTACTGTTGCAAAAAAGCCCTGGATATAATGATAATCTGGTGCTGATTTATTTAAAAAAATAGAAGACATCCAAGGCAGAGAGAGGAAATGGCCATTGCATGGACAGGGTTAGGGAAAATGGCTGCCATGCAGTGAGTAAACCTGAATTTTCCTACTCACACAGTGCCTATCTAGGCTTTACTGTGATAGAACTTCAAAGCAAACCAGGTTTGAGAAAGATCAGAGAAAACCAAGGGAAACCACAAGATGTGCATGGATATACTACAATGCTGTGGGGAAGGAAGCTGGGGAAAATCCCACTTCCCAAAAACATTGAACCCATGTTAGATAACCTGTGTGGAAATGGCCTAAGAATGCAACAGCAATTATGCTGTATGTTGCACAGCCAAGGCCAAGCCCTGTCACATGTTCAGTGGGACCCAACCCAGCTAACATTGGATGACACAGCCTGGTTTTGATCTGAGGCTGAAAACATATAATGCCATGCATTCCCCCCCCTTGTAAAATGTTCTTTAGAACAATCAGGAAAATACAAAGGCTTGTTATTCTGGAATTAAAAGCCAAAAAGTTCATGCCATCTAATTCTTTTTCCTTCCTTATTCCTGCCGTGGGAGTAAAACCAGCTTGTGGTTGGTGATTTTTTTGAGGGCGAGAACAGTTAAAACCTCCACCCACTTCCAAAAATCTGTGAAATAAAAGAACATTGTTTAAAGTGATCACAAATTTCCACCTGCCAGTGCCATCCTAAGCAAAATTACAAACTTCTCAGCCCACTGATTTCAATTGATTTTGAAGGGTGTAATCTGGTTTAGGATAGCTCTGTGAGTCTTGTTTAATGAGCTTCTGTATTTTGCCCTGTGAAGATGTCCTGACTGCACAGACAATGCGTAGTGTGGAAGCTGGGGAGGGAGTTTGTTCAGAGCCCATCCACCCTGTTTATATAACATAGCTAAGTCAGGAAGGTGGACAAGCTGGTTGAACAGACAGTCATATCATTTTAAAATACCTGTGGTTTTTTTAATGTATTGTCTGTTTATTGCTTGCTCACAGCAAGAAGAAAACAAAATAGACTTACCTCATCAAGCAAAACTGACCTCTTTGTAGTCCAGGTCAGAATCAGTTAACCAAATGAAGAGTTCATCATTCTTTGCCAATGTCCAGCTAGCCAGTGGCATTTTTATTTGGAAAATGTGTATGCTGTCTCTTCAGAGACCAATTGGAAGCACATCACAAAGTTAAAATAATAAAAACAGCAGCAATCATAAAGCAAACCATAAAAACAAGCCAGGGGGCATAAAAACAACATAAAACATGCAGTGAGAATAAAATAATACGACTAAATAGCAAAACTGAGCACATTTACAAGCATTGGTTCTCTAAATCCAGATGTTATCTGACCAGACTGATACCAACAGAGTTTCAAAGTCCAAAACAGATGCTCCAGTCAATCTCACCCACCCAGAATCAAGAGGTGCCCCAAAGACACATGTAATCCAAGGGCCACACAATCCACGTTGGCCTGATACTAATTGACCAATCATATATGTCACTATCTAAGTGACCCAACCAATCAGGTCTATTGCTGCAGTGAGACCATATACTCTGTAACTGTATACGGCCTCATCAAGCAAGCACCCATTGGTCCTTGCACTAACAAAATGGAATGTGCATGCCACACTCCTCCTTAATTCTTTGGCCTTGAAATCTCTAGGCCTAATGGTCTAAATCAGACTCCCACATTCCTTATCTCTCTCTGTGTCATCCTCCCATCTTCCTTATCTCACTCTTTGAAACTGAAGTCAGCTTGACCTTGGGTTCTCTGAGAGAGCAGCTTCCATGATTTTTGCATGGACAAGAGACTTGTAGGCAAGCAAGTCTCTTGATAGAACTGATTTCTGTAGTCTGGAGATGAGTTGTAATTCCAGAAGATCTCCAAGCCTCACTTGGGGGCTGGCTAGCCTAGACAGGGTATTGAGGGTTTGCATTGTGAAGGCTGTGGGTGGGGGAACAGCAGATAGGTCACACTTCTTGGAAGGCATAGTTAGGGCAACTACGGGGGGGGGGGACGACGACTTGTAGCTGATTCCACAGAGCCAGAGCCATGATGGGAAAGGCCCAGACTCTGGTTGATGCCAGAAGGGCCACGATAAGTGGTGGGATAACCAGCAAGATGGCTGCCTGATGACTATATTTTGTGCACAAGGACATATGGAAGGAGACGGTCCTTCAAATATGTGGGTTCCAGGCCATGAAGAGCTTTAAAGGTCATAACCAGCACCTTTAATTGAACTCTGAAACAGACTGGCAACCAGTGTAGTTATTTCAAAATGGGCAACATGTGTTCCTGGTGGACAAGCAGGCAATTTTGACACCACAGGTGCAGGATCTGCACACAACTTTGCTTCCACATCAGAATGAATGAGAGAGATTTAGTCAGCCAAATTTTGTCAAGCCAAATTTTCATCACTGGCAGGGTCAAACTTAGGTATTATCAAGTCATGAACCACTTTCAGAAATAAAGCTGGATGAGATATTGCTGATGTTGTTTTCATTGCCACCTCATATGCCTGTAAATGGGCTTTATGACATGCTTTGTCTGATTCATCCCAAGTCTTCCTCTCACACCACTCTAGTCATCTTCCAGTCTGCTTCATGTCACCCAGTTCCCTGGCAATGCTCTCTCTGAGCTGTGGAGTCTTGTGAGCAAAAATTCTATTTTGTGAGCTACTGGCATTAAAGTTGTAAGCAAGCAATTTGGCTACTGCATAAATTAGTTCGCTCTGAAGCCATCCTTCCTGAACTAAGACAAAAATGTGTGAGCCAGAGGATAAAAAACTGAGCTAGCTCACACTAACTCAGCTTAGAGGGAAGCCTGCTCCCTGGTAAGCCAAGGAGCTGAGGTCTTCACAGAGCATGGAAGAAGATGCCAAGAAGCAATCCTGTTTATGGTCCCATTCGACCCATCATTCCATGCAGCTACAAAGGCCTCCACAGCAGGTCTGTAGCCATGGGGGGATTGGGGGGCAATGAGTGCTGCCCCATGGACAAAAAAATTCAAAATATAAATAAATAAAAATATTTAAACAATCTAAGATGCATGTGGGGTTTCCAAAATGACCCTGGGCACAGTCAGGGAAGCTTCAGTCTCGTTTTCTTTTTTCTGGGCCAAAAAATAATTAGGTTTTTTAAAATACAAATAAAATAAATAAGAGAGAGAGAGAGAGAGTTGGAGATTCTCCCCCTTCCCAGTTTACACAGAGAAGCAGCCAGAATTGAGTCTCTCCAATCGAGAGGCCTACAGGAGGACTAGAGTTCATAATAGAGCTGGAGCTGCTGCTTCTGCTGCTGCAAGAGGGGCAGCAGGCACTGTCGGGGCGCCCCTCCCAGATTTCCCCATGCCCCACCAACCAAAATTTTCTGGCTACTCCACAGAGTCACCAGAGAGGATCCACAGAGTCACCAGAGAGGCTCTCAAACTCCCCCAGATCCCCCTGGAAACCGACGGAATCCATTAATCTCTGAGGGTGAACAATCTGAATCAGCCCACCAACACTGCAAGGAAGAGGTAACCAGCCACCCGGTAATCATTCTGGCTGACTGGGAATTTGAAGCCAGGTCTTCTCAGTCCTCCAACATTACATAACATACTATCAGCTGGATAGTTATAAAGGCTGGTTGCAGTTATAAAAGGCTGTTATAAAAGCTGGTTGCAGAAGTTGTCCCTTATACTGCCACAATGGACAAGGAAGTACAAGGGGATCTGGGTGTACGAGGCTGGAAGTTGCTTGGCTTCAACAACCAAAACAAGCATAGAATATTTTGCACTATGCCCACATGGGTGCTTCAGGCTCCATTGCTGTTTCATCACCTGATGTAGTCTGTGCGATGCCAGCGAGCATTTTGGCTCTGACCATTGGGGCCAATCTGGGATGGCGGTGGGTAGAAATGTTAGAGAGAGAATGAAAACAAGTATATAATAATATAAGCACACCAATCTCTAAGTCTAATGGAATAAAATTAGACTTACTTTGGAGCAAGTACCCGTAGGATTGCACAAGCGTGTACATATTTGAGAAAGCACACATGATTCTGAGACAGTGAATCTTGGAGGGGTGGGAAGGTAAAATGACTTCCCCTTGACTTGGCAGCAAAGCAGAAAAGGGGGTAGCATAGAGAGACTTGGTGACTGAACAAGATGTTCCATCTCGGTCTTGCCAAACTCTGAAAACATCTTTCATAAAGTTCCTCCCTGTTCTCATGCTCTCCCTCCTTCCTTCCCCTCTGCTTTGTCAGTGTGCAGACATCTCACACCTGAGAGAAAAGACAGAGGGTAGAACAATTTCAGCCCCTCAAAGGGGCTGCTAAATTGAAAGCACCTTGGTTGTCTCTCAGGGTAACAAGGATCTTAAACATTTTGTCCCCCATCTTGTCACCATTTTCCTGCTTGAAACTGGCCTTCCACAGGATTTTAGCCCCGGTGTGAAAAAGCTGAGGGGAAAGTAAGATAGTATGGGCCAAGCCACTATGGAGTACCAGTCAGGAAGTGGCAGAAGTGGTACCTGCCTTCTTCTGCTTCAAGTCACCCTGAGAGTCCAGGACTGGTAAGCAATTTACTTTTGCCTCTGGAAAAAGGACACTGAAAATATAAAGACGGTCAAAATATGTGTACCTGCTGGAGGGGTGGCAGTTTTGAACACGGAATGGGTTCAGGGACAGAGCAAGAAGAGGTCTTTTTTAAAGTCTTTTCTCAGCACTGATCCCCATATAGTTTGAGTTTTCCCAAAGTGGGCCCTTTTTCATTGTGGAAAGACAGTTGGAAATACAAGGAAGTGTAAGTTTGTAGATTTAGTTGGGTAGCCATATTGGTCTGAAGCAGCAAAACAAAGTTTGAGTCCAGTAGCAACGCAAGACTAACAAAATTTTATTCAAGATATAACCATCCATGTGCAAGTATCTGAGGAAGTGTGCTTGCACATGGAAGCTTATACCTTAAATAAAATTTTGTTGGTTTTAAAGGTGCCACTGGACTAAAACTTTGTTTTACAGTTTTGTATTAATGGACTTTCAGTGGCTCAGAGGTTAAAACACTGAGCTGCAGACTGGAAGGTCTGTAGTTTGACAGTTCAAGACCCTAGTGCCTCGTGATGGAGTGAGCTCCCGTCTCTGGCCCCAGCTCCTGCCAACTTAGCAGTTCGAAAGCAAGAAATTGCAAGTAGATAAATAGGTTCCGCTTCAGTGGGAAGGTAACAACATTCTGTACGCCTTCGCATTTAGTCATGCCAGCCACATGACCATGGAAATGTCTTCGGACAGCACTGGCTCCTTGGAAACGGAGATGAGCACTGCCTCCTAGAGTTGGATTCGACTAGCTTTCGAGCAAAGGAAACCTTTATCTTACCTTTATTAATGGCAAAGGCTGATGAGAGCTGACCAGGCCCAAGCACTGAAGATCACCAGCCCAGGCTAGTTTATCTTCACCATTTGTTTATCTTCCAGTGAAAATTGTCATAGCAGGAAGAGGCCAGCCATGGCTCAGTGGCAGAGCACCTGGTTTGCATGTTGAAGGTCCCCAGCATTTCCCCTTAAAAGATCAGGTAGTAACTGTTGTGAAAGACCTTTACCTGTAACCCCAGAGAACAGTCGCCAGTCAGCATAGACTACGCTGCCTTTGATAGACTGATAGCCTGACTCAGAATAAGGCAAGTTTGTATATTCATTAGCTTTCACTCTCATTCTTTAAAAAAATGCAAATGGTTTGGTTTGCGCTCTTATTTCCTGCTGTCCCCAAGAACTCTAAAGACATGTTAATGTGAACATAACATGTTACGTAAAGTATATTCAATGCCTTTGTAATTTACCTTAAATAAAGTCTCAGGATTAACATGGTGGATGTTGCACAATGTTAATCCTGTGCAGATGGTTCAAAACTCGTATATAAATTAAAAAGTGGGAGAAGGGAGTAACATTACAACTCCTTTCCTTGAAGGAGTTAGAGCACCTTTTGGTTCTCTCCATCTCTAGAAGGCAACATTTTTTCTTACTTTTGTTCAGGGAAATATTTCCCCCAAATAATGTTGGAGGATTTAAATACACATTGACTCAAGAGGCAGGCAGTATTTGGCTGAGAATCTGGAGACAACTGAGCATGTCTGTGGCAGGTCTCCGAGTAAGGAACTTAAAAGGAGAAACTGCAGTGAAAAGGAAAATAATTCAAAAGTAAACCGCAAATGCTAAACAATAAATAAATTCTATATATTCTGTTTTTGTGTATCCTATTTTTACATAACAGTGAAGTTATGCACATTAACTTAGTTGTTATGTAAAATAGGTCTGTGAGTAGGCATGAGGATACTGCCCTCTCACTTAGAGTTGCCAGTCTCCGGGTGGGGCCTGGAGATCTGTAATTATAACAGAGATCAGTTCCCCTGGAGAAAATAGGTGCTTTGGAGAGAGGACTCTATAGTCTAATTCCCTGCTGAAGTCCCTCCACTCTCTAAACGCTGCCTTCCCTAGACAGCACCTCCACATCTCCAGGGGGTTCTCAACCTGCAACTGGCAACCATATCTCACTCTGCTCATAGGAGAGCTTTGAAGCAGCAAATGAGAACAACAATGGGAAAAGTACTGTTCAGTTGCCATCAGGGCTTTTTTTCTGGGGGAACGCACCAGGATGGCGTTCTGGAACCTCTTTGTCAAAATTTTTAAAATATTTTTTTTAAAAAAATTATTTAATTTTTTTTTAAGTCTGTGAGTTTCAGTATACAGATTGAAAACTTCATTCCCCTTTGAGGAGTTCCAGCACCTCCCTCTCTCTCTCTCTCTCTCTCTCTCTCTTTTTTTTTTAAAGCTCTGGTTGCCATCTTACTAATGACAAGGAGGATCATATCTCATTCTTCCATTGTATAACTTGGGCATTGCTCTCTTTCAGTCTCAGACTGATTCCACAAAAGCAGTTGTTGCCTCTCTCGGTCTCCCGTTTCCCCCAGTTGTACTGCTCAATTTCCCACTATGTACTGCTGCAGAAGGGGGGAGGGGGGACAGAATAAAAAGGTTAAACTTGATTTTAGTGCAGAATGGGGGGGGGATGGATTAAAAAGAAGGTGGGATTCCATTTTAGTGCAGAACTGTTTGGAGGACACCGCAGTGAACATGGATTAAAAGGAGAGTGCAGAAAGGGCCAGAGTCTTGAGAGAGCTGGATGCTGAGGAGATTCATTTTGATTTGAGCCTTGATTGGAGAAAGTCTGAATTGTCCTAAGTGAGAGAGTCTAATTTCAGCCTTAGCTGAGAACAGTTCAACACAAACAGGAGAACTGGGGAAAACTTGGCTAGGAGGTTTGGGAAGTAAACTGAGACTCCCATTCAGGCCAAGGGAAGGGGATAAAACTTCTAAGGAGAGAAAAAGATTCCCTACTCAGTTGAACAGGGTGATATCTCTCAAGAGTACAGAGATCCCTGGTCTAAGAGAAGTGGTTTGGGTACTGGGAAGAGGGTACCAGCCTTCTGGGCACCAAAAGAGTCTGCTCTTATACAAATAAAGTGTGCTGGAGTGCTTT